>ML663560.1:2704998-2802399 GCA_007570785.1 Antilocapra americana | reverse complement strand
GGCCAGGAGCCTCACTCCAGACACGCTGGGCCCTCCATTGCCCAGTCGCATCCCTGTTTCCTGGGGCCAGGAGCCTCACCCCAAACATGCCAGGCCCTCCATTGCCCAATCGTATCCCGGTCTCCTGGGGCCAGGAGCCTCACCCCAAACGCTCCGGGCCTTCTGTTGCCCAGTCGCATCCCCGTCTCCTGGGGCCAGGAGCCTCCAGCTTTCCGTGTTTGGTCTTAAGCCGGCGACCTCAGGTCCTCGGGCAGAGGGCCACTTCCTGCTTCCCTCTTGGAGTCCGCAGCCACCCCGCTTGTCTGGCGGCAGTGTGTGGCGGGGGTAGGAGACGGAGGGTGAATGGAAGGATTCTGCAGAGATGCTGAGCCGCGTTGTGGACCCGCTGACTTGGGAGCCTTGTACACATGTGAGGACTAGGCGGAGTGAATGGCTGGACCTGAGCACCAGAAGCAAGGCCTCGTCTGCAGCCACCCCGTGCTGGGCGCTGTGGGGCACACGGAGAGCGTGTTCAGCACGTGTGTGCAGGACAGCTCCTTGGACCTCAGAGGCCTGCCTGGGGCTCACCCCAGGAGTCTCCCACAGAGCAGGTGTGCCCCTGAGGTGGCGAGGAAAGCCTGCCCACTGACCGGACTTGACCTCAGAACCCAACGGAACCGCTGCCCTCACCCTGGCCCACTCCACCTGGTGGTTTTCAGTGCTTGCCCTGGACAGGTAATTGCAAAACTTTGGGAGGTGTTTTGTGTTTTGAATGGGGTGGCACTGTTCCCGCAGGCCCTCGGCCTGTGTCCGTGTCCCTGCTTTTGGCCCTGCCCGATGCCAGCCTGTTTTAAAATCTCCTCCGAACCTCCTTCCTGGACGGTAGAGGAGAAGGCAGATGCTAGAAGGTGATCCCGGTCCCGCTCTTTCAGGCGTTAAGTCAGATCCTGCCTCCTCCCTTGCTCATCCTAGTGGTGAAGCAGTGAGACTCGTAGGGCCCCTGCGAGGCTTCCCTCTGTGTGGACACAGGTGAAACCTTAACCCAGCCGGCGCAGAGTGGGTCAAGGAGCTAGCTGACCACCGCCAGGTCCTTGGAGTTGCTTCTGGAAGGCCAGGCCCGACCTGCACTGGCCTGTCCTTTCCAGCCCAGCCTGGGGGGAGGACTGTGTGCGTCCTCAGGGGTCAGGCCGGAGCAGGATAGGTGCTGGGCTGGAGCCAGGGCCTCGGGAAGGGGCTGGGGGTGTCTGTGTGGTAACTCGAAAGAAACAGACTCCGACCAGACACGCGCGCAGACAGCCGGGCCTGTCGCCTCTTAAGGCTCGCTGGGTCTGCCTTTGAAGCTGGGGTGGATGGGGGCATCTTCCGAGCTCGTCTCTCCAGGGCGCACTCATCCATCTGTCCGTCTGTCCCTTCTTGGACTGGTCCTAGTGCTCGTGTGTGTGTGTGTGTGTGTGTGTGTGTTGGTTGCTCAGTCGTGTCCAACTCTTTGCGACCCCACGGACTGTAGCCCACTAGGCTTCTGTCCATGGAATTCTCCAGGCAAGAATCCTGGAGTGGATTGCTGTTCCCTTCTCCAGAGGAACTTCCAACCCAGGGATCGAACATAGGTCTCCTGCATCAAAGGCAGATTCTTGCTCATGCCAGACACTAAAGTACAAGCGAGCCAGTGCCTCCCGCCTTGGGACCTTCAGGTGTGCGGGGGCAGAGGGCGGGTGCCCCTCTGTTGCAGCAGTAGAAGGTGTGAGACGGGGGCAGCTGGGAGGGTGGCTCTGCCGTGCAGGCCTCCTGCCAGCTCTGGCCTCCTGCCTCTTGTTTTCCTGCTGGCCAGCGATGAGGGGCTTTGCGGGCAGAGGTCTGGGTGCCAGGCCACGGGGGGCAGGCACCACCTCAGGCTGGGTGGGCCCCGTGTGCAGCCCACCTTCGGGGAGAGGACCGTGTTTCCCCAGGCCCTTCCTCCCCTCTGCCAGCATCTCTGGGGTACAGCTAGGCCTTCAGGGGACCCAGTCTCCCCTGGGGAAGGGTGTGCAGCACAGTATGGAACAGGGAAGGGGCAGGGCCTCCCGGGTGGGCACAGGGCAGTCTCCCCCGCGCCTCGAGGGGACTTTCATAAGGGACTGCCCTGGGCTAGATGAGCGGGTATCTTGTCGTCAAGTGGAATCTGCAGGGTAATTGTCTCTCAGATCCTGGGGCCAGAAACCCCGGTGGTTTCTCTATTCAGGGACTTGTGTTGCAGGGAGATGTGATAATTGATGAATATCTGTGGAAATGGATACGATTGTGTCCTCTTTAATGAGCTAACAATTTCATGCCGAAATCTCAGCAGCGCTATTGTTTAGAAGACAAGGAGACATGCAAATGAGGCCAGGGCTCAGATTGTGGTGGGAACAATGCAGGCAGCCTCTTTATTGGACTCATTAATTAATTCCCCATCAGCCAGTTTCCCTGGGAATGAACTGGAAAAATAATTAAAATGATACATGAGGTAAGGAGTTTAGAAATTCGAAAGGTGAAGGCGAGAATTAGTTTAATACATAATTAGACATATTATTTGTGACTGCATTTTTTTTAAGCATGTTTCACGGAGGCAGTGGGTCCTATTTTTAGTCCTGGGTAGCTCATAAATACCATTTGGGGCTGTTTTTCAACTCATAAAGGCTCATAAATTTTCTTAATGACATTAAATGGCTAATTATATTGTACGTTGTTAAAATAACTCCAACTGCAAAATCGAATAATACAACAAAAAGTTACAAAAGCAAGTTTTTAGAGGAGTTAGCTTGGCTAAATTACCAAGTGAAATTCTGGGTGTTTGCGCCCGACTGAAAGAGTTTCAGCAGAGAGTCTCTGGGCTCTCCTTATCTGTGCTGTGGGTTTGATCCCCAGGATGAACCTCGCCCACCAGCCAGCCATCCTGCCTGCTGTTGAAGTGAGCGGTCCAGGTGGGAGGTACCCCCGCCCCCCGTCAGGTCCTGGCTGATCTCTGCGTCCACAGCTCTCCGGGGCAGGCCAGCCCAGCAGAGCGAGGATCCCGCCGTCCTGTTTCTCAGCCCTAGTTGTAGTGCTGTGGGTGTTGGGCTCTGCAGATAGCTGTCCGTGGGTAGTCCGTCCTTGAATGCTGCAAACGTGCTTCAGTTCCACCAGCCTTAAACTCCTGGTCAGGGTCGCCTCCCCTCCTTAAGGTCCCGCCGCTGGGAGAAACCACTGCTGCCCTGACCTCCGCAGCGTCCACCCGCGCGGTTCCCTGTGACTCAGCGATATTGTCAATCGCGTCCCAAAGACGGCCCAGCAGCACTTCCGCCCCTGGGACTCTGAAGGTGTAGCCGTTTCTGTTTGTTTAGTTGGCTGTGCCACGTCTTAGTTGTGGCACGCAGGGTCTAATTCCCCCAGCCAGGGGTTGAAACTGGGCCCCCTGTGTTGGGAGCACGGAGCCCCACCCACTGGACCACCAGTGAACCCTTGGTGTAAACATTTTTTAAGGTTACCAATGCTAAATTTGAACCCTACACTGAGGCCTTTTTCATTTAAATGAGTGACTTCAAACTCACTTTGGAAGCCAGTCTCCTGAGCTATTGGAGAAAAGAACGTGAGCCACAGTGAAAGAATAAGCCCGCTCGTAGGAGCCCACGGGTGGCGGCCGCCGTCGTAAGCGCCTGGCGTCACTCCCTGGCTTGCGTGTCTGTCAGGTCACTGGGCCGGGAGCCGGGCCCACCCGCACCTTCAGTGGGTCCTCGGGGGCTCAGGGCCGGCCCGAGGTCTCCCAGCCACAAAGAGCTGCGGGTGGGCTCTTGGGACCCGGGCCTCCCGCTGGACTTGCGGAGCCCACGGCTGCCCGTGTGGCCTCGGTCCCTGCTAGTCCTCTGCTGCCTTTGCTGTCAGCGCCGGCCCTCTCTCCTCCTCCCCGTGGCCCATGACCTGCAGGGCACCCGGTCTTTCTCGCAGGCCTGCCCCCAGCGGGCTTCCCTGTACCCTACCTTTTGTCTTGGCTTTCAGCGTCAGAATTAAAGGGGGAAACGCTTAGCCCAGGGCCAGAGGGAAAGGGGTCCACCTGCCACTTCCGTTCTTTCCTTTTAAATGGAGCTCTGTCTGTTCATCATCCCGTGATGCGATCTGTCAGCCCAGAAACACTTGCTAATGCTTTATGGCTGCGGTTTGCTGAAGTTCTGGGAAAGAGGAAAACGAACAGGCGAGTCCTAATAAATGAAAGTTATTTCCTCATTTGAATCTCCCTGTCCGGAGAGCCAGATGATGCAGACATCAATCTTCCCTCCGTGCGGCCTCCCGGTGAGTCAGGCGGGGGGGCTCTGATGAGAAGCGCGCTTGGCCGGGCTCAGCCTCCCCCCCCTGAGCCCGCTGCCTCTTCGGACTGCAAATGACACACTCAGCTACTGCTGGAGCCGAGCCCCTGTCCCCGGCCTTTAAGAGCGGCGCTGTATGAAGCCTCGCGTTTCCGGGTGCCTGGGGACGGTGTGGGTGTTCAGAGACCCTCTGTGTGAGGGCACGCAGTGTGCTTGCTCGCGGAGGGCCCGCTGAGGTGGGGGCGCAGGCTGAGGGGACACGCCTGAGCTCTGGGAACTGGAGGGAAGTGGGGGCAGAGCCCGGGAGGCTGGTGGGGGGAAGGGAAGGGAGGCCATGCAGCTGCCTGGAGGGACTGACTCAGGGTCCCGAGGTCCGGCCCCTGCCTCCTTCCCTGCTCTCCAGCCCCCGGCTCCTGTGTGATCCTGGAAACAGTCCCTGGAGCTTCCCCGCAGGGCCTTCCTGGCTCCAGGCGTGCAGTGCCCCGTCCCACACTTGGCTGGAAGTGACCTTCAGGTTGGCTCAGCAGAGTGCCGTTTTCCACCGGGTTTCAGATGTAGGCACCCCTGCTTCCCTCCACCCTCAGCGCTCTGCTGGACGCCTTTAGTGCCCCTGCCGGTTCATGGGGTCACTGTCTTCACACCTGCACACGCTAGCCAGGGAGCCCTTGAGGGTGGGGCCTCCTGGCTGGGCTCCGTGCCCCAGCACACACACATACAGAGCCTGGCACGCCGGCATCGCCGAGGGCTGCACAGGGAGGTGGTGGGGACCACTCTGCCTGGTGTCCCATAGGGCACGCTGCTAAACACACCTGCCAGGCCTGCCTTCGGGGGGGTGCCGCCGCCCTGTTCCCCACCCTGTGCCTCCTCTCTTGAGCTGCGTCTTGCCGTCTGGGTCCTCAGGACAGGCTCTGCTCTGCCAGTGGGGCCAGGGGGCGGTTCTCTGCTACAGACGGACCCACAGTCCCTCAGGAAGGACGCATGGCTCCAGGCAGCTTCCTGCTCCTGGGGTCAGATCACAATGTAACACTGAAAGGTTCTAAATTTATTAAAGGCTTTCTTTGGGGGCTGGAAATATGCGATAGATTTTCTATCCCTCTCAATTCTCTCTTAAAATTTAATGCTGCCATAAAAATGATGGATAACAAATTATTCCAGGAAAAATGATACCGAAAGACTCTTCTAACTGTTGAAGCAGAAGTGTAGACTCGGTGAGGAAATATATGTGACCCAGAAAACTCACCAGGAAACAGGAAATCATGTACTTTGTGGGAGCCACAACTGCATAATGTTGTTCCAGGCTGCAGAACACAGCGATTTTTATTCAAGGTATCGAAGTACTGAATCTATTCTGTGCCGTTGGCACCTTTATTAACACAATAACCTCATACCTTCCTGGGGATCCATCCTGCCGGCTTTTCTGCTTGGAACATCACAGTCCCAGCAGAGGAGCAGGGGAGACCACACCCCAAAGTTGAAGGCAGAAAGTTCCCATTACTCACGCGAACCTTCCTTGGCCCCCCTCGGAGCATTGTTCCAGAGAGTTCCGCCAACACGGTGTGGGGTTTTTTTTTTGATTTTTACTTATTTGTTTGGCTGTGCTGGGATTGTTTATTGCAGCACACGGGATCTTTAGTTGCATCATGCAAACCCTTAGTTGCTGTTGTGAGGTCTAGTTCCCTGACCGGAGATCGAACCCAGGCCCCTGTGTTGGGAGCGTGGAGTCTTACCTCTGTACCGCCAGGGCAGTGCTGCCGACACAGTTCTGAGCCGTAAGAGGCTGTGGTCAAAGGACTAGGGCTGCCCCAACCGGACACGGTGATGGCGGTGGAAAGGCGACCTGGCGGCCAGACCACAGGCCGGCCGCTGGGAGGGCGAGACGGGGACGGGCAGACACGGGCGCTCAGGCCCCTCTGCAGGCTGAGGGAAGCTAGTGGGGCAGGCAGCCCTTCGCTTCTCGGTGGGCCTCGGGAGCACCCCGCAGGGGGGTTTTTTACAGAGCACATACCAAAAGAGCGATTCAGACTTGACGCGCTGACCGTCTCCCCCCAGGGCCGTGAGCGTGAGCGTGGTGGAGCTGCTGTCCCGGGATCCCCCGGGGTGGGGCTTAGGCGGAGCTCCAGGCCACTCTGGATGGGACGGCCCCGGGTGGGCACCGTGGTCACTCTTGCCTTCCCCCACACATGTCGCCACGTCTGCCAGGAGAACGTGGGGGCAGGCCTGGCGGGTGTCAGCCATTCCAGGTGGTGGTGTCACCGTGACAACTCAGGAGGGGCTGGAAGCAGGCTTGTTGTTAACTCTGAATCTTGACCCTTCCCAGGCAGCCCCGCAGTCTTTTCTCTGGAGAGAAATAGGCTCATTTGTGAAATGTGTCTCTCATTGTTCCCAAGCTGCATCCACTCAAGTGAATAATTTACCTTTCTGTATAGGTTTGGGAGGAGAGTCACACACAGTCCATCTAATATGCTCTCTTTACAGTTTAACGTCAGCTTCGTTAAGCTGCGCTCTGAAAGCCGGCTTCTCAGGGGAGAGCAGGGACCCTGCAGGTGGCACGGCCTCAGTTCTGTGGTCCGGTGGGTCCTGGGAGTCTCAGAAGCACCATCCACCCGGACAGCTGCCCCACTGCTTTCCGGCCTAATCCCCTCCACTGGCACCTCTCCTGCCGTCAGATAAAGCCCAGAGGCCTTGGCTGGATGTTGGGGAGCTTCCCCCTCCAGCCCCTGCCTGCACTTCCAGCCCATCCATCAGGACTCTGGGGAGCATCTGCTCTGTGTGGGGCTGGGCCAGCGGGGATGGGGAGGAGTACAGAGGCCAGAGAGACGCAGCCCTTGTTCCCTGCCCTGTCCCCCACACCTCCCCAGGGCTCACCACCGGCTGGATAAATCAGACTGAACAGATGGGGCAGTCCAGGGCCCTGGGGCAAAGCCAGGAGTTCCAGAGAACTCAGACCCCGTGTCACTTACCATGGTGGTCCAGCATGGCCTTATTTGAAGCATGCTAAACTTTAGATCCCCTGGGGAAGGAAATGACAACCCACTCCAGTGCTCTTGCCCGGCAAATCCAGTGGACACAGGAGCCTGGCAGGCTGCAGTCCATGTGGTCACAAAAGGTTGGACACAATGACCGAACCACACTGTGCATGCTGAGTCCCTTCAGCCGTGTCCGACTCCGTGTGAGCTCAGGGGCTGTCGCCCACCAGCCGGCTCTGTCCATGTGACTCTCTAGGCAAGAACACTGGAGTGGGTTGCCATGCCCTCCAGGGGATCTTCCTGACTCAGGGACTGAACCCACGTCTCTCATGTCTCCTGCATTGGCAGGCGGGTTCGTTACCACTAGCATCACTTGGGAAGCCCAACAGCAACAACAGGAACCTGAAATACGGCGTGTAACATGACCCAAAGGTCTCCTGATCCTCAGGCCACCCAGAAATGCTGATAGACTATCAAAGACAGACCTGTAAGTGCAGGAAACAGCAGAGACGTCCCAGAGGCCCAAGTAATAATAGAGGAGAGGTGGGGTTGGGGGAGCAGCTCTGCCAGTCTCTACACTTGGGTTTGAACAGACACTAGGGGCAGGAGATGGAGTCTGTGCCCCTCACAGGGCGGGAGTGCAGAGCTGAGGCACTTGGGTGAGGCCAGACACTTGGATGAAGGACGAACTAGAGACAGACCCACCTCACAGCCTGGGAGACAGCCGCACACACCTCTGTCTTAGGCTCTCAGATGGGGGTGAGGGAAGGGATGCTCTTCCCTGTTAACTTCCTACTCAGGGCAGCAGTTAGCACTTGAAGTGACAGCAACTACATAATCTGGGAGCCAGTAAACGGAGCAGTTAGCACAAAAAGATATTAACAGCTATCAATATCCCTCAATGAATCTAAGCCATGCCGTGTGGGGCCACCCAAGATGGACGGGTCATGGTGGAGAGGTCTGACAGAACGTGGTCCACTGGGGAAGGGAATGTCAAACCACTTCAGTATCCTTGCCTTGAGAACCCCATGAACAGTATGAAAAGATATAGAGGAAAACAACAGAATGGGAAAGACTAGAGATCTCTTCAAGAAAATGAGAGATACCAAGGGAACATTTCATGCAAAGAAAAGGACAGAAATGGTATGGACCTAACAGAGCAGAAGATGTTAAGAGGTGGCAAGAATACACAGAAGAACTGCACAAAAAAGATCTTCATGACCCAGATAATCACGATGGTGTGATCACTCACCTAGAGCCAGAAATCCTGGAATGTGAAGTCAAGTGGGCCTTAGGAAGCATCACTACGAACAAAGCTAGTGGAGGTGATAGAATTCCAGTCGAGCTATTTCAGATCCTAAAAGATGATGCTGTGAAAGTGCTACACTCAATATGCCAACAAATTTGGAAAACTCAGCAATGGCCACAAGACTGGAAAAGGTCAGTTTTCATTCCAATCCCAAAGAAAGCAATGCCAAAGAATGCTCAAACTACCGCACAATTGCACTTATCTCACAAACTAGCAAAGTAATGCTCAAAATTCTCCAAGCCAGGCTTCAACAGTACGTGAACCAGAAACTTCCAAATGTTCAAGCTGGATTTAGAAAAGGCAGAGGAACCAGAGATCAAATAGCCAACATCTGCTGGATCACCAAAAAAACAAGAGAGTTCCAGAAAAACATCTATTTCTGCTTTATTGACTATGCCAAAGCCTTTGACTGCATGGATCACAGCAAACTATGGAAAATTCTGAAAGATATGGGACTACCAGACCACCTGACATGCCTCTTGAGAAACCTGTGTGCAGGTCAGGAAGCAACAGTTAAAACTGGACGTGGAACAACAGATTGGTTCCAAATAGGAAAAGGAGTACGTCAAGGCTGTATATTGTCACGCTGCTCATTTAACTTATATGCAGAGTACATCATGAGAAACGCTGGGCTCAAAGAAGTACAAGCTGGAATCAAGATTGCTGGGAGAATATCAATAACCTCAGATATACAGATGACACCACCCTTATGGCAGAAAGTGAAGAGGAACTAAAAAGCCTCTTGATGAAAGTGAAAGAGGAGAGTGAAAAAGTTGGCTTAAAACTCAATATTCAGAAAACTAAGATCATGGCATCTGGTCCCATCACTTCATGGGAAATGGTTGAGGAAACAGTGTCAGACTTTATTTTTTTGGGCTCCAAAATCACTGCAGATGGTGATTGCAGCCATGAAATTAAAAGACGCTTACTCCTAGGAAGGAAAGTTATGACCAACCTAGACAGCATATTTAAAAGCAGAGACTTACTTTGTCAACAAAGGTCCGTCTAGTCAAGGCTGTGGTTTTCCCAGTAGTCATGTATGGATGTGAGAGTTGGACTATAAAGAAAGCTGAGTGCCTAAGAACTGATGCTTTTGAAGTGTGGTGTTGGAGAAGACTCGTGAGAGTCCCTTGGACTGCAAGGAGATCCAGCCATTCCATCCTAAAGGAGATCAGTCCTGGGTGTTCATTGGAAGAACTGATGTTGAAGCTGAAACTCCAATACTTTGGCCACCTCATGGGAAGAGCTGACTCGTTTGAAAAGACCCTGATGCTAGGAAAGATTGAGGGCAGGAGGAGAAGGGGATGACAGAGGATGAGATGGCTGGATGGCATCACCGACTCGATGGACATAGGTTTGGGTGGACTCCGGGAGTTTGTGATGAGCAGGGAGGCCTGGTGTGCTTCGGTTCATGGGGTCGCAAAGAGTCGGATACACTGAGCCACTGAACTGAACTGAATATAACACCTCACGTAATTATAACTGGAAATTTTAATTGTTCTGTCCCAAAATAGATAAAATAGGCCCCAAATCTGTGAAGATATAGGAGATATAGAAAAATATCATCAGGCAGTTTGCTGGAGTTTGTTAATAATCCAATGATTTGGGATAGCTAACACCATTCTTCTCAAGGTACACAGTGGCCAGTAACCTCAGTAGTTTATTTCCTGGGCCATAAAATAAGTTTGAAAGTTTAAAAGAATTGAAATTATGCAGAGTATGTTATCTAACCATGGTAGAATAAGTTAGAAATCAGTAAGAATGATGTCTAGAATTCTCCAAATTTTTGAAAATTAGGCAGCATGCTCACTAAGGAACCCTTGAGTCAAAGAAATCAGAAGGAAATCATAATATTTTAACTGAATGAATAATAAAAATGTAACAATTGAATTTGTAGTGTGCACCTAAAGCAGTGTTTGGACAGCTGCCCTGTTGCTGTAAATGCACACATCAGAAGAGGAAATATTTAAAATCAGTAATTTTAGTTTCTACCTTCAGAATCTTGAAAAGAAGAGGAAATTAATTGCTAAGTAAGCAGAAGGAAGGAAATAAAATGAGAAGGACAAAGGTCAGTACAACAGAAGATGGGCAAGCAGCAGAGGACATAAAAATGGGAAGTGGGTTTAATAACAAGTTCAGCAACACTGAAAAATCTCCAGCTAGGCTAATCAAGATGAAGGAAAAAAAGGAAAAATAAAGAGCAGATTAGAGAAAGACCGTTATGGAGATGAAGAGGAGACATCACTACTGATCCTACAGATACTTAGAAAATATTGAGGGGATGTTATTAACAACTTTATAATAGTAACATTAACAACCTAGAGGAAATGGACAGATTCCCGAAGGATCACAGGAAGAAATCAGAAGCCTGCAAAGCCCTGAATTCATTTAAGAAATGGGTTTTGTAATTGAAAACCTTCCTACAGCTGCAGGCCCAGATGACTTCGCTGGTGAACTTTCAAATACCTAAGGAAGATATAATACCAGTCTTAGAGAGATTCAGAGTGTAGAGGAAGAAGGAACAGTCCACAGCTCTTTGTATTAGTCAGCATAAGTCAGATACCAAATGAGACAGGGACATTGTAAGAACAGAAACTGTAAACCCATACCTAAAGTGACAAAGTTGCAGAAATCTTTGACAGAGCCTTAGCAAATTGAATAAAATAAATTATCCAAATAACGGTACATCACAATCAAGGGGATTTATTGCAGGCATGCAGAGTTGGTGTAACAATAAAAAAAATCAACGTAATTGAGCACAGTAACAGATAATGGGGGAAACTATATGATCGTATCAAAAGATGCAGAAAAAGCATTTGACAAAATTGAACACCCACTCACTAAGAAAACTCTCAGTAAACTAGAAATAGAGGGAAGCATCCTTAATGACAAAGGGCATCTAAAAATCTTGCAGCTTACTTCATATTTAATGGTTAAGTTATCAAATGCTTCCCCCTCAGTTGAGAACCACTTTTATTCAGGATTGTACCTGAAGGTCTAATAAGCAGGGCAATCAAGAATGAAAGTGAAATAAAAAGAATAATGATTGGAAACTGAAAGTCCTTAGGGATGTAGAAAATCCTAAAGAGTCTGACAAAAGAAGGTGGAGGAGAGGATAAAGACGAAGAAGATCTAATAAAGATGCTGGATACAGGTTAATATGCAAAAATCAACAATATCTGTGTATTAGCGATGAAAAATTAGGTAAAGTTTAGAAACCAGTACCACTTATACTTTGCCACCTCATGCGAAGAGCTGACTGATTTGAAAATACCCTGATGGTGCAAAAGATTGAAGGCACGAGAAGGGGACGACAGAGGATGAGATGGTTGGATGGCATCACCAACTCAATGGACGTGAGTTTGAGTAAACTCCGGGAGTCGGTGATGGACAGGGAGGCCTGGCGTGCTGCAGTCCATGGGGTCGAAAAGAGTTGGACACTACTGAGCAACTGAACTGAACTGACCACTTATACTAACAAGAAATCCATAAAAATACTTACATATAATTTTAACTAACGACACTTAAGATTTTTACACTAAGGACTGCACAGCATTGCTGAGAGAAGTTGAAGCACCTGTGTTCATAAGCTGGGAGACAGTGTTAAGAGAGTAATTCTCCCCACATTGATTGTAGAATCCGTGCACGCTCAGTCACATTCTGCCCAGCCTTTTGGAGCGACTAATAAGTTTATTCTAAAGTGTATGTGGAAGTGCATAGGACCTAAGATTGCAGAATTCACCACATTTCGTGGACGGAGAGCTAAGATGGAGGGCTGAATGTCCTGATTTCAAGGCGCACGAGAAAGCTGCAGTAATCAAGACAGCGTGGGGTTGACATGAGGCTGGATAACAGGAGAGGGAACCAGGGAGAGTCCAGAATAGGAAGAGCCACGCTGGGCGGAAATATTTATCATGCACGTATTTGACAAAGGACTCCTATCTAGGGCGTACAAAAATTCCCGTGGCTCAATATTACAAAGACAAATAGCTCAATTAAAAAATGGACAAAAGACCCAGACACTTGACAACAGAAGACAGATGAATAGCCAATAAAGACTTGAAAAAGTCCTCAGCATCTTTAGTCCTCAGAGGAATGCAAATTCAGACCACCTCGAGACACTACTGCAGGCTTACCAGAGTGGGCAAACTTCAAAGCTTTGGCAACGCCAAATACCGGCAAGCCCGGAACTCTTCGTCTCGGCTGGTGGGCTGTTAAATGGTACTGACATCAGGGAGGCTGGCCGTTTCTTATAAAGCTAAACATGTACCTGCCCTCTGACCCAGTGGCTCCATTCCCAGGTCTTTACACAAGGGAAACGAACATGGATAAACACACACACGAGTTGTAGGAGTGTGATCAGAGCAGCTTTGTTCAAGGCAGCCCAAACTGGAAACGGCTCGAATATCTATCAGCAGGAGGTGGGTAAACAAGTCCCTATGGGGGATGGTTTCAGCAACAAGGACGATGTGTTCCCCGGGAGAGCCAGTCACTAGAGTGCCTGCCGCGTGCACTCATTTCGGGGAGTCAGACCTGGCCGGACGGACCCGCAGGGAGAGAGCCCCTTGTGCAGGCTCCTCTGCCTCCCTCGCCTTGCGCGACGCCTGGAAGGGCATCTTCTCTATTCCCAGGGATGGAGGAGATTCTGCCAGTGCATTTCCTCATTAAAACTCATCAGACGGTCTTTTTAGGCTTCTGTCTTTCTCCTTATGTAAATTATACACCCCAAAAAGCTAATGAATATTTTGAAATACTGGCTAGAAATATTTTTTAAAAAAAAAGAAAGAAAATCCCTCAAACCATAAACAAAACAAAACCAGAGTCAAAACATGCAGCCAGAGTAAGTGGTTTTTTTTTTTTTTTTTTTGGTTTCCTGCATTTGATTTGTTAGTTCCCTGACCAGGGATTGAACCCCGGCCCTTGCACTGGGAGCACAGAGTCTCAGCCACTGGACCCCAGGCAAGTCCTAGGGACATGGTGCCGAATGAAGCAAAGTCCTCAGTTCACGCACTCTCTGTTAGGTCCATCTGAACTTCAGAGCCAGAAGGAAACAACTGTGGTGCAAAGACAGAGGACGCCAAGGAGAGGGCAAACACGACTGGGGATGCGGTTCACCTTCCAGAGGCTGTGATCTCAGAGGAGGGCCGGGCCGGCCTTGGGGAGAGTTACTCACTGAGACGTTAGCTTTCCTCTTAAGCAGTGGACGGTAATAAGCCCAAGAATTCTTCTGCTGGTTTGCTTTTATCCCCATGTATTTAAAGCATATTTTGTATTAATTCAAAATAAACAATGTAGCTAAACAATTTTACTAAAAATAGCAGAATATGAAAGTATTTGGTTGGTCATGAATTAAGTTTTTCCAGAAAGTAAAATCGAGCACCAAAAATATTATTTTAAATACCCAGAGATTTGATGAATATTTCATTCATGTAATCTTAAAGTATATTTGTCAGATTTTGCTTGAATTTTCCTTCCTAGCATTTGGTTCTTCCTTTGGGGACGTAAAAGGATTAGAAATAAAATGCTGGGCAAAGCTCTGTCGATCGAAACTCAAGCAGAAGCAAAACAGGAGTGATAAGATTAAGAAGACTAAGGGAAATTGTGTTGAGTTAATTAAAGATGGCCATTTTATTGTATTAAATAATAATCAAAATATATGTCCTAAGTCACAGAGATAAGAAAACATAAAGCCATGATCTGATAGAAAGATTACAGTTGTAATGGAGAGCTTTAATTCTCTCTTATCAGTGTACCAGTTACCAAACAGAAAAAAAATAATGGCCAAGGATCTGAATGGTATAAGTTTTATGGTTGAGTTAATCTTTATTTACCAGGAAACCAGAGAAGGGAGAGTAGCTGGGCTCTGCTTAGAGGAAGTCACACCCCTAGCTAGGTGGCAGGGACAGGGGAGTCTCTTTGCAGTTAATATTATCAGTATTATTTCTTGCACATGAGTGCCAGTCTACAGCTACCTCAAAACTAATGGTTTAGTGAGAAAGCAGCCGCCGAGGCCCTTGTCCCTCTGTGCTGGTGTGTATGCAGTAATGCTCGCGTTTGCTGTTGTTGCTGAATCGCTCAGTTGTGTGACCCCACGAACTGTAGTCCTCCAGGCTCCTCTGTCTATGGGATTCTCCAGGCAAGAACACTGGAGTGGGTTGCCGTGCCCTCCTCCAGGGGATCTTCCGGACCCAGGGATCGAACCCGCATCTCTTATGTCTCCTGTATTGGCAGGCAGGTTCTTTACCACTTGTACTGTCTGTATTCGTGTGTGCGTGCTGAGTCGCTTCAGTCGTGTCCGACTCTTTGTGACCCTATGGACCCTAGCCAGCCAGGCTCCTCTGTCCATGGGATTCTCCAGGAAAGGACAATGGAGTGGGTTGCCATTTCCTACTCCAGGGGATCTTCCAAACCCAGCGATCGAACCCGCATCTCTTAACGTCTCCTGCATTGGCAGGCAGGTTCTTGACCACTGGTGCCACCTGTGTGCGTGGAGTCGTGTTTGTGCGAGGGGTGAGGTTCTCCAGCGCCCGCCCAAGGGGAGCAAACTGTCAGCCATTAGTTGGGTCTCGGAAGCTGGTAGGCAGACTGCAGCGAGGGGAGGGCAGGCCGCAGCAAGTCAGTAGCTGGGCCAGTAAGAACACCCAGGGGCTGATGGAGCGCTCTCCAACAATACGGGCTCTTACCTGCTGGCCCAGGAACAATCCAGAAGACTAGATGAAGGAAATACAAAACACGGTATCCACAGGGCCTGCCTGTTAGGTGCTGCCTGTAATCGCAAAGGGCCTGCAGCCCCATAGGTGTCCCTCAGCCTGGGCAGCTTGACTGATGCTCTGGGGGCTGCCGCACTGCTCCTCGCGGTGGGTGCAGGGCTGCGCACTTCCCGTGTGTGGCTGGAGGGCTCCCAGCGGTGGGCACAGGGGTGTGTGCTTCCCGTCTGTGGCCGCAGGGCTCTCGGCTGCATCGGTTACAGCAGGGAAAAGGCACAGCGTGCATGGGCTCGTCACTTGTTGGTCGGTTGGTTGAGTGTATGAACAGACACGTGGACAGACAGACAGACAGACAGACACACAGGTTTTCGTGAGCACAGGTGCATTTACCTGTATTACAAGCAAAAGAAGAAAGTCAGTTCTGAAAGGGTGAGCCAGATGCCAGGGGGAAAGGTGTGACTTAGGGGGAGGAGGGGTGGTGTGGGAGGGCAAGGGCAGACGCAGCTCCGTCGAGGCCTGCACTGGGGCATCACCGGCTGCTGTTTTTCACAGTTACAAAGCCAAGCTCAACGTAAGCAAGCGGGCCTTAAAAAGCACTAACAAAATTAAGATGTAAAAAGTGGACCTCGCTGTGTCTCTGGTTGGTGGCCCCAGTGATACAGAGAAAAATGGCTTCAGGGAGACTTTGGGGCCATTTCCGTGCACAGCCCTCGCAGCATGCGTCTCGAGCACAAAGAAAATTGCCAAAAAATTTAAAAACTCGACTCGGCAATCAGATTGTGGGGGCTAACATTAGTGCTACCTTGAAACTATTGCTTATGCACACACATTACACATAAATACATACATTAGGGTAGAGCAAATAAGTAATTATGATAATGTTATAGAAAATGAGATTTTTCACCTAAGAGGAAAGAGAATCAAGCATAAAAGCAAAGAAGGAAAAGTGCTGTAATCTTAAATATAAGTCAAGACTCAGTATAAACCTATAATGTGTTATTTTTAAAAGAAATAAAATCCCTTTTTCTGACTTCCTCCACTGAAAATTATTGGGTCCAGTGATGAGCCCCTCGCCCCGGGGAGCCTCTGTACCATTTTCTGTGACAAAGAAGCGGGCTCTTCAGGGTCAGGCAGGAATGTTCTAGAAGACTGCAGCATCTCATCGTAGAGACTGCTGGGGTCATCTTGGAAGCCCAATAAAGGGGTCGGAAATGGGGAGACTGAACATCGGGAAATACTGTGACGGCAGTGCATTAAAACACACCAGACGATGTTAAAGTCTGTGAGGTCATCGTGATTTCTAAACGAAGCCCCTCACCAGCCTGCCTCCGAAGATTGCCCACACATCACCTGGCAAGCGCAAGAAACGATTCCTGTGTGCTTTTCCTTGTTTAGCTCACAGGAGGTTCTTTTCTATCATCAGTGTTTTCTGCCAGATCTGGGGATTCCCTAGAGAATGGCTATTAGGTTAGTGTGGATTCTTTCTGCTCGAATTAGTTTCGAAGCAATAACAGTCTTACTCGCAGCCTTATTTGCAAGGGGGCTGATTTAAATCTTGGGCTTCCCCTGTGGCTCAGCTGGTAAAGAATCCACCTGCAATGTGGGAGACCTGGGTTCGATTCCTGGGTCAGGAAGATCTTTAGGAGAAGGAATAGGCTACCCTCTGCTGTATTCTTGGGTTTCCCTGGTAGCTCAGCTGGTAAAGAATCCACCTGCAGTGCAGGAGACTCTGGTTTGATCCCTAGGTCAGGAAGATGAGCTGGAGAAGGGATAAGCTACCCACTCTTGCCTGGGGAAGTCCATGGACTGTATAGTCCATGGGGTCGCAAAGAGTTGGACACGACTGAGCGACTTTCACTCACTTCTGGTTTAAGTCTTGGCTCCAGGTTGGTGCTTGAGGCCCTTTGAATATTCGGTCATTGGGAGCCGACAAGCTTTGTCCGTAACTGGGAACTGGAAAGTGGCCTTCCTTCCCTTACTCAGTGTTAATCATTTTCTGAATGCCCCCTGTGTGTGGAAGCTCTGGGCCAGCTCCCAGGGGAGACCCAGGAGCGGGGAGGGTGGGTCCTTGTCCCCAGAAGCTCACTGCTCAGGCGGCTCTCAGACCTGACTCCGTGTGGCAGCCTCCTGGGAGCTGGTTAAGAGCGAAGCGTCTGGGCCGGTGACCAGGGGACTGGGGCTCTGCATCTGTGCCATGCTCAGAGCGGGCATCTGTTGGTCCATCTGAGCCTTGTCCACCGGAGGCACATCTCCTGGTGCCAGGCGCTGAGCAGCCCGAAGACACGGGGGGCGTGAGGCCCAGCTCCTGCCTGCAGGGAGCTCTGCGTCAGCCGGTCGTCGTGATTTCTCACAATGAGCTCACACCCTCCCATCTCGGGTGACCCACTGCAGGGCTGTGCCACGTGCACCCCCCCCCAACCTGCTCCCATAGACCCCTGGCTGAGTAACCTCCGGGACCCTGGTCCAGGAGGTGGAAAGCCCGGCATGTTGGCCCAAGTCCGTGTCCTTTGTTGCTTTATTGTAGCAAATGAGTGGACTGCTGCTGTCCAGGTGGACACAGGCCCTGCGGGGTCTGCAGGCCATGGCTTCCATGGGAATCGGCCTCTTTGGTTTATTGCAAGACGAGTTTACAGAGACACCCTCGTGAGGCCGCTGGCCAAGCGGGGATGCTGACAGAGGCGGGAGTCCACAGATGCCCCCCTCCTGCTTCTGGAAGTGCGTGTGTGGCCCTCGCCCCCTCAGGGTCCTGCCCCTGCAGTGCAAACTCTGGGGCATGTCCTGACGTCCTGAGGCCTGAGAACGCGTCTGCCGGCCCAGCGCTCACTTCTCACGGAGGAGCCCGAGGTTCTCCTGGAGCTGAGCCGTCTGTCTGTCTTTAGCAGGTTTCCCACTCTGGCTCACAGCGAGACAGACACTGGGGTGTCAGCTTCACTCTTGGGCTCTGTCCAGAGCAGGGCTTGGTGCTGTAGACACGTCACCCGCACCCCAGAGAGGAGACACGCGCTCTGCCCCCAAGATAAGCCCGTGGCAGCCGAGGCAGGGTGGGAGCTGGAGTGGGCCCATGCCCTGACTGGGAAGGCAGAGGGGGTCCCCGTGGACCCGTGTATTCAGCGAGGGAGGCCTTCTGAGGATCGAGCTGCACACGCGTGTCCTAATGTGTGGTAGGGACTCAGCAGTGAGCCCAGGAGGGAGAATGCACAGGCCTCAGAGTCAGCCAAGGGAGGCCATAGGATGGGGTGGGGAGGGGAGGCCACAGGCCGGGGCGGGGTCCTCTGAAGCCCTGAGAGCCGGGAGGAGCCTCCGGAGAGGCCTGTGGGACCGCAGGGCTGGGGCTGTGGTGGAGGTGGGGGTGGCGTGGGGGTGGCGGGGCCGGTTCTGAGCACGCTCGCCAGACAGGCAGGGTGTGCAGCCCACGCTCCCGGCCAAGCCTGGGGACGGTCAGGCATGCCAGCCTGCTGGTCCAGCGATGGGCAGTGCTGCGCATCCTCGCAGGGCTGTGACGGGAGACTGGCTCGTTCAGCAGAAGCTGCTCCTCACTCCCTCTCTCTCTGACCTTTCTGCTCCCCTGGCTTGGTTCCGTCTACGGAGAGAACTGAAGCTTTGAGTCGTTAACTGGTGTGATGTCATTTCTTGCTTCAAAGAAAAAATAATCAGGACCCACAGCAGGATCCCTTTGCCCTTGACAAACGGTGAACAGAGTGCCGATCCTCAGGTTGGACGGTGTAGCAGAAAGGCCTGTAAGATGGCGCCCGTAGACCAGCAGTGATCCTTGGTCTCATGGCGACGCCGGCCGTCAGGGGCGCAGTGTTTACCTTTGGGGACAGGGAGGGTCCCTGTGGCGCTGGCTCTAGCCCTGCAGCCCTGCAGAGCTTGTGTGATTCATGGGGTTTTGACAGCAGCATCCAGATGATGTCTTTGATTTCATCCGTAAAGGAGACGCGTTTGCAGGCAGCGCGACGCTCGTGATGCATGATGTCTCTTGGGGGCGGCTTGCGGCCTGTGCCCCAGGGGCCGAGTGCCTGTGCTGGGGGTGCTGTGCCAGCGTATTTAAAGCGGAGCCTCTGTTTGTTTGGCTCTTAACTGGTTTTCCTTGTGTGTGCCTTGTCTGCATTTAAGGATCCGATTTTCCCTTGTGACTCCGTGAGCCATCGGAGCTTAGGCACTAGCGACTTTTCTGCCGACTGAGTATTTAAACCTCTCGCTTGTCGTTTAAGAGGACCGAGGAGTGCAGCACTGGGGAACACCTTTCCCGATTGTGGGTGGGTCATATCTGGATGACGGCTAATTTTGTGTGTCAGCCAGGCTGGGCCATGATACCCAGATGTTTGGTCAAGCAGTGTTCTGGATGTTTCTGTGAAGGTGCTCTTGGATGAGAGTAACCTAACTGGTGGGGAATCCGTCTGCCATGTGGGAGACCTGGGTCTGATCCCTGGATTGGGAAGATCCCCTGGAGAAGGGAAAGGCAGCCCAATCCAGTATTCTGGCCTGGAGAATTCCATGGACCGTGTGGTCTATGAGGTCACCAAGAGTTGGACATGACTGAGCAACTCTCACTTTCAGCTCTTCAGGCCTAGCAATCTGTTACCTTTCCCGAACAGCAAGTATTTCAGTATGTCCTACAACAGGGCATTAAAGTGTGGTAGTGGTAAAAGGGGATAATATACACAGATCTGGGGTCACACTCCCAACCTATAGGTAGACATAAGTTCTCTCTGTCTACATCACCCTGGTAGCTGCTTTAGCTGGATAATATTCGGCAAGAAAGGCACGATAGTTCTCCCATTTCCTTTGAAAGGACAGCAAACCCAGGGTGTCCTTGACTCTAACCGATTTTCAATCACTTTAGGGACTGTTAATCATCAACGGGGTCTCCTGGGAGTTCAAGGGCCAGAAAGATTTAACCAGGGAGCTGCAGCCTGGATAAAAGATACCATACCATTGACTGAAAATCTGAACTCAATTTTTTTGATACTGATGATGAAACTCTGTGTTTTAGTTGTTTCTAAAACGTTTTCTGAAGACACAGGAGATTCCTCTGGAAGAGACTCGGCCTTATACATTTCCATATTTGGTTGACTACTCCTTGACCCCATTTAAACATTTCAAAAGAGGAAAGTTAACACCTAATTAAATACTCCATTCTCTTACTTTTAAACCACGGAAACTTGTAGAACTTGGTACTAACAAAAGACTTTACTGGAATTGGGGAAGAATATTGCCCTCCAGGGCGTGGGTGGGCCTCATCCAGTCAATTGAAGGCCTGAATGAAACAAAGGCCAACCTCCCCTGAGCACGAAGCCGATTTGCCTCCAGAAGGGAAGGCCTTTGCAGTTCAACAGCCTCGACTCTTCCCTGGGTCTCCAGCCCCCTAGACTTCGCCAGCAGATTTGGGTCTTCCCAGGCCTCTGCAGTCAGTGTGTGTGTGTGTGTGTGTGTGTGCGCGCGCGCGTGCATGTGTGTACGTGCGCGCGCGTGCATGTGTGTACGTGTCTGTGTGTGTGCATGCACGCGTGTGTGTGCGTGTGTGTGCATGTGCTATATTGTCCCAACACATACACACACATCCTTGTGGTCCTGTTTCTCCGGAGAACTCTGATACAGCATCACCCACAGAGTGGAATTTTTAAAATTCATTAGGAACTTTAAAAGAATTTTTCGTATTCTTTGTTATTTGATGCTTTTTTCCCAGCTTTAAAATGTTCATCGGAGTTGGGAATTGTTGATACGTCAGAGCAGCTGCAGATGGTCACCGTCCCTCTCCCAGACCAGCCCTCCCTGATGGAGGAGCGCCCAGCCAGCAACTCCCAGAATGAATCTGACTGGCCGTGACCTTTGTCACCCAGCCCCTGGGGATGCCCTGGGACGTGGACAGACACGTGCTGATTCAGATCGGATGAGAGCTAATAGAGATTGGCGTGGAGATAATAGATCAGTCACCGTGAGGCCTGCTGGATGGGCACCAGCTCATTTACGCCTCAGGATCTGGCTGCATAATGAAATGTGATTTACAGTTCCATTACGAAACCAGGCCCCAAACACGCGGGTGTCGGTGTGAATTTTAAGATGGCCGTGCTCTGCATCCGTGGTAGGTAATTGTGTAATGTGCTGGCCTGATGATGAATATTTCAAAGGGAGTCATCGCGAAGGTTTTGCTTGCACAGCTGAAGTTGCTGCTCTCGAATCCACACAAAGAACCGGAAACAATTCACATCATTTGAACGGCCTCAGAAATCCATCTATGTAAATACACATGCTCGGGAAAATCTCTCGTGCCAGAAGGCCACTCGGTTTTATTTCAGGGCCAAAAATTATAAGGAAAGTTTAATGATGCAATTAAAGGTGAAAAATGGTTCCTTTTATCACCGTTTCTCTATTGTGAAAGATAGAAGGAAAACTATCTCTTTGCCTGATTGCCTGCTTTTCAAAAAGTATGTGCCGTGCGCAGCTCATTTGCATTTAGCTAATCGCGTAGTCATTTTGAACTTCCATTCTGTCATTTTATAACCAAACCTCGATCCACCGCAGAGCCTGACGCGCAGTTTGAAGAAAACTCATAACGTTTGGAGGCGTCCGGGTTCATCTTCCGCCTCCAGCCTGTGGCTTGGGGAGAGGGGAGGGGCCGAGGGACCCAGGGACAGCTGTACCATGCGACGTTCTCCTCCCCTGGGCTTCTCTCAGAAGTCAAGCCTTCTCCCTGGGAGTGAAAACATGCCGGCAGCCCCGCCCCAGCCGACAGAGGCCGGAATCCAAGGTTGAGGGCCACCGAGGCCTCGGTCTGAGCGACCGCTGGGACACTGGGGCCAGGGACGCCCGAGCTGGGCTGGGGCCCGGGGAATCAGTGGTCCCGCACTCAGCGACCCTTCGGGAGGCCATTGCAAATTAGTCCCCAGTGGTTTTCTGCTATTTTAATCATAAGAAGTCTTTTCGGATTCTTTGTTGGAGTCTGGTTTATTTATGACGTGGTGTTAGCTTCTGTGGGCGGCAGAGTGAGCCAGTTAGACCTCTACGCACAGCCCCTCTCTTTTCGCTTCTTTTCCCAGATGGGCCGTTGCAAAGTACTGAGCGTCCCCTGTGCTGTATAGAAGGGCCTTGCTGGTGTTTAGTTTCTAAGTCATGTCTCTTTTGCAACCCCACGGACTGTAGCCCGCCAGGCACCTCTGTCCATGGGATTCTCCAGGCAAGAATACTGGAGGGGGTGGCTGTTTTCCCCTCCAGGGGAGCTTCCTGAACCAGGGATGAGATGCATGTCCCCTGCATTGCAGGTAGATTCTTTACCTCTGAACCACCGGGGAAGCCCACAGTAGGTCCTTATTAGTTATATACATATATTTTAAAAGTCTTAAGTGTAGAGAAAAATGCAGTTAATAATGCAGTGCATGCCTGCGTACTTACTACCCAGTTAGTTGTGTCAGATCTGACAGTTCGTTTATCATTTTTGTTTCAGATTGTTAATTACTTATTTAAAAATTTAATTTCACATACGCCATTGAAGCGTCCTTCCTTATTCCCCAGAGATAACCACTACCTTGAAATGGGTTTTTATAAAATTTCTACACGTGATTTTTTTTTCGTTTTCTCCACATACATATGTATCTGTAAACGATTTGTCTGCTCTTAATGAATGTTCTGAAACTTTTTATAAACGGCCTCACAGGTAGTCTTTTGCGACTTGCTTCTTGTGTTCAGCTTTGTTTTTGAATGCTTACTCATCTTGGTGGATGTCGCTGTATTTATTCTCACCCTTTATAGTTTCACGCTGTGTGAATGTGTTGTAACTTGCCCGTTCTCCTGTTGAAAGACGTCTGCGCGGTCTCTGAGTCTTTAGCAGTTGCCGGCAGTGCTCAGTCTAACGCTCTTGCCCACGTCTCCTTGCCCTCTGGTGCGGGGCTGCTCCATGGAAGACGGGGCTTTTCTGGGTGTCGGGAGGTGACCATCTCGACATGACACGCTCTCCAGTGAGCCGCGCCCCCCACACACCCCCCCCACCCCACGCACGCACAGAATTCCTTTCGGCCCACGTCCTGCCCTGTACTCTGCAGTTCTCACGGTTTCCAGGCTTTGCTCGTTTGAAAAACAGGAGCTGACTTCATCCTTCGTGTCTTGCTCTCTACATCCCTGCTTACCCGTGAGTATGAGCAGCTTGTCCTGTTTCCGCTGACCACTCAAGCCGTGTTCACATCTGTGGCCTGCTTTTCTTATTGGGTGGCTTGTCTTCCTGTTGTTCCGTAGGGGGATTTTCCAAGAAGACGTGTGTTCTGGGTACCAGTCCTTGGTCAGTCATATATGCGCTGCAGATGGTGTTTGCGCGTCTGTGACTTGTACATTTACCATGATTCTTGTGCCTTTGTCACACAGAAGTTTTAAATTTTTGTGTTGTCGAATTTACTTTTTTCTTAAAAAATTGATGCTTACGCTCTTAAGGTTTTGCCTTTGCAGGCTGCTTTGTGATCCACTCTGAGTTGGGGCTTATGGCATGAGGTAGGGATCTAATTTTACTCTCCCCGTATGGATAGCCAGCTATTTCAGTATCGTTTATCAGATAATCCTTTCTTCCCCAGCTGGTCTGCCCACCCTTGTCTGCCAAAGACAAATGTCCACATTAGCATTAGATTTGGGATGTCTGATCCAATTGGGATGGGAATGGGGCTTTGACGTGGTCATTTCCAAGTGCATCTGGGATCTTCTGTGAACTGTCTTTTCCTCAGCTAGAGAGGTTTATGATTTTTAAACATGGTGTTTGTTATAGAAACAGTGTTTCTCCTTGACCTCCAGAATTCCCCGGCTTTAGAATTCCGAAGGTGGACATTATAGTAGGAGACTCTGCTTCCAGGCTTGTTTTTCAAAGAGGTGATGGACAGGACACGGCCCTTGAGGCCGTTGCCGGCCCACTGTCACCGCAGCACGGGGTCTGAGCCCCCGCCACCTGGTGCCAAGCGGCGGAAGCCGGGCCACTTTCCCTGCACGTGAGCCTTGCGGGCTCTGCCTGAAGGAATTCCCTGGTGCTCTCGGGAGCACCTGGCGGTGTGACCCAGCCTGGTCCTCGGATGGCTGTCTGTGCCGCTCTGTGTTCTTGGTGAGTGAGACAGGGTGACATGGAAAGGATCTGAAATGCGATTTGCCAGAATGTTCTCTCGTTGTATTAACCAGAACCATCAGAATCTTGAAGACAACATGCCCGAGCCGCTTGTCACAGGCTTGGAGTGTCTGCTCGCACACGGCCCGGCGGCCCGAGGAGGCTGGAGCATGGCCTCCTCTGCAGGGGGCAGCGGCGTGCGGTCAGGGCGCTTCCTGTGGCTTCTGCCCCTGTCCCACGATGCCCTTCTCCTCCTGCATGCCTCGGCCTGGCCCCCGCCTGTGGGAGCAGAGCCTGGGCTGTTTCTGAAGCCACCCGGCTTGCCAGCGTTTTTCCGAAGAGCTCACTCTGGGCCCAGGGCTGTGTCTGTGGGTGCAGGTGGTGGGGCAGACCAGGCCAGCAGGGAGGGTCACCTGGGGAGGGGGCTGCCAAGGTGGGATGGGGCCTGGGTGCCTTGAGGGGCCGTTTCTGCCCAGTCTGCACCAGTGGGAGGTTTCCAGCTGAGCAGTGGCACGATCACGGGGCCGGGGGCTGAGACTGGCAGGGCGCTCCCCACTGCCCCGTCTGCCTCTCCCCGGGGCTGCAGGAGGAGACGAGAGGCCGGTGTCTGTGCCCCTCCTATCCCAGCATAAGCCCCCACACACGAGGCCTGCCTGTGGGGCCTGTCTCCTGCCGAGCAGCCTTGCCGGCTCCTGGCTTCCTTCTCCTCCAAAGTCGTCTGGAGCCTGGGGAGGTGGGAGAGGAGGCTTTGCAGCCTGGCCCAGTGTGTGGCGGCTGGACGGCCTGGACCGGGGCAGGCCCCCCGGGCAGAGCCGGCTCTGAAATGGCCCCAGCGCCGTGGCTCCCGGGGCGGATGCCAGGGATGACCGCTGTGGTCATCGGAGCCCCGCCCTGGGGGCTCCCGGGGGGCACCAGGGATGACTGCTGTGGTCATCAGGAGCCCCGCCCTGGGGGCTCCCGGGGGGCACCAGGGATGACCGCTGTGGTCATCAGGAGCCCTGCCCTGGGGGCACGTCCTTGGTCCCTGGAGAGCGCTGCGTGCTCCTGCATCCCCCTGGGCTTGTTGTGAAATGGCCGGTCCACTTGGCTGATTTCACACCAGTCAGGAAGGCCCCGATTGTAGGTGTCAGATCCCGAAGATGATGGAGACCCCCATCCTGAGGGGGCCCCAGTCGTGGGCCCTGTGAGCGTCTGTTGCCTTCTGGTCTCTCCCTCTCCGGGCAGCCAACGGTGATATTTATTGTCCAGGTTAAGCTTCATTAAAGCAGAAGCCCACTTTCCATTAGGATATGAAATTTTTATTTATTAAATTGCTATTTTAGTGTAATTTACCAAGTCATTGAAGACGAACAGGCCACTTAAGTGAAGCTGTAAACCTTCATTTTCCCCGAACGCTGTGTTCCCATGAACGCGTGGCTCACACTGCGCTCTGCTCGCCAGCTTGGGAACCTCATGGCGGCAGTTCCCCACCACGTTGGCACCGGGGACTGGTTTCGTGAAAGATGACTTTTCCATGGATCAGAAGGAGGGCTTCGGAATGATTCAAGCGCATGGCGTTTATTGCGCACTTTAACCTAAAGCCGCCGCTGATTGAAGGTACAGACCCACAGCCCGGAGCTGGGGACCCTGTCTTATGGGACGAAGACTCTGCAGCCCACCCTCCTGCACGCAGTGAGGGTGGGTCCGGGGGCTGGCCTGAGGCTGACCTCTGCACTCCCAGGATGAAGTAAAGGCTATTAACCAAATTAGGAGACCCCTCCGTCACAAGATACACCAAAGATGCCGGTGTGTTTTTTTCAAAAACAGAATGTTAAAGGAAGAGAGGCGATTGTAGACCAGAAGTCTCGAGAAAATGTAAATCAAGCATGGTAAGGAGCAGCATCGAACCTGGCGCTCACCCCCGGCACCTGGCAGGTGATTCCCAGGCCTTCTGCCCGGTGTGGGGAGCCTCAGGCAGGAGAATCATCTGGAGCCTGTCCAGGGACTGAGCAGGTGCTGCTGCTTGGCTATGTCAGCCGCGGCCTTGGCTGTTAGGGAAGAAGGGAGGAGAGCATCTCCCTTCAGAACCTCTGAGCTCAGCCCTGCATTCACACGGATTTACAGTCCCAGTTCATTTCACTTACTTGTCTATAGTATTTCAAGCTGAAGATTTAGTTGAAACCGGTCTTGGGATAATAGCAAGGGCTTTTGGCTCCTGGCGGAAGCAAATATGAATTTTTTTTCCCCTAAAGAAAACCATTTCCGATACACATCTCAAAGACTTCCAATAGCTAAAAGTTCTGAAGAACATGTGAACAAAAAAATGGATGAGTATCAATCTAAGAAAAAGGGGGCTTCCCAGGTGGTGCTCGTGGTAAGGAACCCACCTGCCAGTGCAGGAGACATAAGAGATGCGGGCTCGACCCCTGGGTCGGGAAGATCCCCTGGAGGAGGAAATGGTGACCCACTCCAGTACTCTTGCCCAGAGAGTCCCATGGACAGAGGAGCCTGGGGGGCCATAGTTAGCGGGGCTGCAAAGCCAGACATGACTGTGACTGAAGCAACTTAGCATGCACGCATGCATGCTAAGAAAGAAGTGGAGACTTTTATGCAGGCCAACCTAGGATAATAACCTGGGAAACAGTCTTTCAGAAAGCTCTGAGGACTTTTCCTCCCATTAAAAGCTGAAGCATAGGTACGTATTAAGAGATCTTTGAGAGAAGGAGCTACACATCAGACGGCAGATCGACAGTTTCCCTGCTCCAGATCTGCACGTACGAGGCAAGTGTAGGTCATCCCGACCCCTTGCAGGGTTAAGGCCCGTGGTCTCCTGAGGGGCTGGTGCCGGGAGAGAAGTGCCCTTTGCTGGGAGCGGGCAGCGTGTCTTCTGAGGTCGGTCTGGTTCGTGCGTTGATGCACAGTGTCTGCCAAAGCGGAGGAGCGACCCAGAGAGAATTTCATGTCAAACACTTTTTGTCCTGCCTTAAAAGTGAGTTTTATTTCATCAAACACAGGCTCCAAGAGGGGGAATCAGTGAAGTCCGAGGAGGCAGGCTACCAACAGTGAGACTCAGCAGAGAGAACAGGCTGCAGAAAGAGAGCTGCAGAGACCGCCGAGGTCAGCGTCACCTGCGATGTACTGGGAAACAAGCCCAGCGTGTTCAAAATGATTAAAAAAAAAAAAAAAAAGCACAGTGAGCGAGAACGGAGGCGGAGAGGGAGACCCACGATTTGCAGAGCCCGCCTGGGAAGCGGTGCAAGTCTCAGGTGTAACAGGAGTCCGACAGCAGTTGTGACTCAGCTGAGGAGACGGTAGTGAGCTGGAAGCCAGAGCTGAAGAAAGTGCGTCCCTGGAGAGGCGAGAGGGGGAGCTTATGAGCAGAGGCTGAGTGAAGTGGAGTACGCAGGGAAAAGGCCTCACACGCACCTCACCAAGGTTCTGAGACAGTGCGGAGAGCGGGAGGGGGATGCACACGGACGCCTGCATGGGCGCATGGGCGACGGTTTTCCAAAACTGCTGAACACCCCCCACACTCAGGAAAGCTCTAGCAGAATAAATATCACAAGGAAAATAGGCAACATCCAAGACAAACAGGGTATCGCAGAAGCAGCTGGAAAGAGGAGCTTGGTTTCCTACCGGGGCATGAGGCCCAGGACGTTGGGGACCCAGGTGAGCCAGTCGGGGCCAGGACCGCCACCCTGACCTCCTGGCTGTGTCCGGAGCCTGCCAGGCAGCCTCGAACCTCGGGGCCTTTGCCTTCCTCCCCCACCCCAATGTCCGCACGGATGGCCCTTTCTGGGTCTCTGAATGTCATGTTAGGCTGTATTTCACACACCAGCCCCTCCCTGAGTGCCCCAGGTATTTCCCATCCTGCTTCCTCGCCTGGTTTTTTCCTCACAGAGGGTGTCACCATCTTGTGCGACGTGGACTCCATTGTTCTTCCTTAGTGAGCTGTTAGCAGCGTCACACGGTCACACCGACATGGCACCACCATGCAGGTGGCACCCTGGGGACCCTAGCTGTGAACGTTGGTGGCGTTTGTCTGCCGGAGGCCGCGGCCGAGGAGGGGTGCAGGTGGGCACGCGGTCAGCGTCGTGGCCAGGCAGTGCCCGGGCGGGAGGCCTGCTCTGCTGCCTGCCTCCTGGCCGGGGCCGAGAGATCAGCCTCTGTGGGGAAAGCGGGGGCCCCCTCCCACGGGGCTGCGTGGCGTGGGGGCCCCTCAGATCGGCCTTCCGTCATCAGTGCCCATCACCCGTGCAGGAAAGCCACGGGGCCCGGTCGCCCCGCGGGTCCGCTGCGTCTGGCCGCCAGATCAGAGAGAAAACCGTCTTTGTTTTAATGAGACGAGAGTCGGGAGCGAAGGCCTTGAATACCGGTGTGCAGGCTGGCCGGCTCCGTATTCCTGGCCGGCCCGTGGGGGCCGCGCACTGACCTTCTCCGCTGTTCTGTCTTGCAGTCGGAACCCGAGGGCTTCGCCAATTTCCACCTGTATGTGTGCGCTGCTTTTCTCGTGAGATGGAGGAAAGAAATACTGGAAGAAAGAGATTTTCAAGTAAGTCAGTGCCTTTTCAGGAAGACCCCAGGTGTGATCCCCTGCCGGGCGAGAGGAGAGTTGGCTTTAGTTCCCGGGGTCATTTGTGGAGGAGCTTTGAGACGCGCCGCCTGTGGTCAGCACTGACCTGTGGGCTGAGACCCTGCGGCTGGGGCATAGATCGGGGGGCAGGGGTGCTGGGCTCTGTCAACACCAGCTTGCTAAGCTTGCTGTCACAGGCTCCCCAGAGACACCCCCTGAGCCGCGGGTGTGCGTCCCCGTCACAGTGACCTGGGGCCCTGGGAGCCTCGCGATGGCTGTGGAGAGTGGGGCGTTAGGGAAGGGCGGGCACGTCATCAGACGGCCTGGCTGCCCGGCACTCCTGCGCTGTGTGACCCCGGGCTGGTTGCTTAGCCTCTCTGACCCACGTTTCTGCAGTAGCTCAGTCCCCGTTCATCAGAAGCTCTGTGCTCACTCGACTCAGGGGCTCCAGGCGGGCTGAGCGCCTGCCCGTCCTCACCCCCAAGTGTGCCCGTGTATTCGTGTGAGGCATTGACCCCCGGGAGGGCTGGGCCATCTGGGGTGCAGTGAGGAGACCCCCGTGGTCAGGCTCTGCACTCACGAGCTGGGGTCTCCCTCTGGCTGTGTCACCTCCTCGAGCCCCTCTTCTTCCAGCTGAGGGTGGGAAGGAGACCCTGCCATCCCGGGTCGCAGCGTGGTGACGGCAGGCGGCCGGCCGGCCTCTGGTTCCTCAGCCCCTGCTTGTCCGACACCCCGTGGGCCCTGCTCGTCCCGCTGGGGGCCGTGGGGAGGACCTGGCCAGCCCCCCGCACTGCCCAGGCCTTCCATCTCGGCCACCAGGAGACACTGGGCAGGAAGTGCCTCTGCCCAGTCCCGCAGAACCCGGGGCCCAGCCTGCCCTGCCCCTGGGTGGTCAGCGGGAGAATGACGTCATTTTTCCTACTCCACCTAGGCACGTGGAGGTGCAGAGAGAGGCAGGCCCGGGTGACCGAGTGTGGGGGCTGGATGCAGGTGGTGGGTCCGGGCTCCCCAGGGGCCACCGTCGGTGCAGGCACGGGAGAGCCTGCCGGACAGCTGGAGCATTCAGATGAAGGGAGAAGGGCCGGCTTCCCTGGTGGCGGCGGCCAGCGTCCACCCCGGCGCCCAGCCGGCGCTCACCTGGCGGACAGGTGACGCAGGGGCCCGGGTCACAGGCGATCCTGCCTCGGTTTTGCCAGGGCCTCTGGCCAGGGAACAGTTCCGGGAGGCCCCAGGCTAATGTTGCCCCCTCCCTGCTGCCCTGGGGTCCTGCCTGGTGCGGAAGGTGGGTAGGAAGGAGTCTGGCTGTGAGAGCGCTCGAGAGTGCCTGAGCTCAAGGCCTCTCCCAGGGACAGCTCGAGGCCCCAGTGCTGGGCAGCCACTGAGTCTCGCGGGCCGAGAAATGGCTGAGTTCGGCTCGGGCCAGGGGCCTGGAACCACACCGAGCGACCTCACACAGGGCCTTGCCCCTCTGCCCGCTGTTTCTGCCACCTGAGGCGGTGCTGCCAGGGCCCGAGGCTGCCAGGAGCAGCTCTGGGCGGGAGGAGGGGCCTGGCGGGTCGGCGTCCGCCCCTCCTAACCTGTTACAGCTGGAGGGCGCCGCTCGGGCGGCTGTGGGGACTCTTTGCAGCCTCTCAGGGCCCTGCTCTCTTACCTCGAGGTCACCGGGGCCAGGGGGCCAGCGCAGCCTGGCAGCTGGTGTGGCCAGAACTCTGAGGAGCTGTGAGGGTCGCTCTCCCCTGAACTCGGATTAGACTCAGGCCTGGCTGTTGTGGGGATGGATGGAGGCCAGGCGGTGAGCGCTCAGTGTGGTGTGGGGAATTGAACTAAGTGGAAAAGACGAGGAGAAGAGAAAACAAATCAAATAAAGCACCTCTGGGGCCCTGGTGGGCGCAGGGCAACCGTGTGCGCAGGTGCGACATTTCGGGAAAGTGATTCTGCGTCCACGGGGGGTGGCCCGGGCGTCCAGCGGCAGAAATCCCTGGAAAAGGCTCCAAGAGCCTCCTCTGCGCAGAACTGTGGTTTGCCGCTGTGTCACCTCCGGGGACGAGTCACTTCCCGAGGGGCGTCTTGAGGAGGAAGGCCCAGCGGTGCCGGCGCTGGGTATCAGACCCTCCTGTGTCCAGTTCCCAGAAGCTCAGTGAAGTTGGCCCAGGCCCGCGGTCTGGTTGCGTCCAGTTCTGTGAACCTCCATGAGGGTTGCTGGGTGCCCTGGCTGGAGGGAGGTCTCTTGCAGGGGGGACGGTCACCCCCGCCCTGAGCTCTGGTCCTGGAGCTCGCTGTCCCATCTCTTGTGCGTGAGACCGCATTCCATCTCCGTCTGCACACCGCCCACAGGCTGTGCTCGATGGGTGTCCAGAACCGCCTCCTACCCCCACCCGCATCCTGCCTCCCACCCACTAGAGCCATGGAGGTCCGTGCCCACACTGAGGGCCTGATTCTGTCCTCTGCCTGCCTTTTTCTGACCAGATTCTGTAGGGCCTTTTGGGGGAGGAGCCTCCCCACATCCAGTCTTGTCCCCTGGAGGTGCGCTTGGCACACTGACCTCGTCCCAGCCCCTGTGGGGTGTTTCAGAGAAGGACTCGGGGCCCAGGGAGGGTGGGTGGCTGAAGTCACCTTTGGGAGTCAGGGCTCAGGCCCTGATCTGCCGCGTGCCCCCACGCACACCCTCTCCCACGGGGACACCATCGAGCTGGGAGCTGGCGCTGCCTGGCCCCTCGGTTGGCTCGTAAGCACAGCTTGTAAAGCAGCTGACGGTGAGCCTCCCCAGAAGATCATTCTGTTTTCTCCAGAAGCTCAGGCAGCTTAGGTTGGCATTCCAGGATGTGAGGTCTGACTGCAGTCCCCGTGCAGGGCCTGGGTGGCCCTGGCTCTGCTGTTTGGGGGCCACGGGGGCGGAGCACCCAGGCGGGTGGTCCCTGCTGCCCGGCCATCTCTGGGCTGTGTGACCTGGCAGCATGGGAGCAGAGATGCTCTGTGACCACAGAAGCTTCCCCCACGTGGCAGCTGGCATCGTGCTTCTCGACGTAGAGGAGGGCACATCCCTTAGACACACAGGGCGGCAGCGTGCTCGTCTGGTGTTTCTTCAGTGGGGAGAGTAATTGATGTTTGGTGAACAGAGCCTGGAGCTTCCACGGAAATCACGGGTCTTCTCCGTGGGGCCCTCAGGAGCTCCGGGGTCTGGGGTGAGGTCTCGGGTGAGGTCATTGGTGGCTGCGTGTTTGTTGATGAGCGACCCACCTCGTGGGGAAAAACGGCTCCCTGTGCGTGCGCCGTGTCTGCATCCCCGGGAGGCTGTGCGCGAGGGCGGGGCCGGTCTGGAAACCCCGTTGGCCTGTGGGTACTTGGTGCCTGCGTGGTAGCCGCTGCATCCCCGTGTCCTGCGTCCTGGTGGTGGGAGGGCCAGGCGATGGGGCCTCTGCTTGCCCGGTCCCTTCTCGTCTCCTGTGACCGCTGCTCAGTGGGGCCCGAGTGGGGACCGGCAAGGGAGGCGCCCGCGGGGGGCATCTGTCTGCTCTGATGTCCCCACCGGTGCCCCCCCCCCCAGCTCTCCCTGTGCTTCTGTGAGACAGAACTCACCGAAGTCACAGGGGACTCCTTACCCCCATGGGGGGCAGGTGGGCTGGAGTGGACGGGGCCTGGGCCGTGGACAGGAGGAGACCGAAGATCCGAAAGCGAAGTGTGTTGGTGAGGCTGGGGCTGCGTGTGTGGGTCAGGGTGGGGTGCTGCTCAGATGAGCCTGAGAAGGAGCTAGGGGGTGCCCCGCTCGCCTCTGCCCCGAAGCCAGAGAGCAGACTAAACGGGAAGGTTCTGGAAGGCTTTCTAGCCCTCTATCCCCCACGGCCCCCCCACCCCCCGCCATCCTGCCATTTGGTGGAAACGGAGGCGCCCCTGCCTTGTGGCGAGACGTTTGCACGCTTGGTCGCAGCTCACATGCTTCTGTCTTGCCTGCGATCAGGGCTCCAGCCCCTCCTGGATGAGTTTACCTCCATCTTGGCCTCGGTGCCCTCGGGCCCTGGTGCGCTAATTAGCTCCTGGCCTGGCCCCTCCTCCTGGGTGGTTGGAACGGCTGCTGGGCAGGGTGGGCAGCACTGATTCTGGGCTGCCTTCCAGGGGTTAACTCGTGGTTTTGTGTTTCAGCCTGTGTTCATTTGACGCACCAAATGTCAGGAAATGCCAGCGTGAAGATCAATCGTCTCTCTATCATCTCAAGGCATTTTAAAGACAGAATTGGGTCAATTGAAGAGCGATCTATGAGCGCATCTTGCCATCCTGTGTTCCCTTGGGTCGCACTGTTCAGGGGTGGGGGGTGCGTGGCCGCAGGTGGGGCCAGCTGCTGGCACCTTCTTAACCAGGAGTTGCAGGGGTGCCGGCCCCCTGCCTCAAGCTGTCCCGGGTGAGATGGTGGCGCTCAGGAATGAAGATGCGCTTGGTGCTGGGCCCGTGGCGGGGCAACGCCGTGTGCCCAGGTCCCGCAGGCAGGCAGGCGGAAGTGGGAGCAGTCAGTCCTCACTGTCCCGCCCTGGCTGCGGCCACCCTGAGGTTCCAGCAGGGAGTCCTGTCCCTGAGGCTGCCCTGCCCCTGGCGGAGGGGAGCCTGACATGGGCCAGGCGTCCGTCTGCACGGGAAGGACACTGGGGAGCTGCAGGCATGCTGGGCAAGCACCGCGGGGGGCAGGTGGGCCCAGCCTGTCCTTCAGGCTGGAGCTTGATGCCTGCAGGTCAGGGCCGCGTCAGGCCACAGAATCGGAGCTCCGCTGGCTGCCACGTCCAGTGCCAAGAGACGCGCCTGGTGCTGGCCCGCCGGTGAGCCAGCCGGGCCCAGGGTGAAGGGGCGTCGAGGCCGATGTTGGGTCTGTCCCCTGGAAGAGTGACAGGCTCTCCATGGTGGTGTGAAGCCTGCCCAGGAGGAAGGAAATGACCCTTTTGCTGCACAGGGAGGTGGCCTGGGCCCTGAGCACTGCGGCCCCTCGCGTGCTCGTGGCCGTGGCCAAGCTGCTCCATGGCTGTCAGGGACGGTGGCACTGTGAGCATTTGACAGAGGACACGCCCTCCTTGTGGGCCGTTGAAGGAACCTGAGTGGCCACGACAGCACGGTCTTGGCATCACAGGAGGGGTTGGGGCCGCAGAGCGGGTGACCGTCCATGCGCCGGGCTTGCCGATCGTGAGCCTGGCTGTGGAAGGGGCTTGGTGGGTGCTCTCTTTGGGACAGGAGGCCCTCGCCGCTGCCAGCCCCTGCCCCATGCGGAGGGAGGCTGGGACCGCTGACCCAGGGGTCCTCCTGGAGGCCCGCCTGCCCACCCTGCCGCCCCGCATCCTGGTGCTCTGTCTTTCCGAGGGCAGCCCCCTGGGGTGGCAGGGTCTTGTCGTCTCAGCTGTCCCGCCCCCGCCCCTGGGCTCCTGTTCCCCCCTCCCAGGGGGCGGTCTGCTGGGGTCGTCTCCCGGGTGGCATGTGAAGAACAGCGATGAGAGTGAGCACCAGGCTGCAGAAAGTCCATTGTGTCCCAGGACCGCCCGCAGACACAACTGCGCTCTTGTTGAATCTGCCCGCTCTGCTGTGGGCTCCGCCCCGTCCAGGAACCCGAGCCCCTGGACCGCTGGGCCTGTGACTGCCCCCTGGAGAGCCGGCATGCGGCTCGGTGCCCCCCGTCACGCGGTTCGGTGCCCGCCGTCACTGGCCTACCTGGCTCGGGGCTGAGCGTGTAGGTGTGTGTCCCTGTGAGGACGGCTGGAGCAGGCAGCCATGCTCATGCTCGCTCTGCTCTCTCCTGCGGTTCTGCTGGTGTGAGTGCTGGCACGCCCTGCTGGAGACCCTCAGGCTCTGCGGGGCAGGGGGGCCCTGCTCTGAGGGGTCCCAGCGACCCCAGCCCCGGCACGCCCATGAGAAGAGCCGAGATGAGTCGGTGCTGGCTTCTTTGTTACTCCTGGACGTTAAGGAGGCCCCAGGACCCCGAGGACCCTTGCTGGTCCGTCCAGCAGTTTCCCTTCCGGGGCGGCCATTCCATCAATTCATGAATGAGGGTCAGTAGAGGGTCTTCAAGGAGGAGGGGGATGAGGTCAGCACTGTCCCCTTGTATTCTTATCCAATCTCATTCCACAAGATTAAAAAAAAAAAATTAAAGCTATTTACTTATGTATATATAAATTTTAAAAACCAGAAACCTCCAAAAGCCTTTTTACCGAAAACAAGCCACCCCCCCGCCTTCCTCCCGGGTGACAGGCCAGCACTTGGATCTGCAGGCGGCGGCGTGAGTTTGTTCTGCGTGTGTGCCTGTCTTTCCAAACTGCCATTTCTTGGTTTGTTTGCACAGCGACCCCCCCAGCAGGAAGGGGAGCGAGTCCTCCGCGCTTCTCCTTGGGCCCTGGGTCCCCAGCATCCTGGGCACGCTGCTGCCCGGGGCGATGGGAGCCGCTCATGGGTTCGGCAGGTCCCCTTCCATCGTCCTTGGACACGGGCGGTTTTCCCTGGACTGAGCGGCCGCACCGCCTCGTTCTCGCTGAACTTGTCCCAGAGGTGTCCCCGTGCACTTTATCAGAAGCGGCAGCTTCTCCGGAAGTCCAGCGCGCAGACACTGCCCTTGCCGTCCTGCCCCGCCTGCCTGGTGGCCCTGCCCTCTCGCTGGGCCGGTGCCCCTGCGGCCTGACCCCCCAGTCCTTCAGGTGATATCTATAAAACATAACATCCTGCTCATTTCATTACCTGTTCAGCTTCACCTTTGTATAAACGTGGTGATGTTTGAGCATCGTCATGGGTGGGAATTCGTCACTTTACCGCAGTCCCTGGCACACACCAGGACTTCTTAGCCGCCCATCGGTGAATTCCTGGCCACTAAATGATCTCAGTGTGATAACTTGAAAAATCCTTTCATGCCTGCACATGGAAAGGTGTGTTTAATGTGAAGCCTGGCTGTGTTGTAATTGTCTGTCATGCGGCATCTCCGCAAGTCCCCGGTCGGGGACCAGGCAGGTCCTGAGCCCCCTGCCGAGGGCAGCTTGGGGTCCCCAGCCCCAGGGCCCAAGTGTGAGACAGACCCCCAGAGTCGGCCGGGCGGATAGAAGGGGCTGCTGCGCTGCAGGCTTCGGTGTCCAGCCTCGGACGCCCCCGGGGGCAGAGTCGGCCCCGCTGGGGAAGGGGTGCAGGGAGGGGTGCACGTAGGACCCACTGGAGCACTGGTGAGTGCTCCCTCCCCCTCCTCCCTGTCCCCTCCTCTCCCCTCCTCCCTCCGTTTACCCCGGGTGGAGGTGAGGCTCCAAGGCCAGCAGGGACACGCTTTCCCTCAGGACTGGGTGCCCGCATCCCCGGGTCTGCCCAGTCGTCAGGACCAGCCTGCCCTGCAGGTGAGTGGAGGGCGGCCCAGAGCAGCGGCTTCTGCCAGGGTCTGTCTCCCTGCTCGTTTCTGCTGTGAATTAGTCTTGCCATTAAAGAAAAAATTACACCCACCATTCAAATCATTAATTGAAAGGCCCTTATTATCTCATTAATGGTGTTTGATATCTAAGGCAGATAGACTCGGAGAAGCTCATCTGTTCGGTCCCCGAAGCGGTGTAATTACATCTCAGGCCTTATTAAAACGTCTCCTCGCAGCCCCCTCAGCCGTCACGCGTTCCATCTTGCCGCCTCGCGCAGACGCCCGAACACATCTGTGTGGAGACAAGGCCGCACAGGTCCGGGTGGGCCCCCGTGGACGCGCCACGGGGCGGTCCGGCTGGCTGGTCAGCGGCGCTCTGCCTTCGGGACGCCAGCAGGCCCCGGATCCTTGGAAGGCTTCCTGGCGGCGGGCAAGTCTGATTCAGGGTTGTCAGGTGGCAGAACTTGGAGGGAGGGCACTGACCCCATAGGCTTAGCGGCCACTTGTGCCGACTTCGGAGGCCGCAAGGCCCACAATGCTCCCTTTAAACCTGGGATGGGAAGAAATAACATCGGTCCTGACGGCCGGGAGAGCGTGTCCTGCGTGCCGTCCTGCCGACCCTGGGTTGATGGGCCCCAGCTCCGGCTGCCCCTGAAGGAGCCCCTATGCCTCGCGGCGGCTCTGGGTCCTCTCTGCCCTTTTACCCCGTGCTGGCTCCCACGTGACCGTCGTGCACCTGGGCTCTGGGCTGCAGGGTGGGTGCCGCCTGGAGGGGAGCGGGCTCCAGGCAGCCTGCCTCCCAGGCCGCAGAGCGGGCCCTGGGCCGGCACTGTCCTGATGGGCCGCTCCAATGGGGGAGGCGGGCGAGGGGCGGGCTTGGGGGCTGCCCGGGTCCCCGGTGGAGTGGGCACAACAGGACCCGGGCAGGGAGGAGGAGCAGTGGCTTGGGGGCCTCTGGCCCCCTCCAGGCTGGAAAACAAGCCTCAGAGATGCGAAGGGACCGTGGGGCTTGGATGCCAACTTCCTGGGGCTCCCGGCTGCGACTGCCCCGTCTGGGCCCGCTGTGGCCCAGGCCCCAGCCTGGGCCCTTCCTGGGAGGCTACAGTTGGTGGCAGCCAAGGTCTTCTCTTGGGGGTGAGGCTGTGCATGTGCCCGCTCTCACCCAGAAGCTTGGGCACAGAGAGCCTGGGACTCAGGAGCCCTGGGCCTGGCGCCCAGAGTCTTGGACACAGAGAGCCTGGGACTCAGAGAGCCTGGGACTCAGGAGCCCTGGGCCCAGCACCCAGAGGCTTGGGCGCAGAGAGCCCGGTGACCCAGGATTCCTGGGCCTGGCACCCAGAGGCTTGGGCACAGAGAGCCTGGGACTCAGGAGCCCTGGGCTCGACCCTTGGCTGCAGCCCCGTGTGACCCTGAGGGGCCACTTGCCCTCACCCACCTTGGGACCAGGACCCGAGAGGAGCTCAGAGACGGGCCGGGCGTGGGCATCGTCTAGTGTCCCTGGGGCCCTGGACTGGCGGCTGCCAGGGTCCAGGTGAGGTGACGACACAGGGCATGCTCCCACCACCCTCTGTTCCCCGAGCCCTGCCGGCCTGGCTCACCCATCCTGGCCCCCACGAAGGTAACAAGCTTGGCCATGGGGTCCTGGGCTCGCCAAGGCCTCCTTGAGCCTCATAAATAACAGAGATCAGAGGAAACGAGATGGAAGCACTCAAAGAAACCTGCCTTGCCGTCCACTTTCAATCCTAAAAGCCCTTGATCTGTACAGAACTTTCGTTTGTTACCCTAATTAGTTTGAGGATTTTCAGGGCAAACATGATAGGATTTCTCAATTCAGTTTGGGGGTGTTTGTTTTTTGAGACAGAGCTCACAAAAGAAGTCGCCCTTATCTTTTTAATCCCTCATGCAAAGAGAAAATATTTGCTCTCTTCTCAAGAGTGCGTCCCAGCCTCTGCTGCTGCCCCTCACCAGGGAGCCATGGCCCTCCCACGCCCCCATCTTTCCTTCTCCATGCGGGCAGGCTTTCCTGGGGCTCCGTCTTCGGGAACTGTGTCCGACGCGGGGACCCCTCCCCGCTGAGCGCCTCAAGTCTCCAGTGACCCTCAGAGCCAGGAGCAGATCCCGGCCCTTGTCTGGGGCTCAGCCTCCTGGTCTGAGGGGTGGGGACCGGCCCCCCTCGGGGAGCCCTCACCAGTGTCTCTGCCACCTGAAGGTGTCCTCATCTCCTGGGAGCCCCGAGACACCGCATGTGAATCCCATCCAAGTCGAAGAGCTGTGAAGCAGGTCACCCCCGGCCCCCGCCCTTAGCGAGGCAGAGCTGCCCAGGGTCACAGCCTGTGAAAGTGACAGAGGATGGCCCTGGTCCTGCCCGATGCTGGCCGTGTGCTCTACGGGTTCTGACTGAGGACACACAGCCCCCGCCCGGCACGCTCGCCTTGCAGGGCGAGGGGTCAGGCCATGGACGGCGGTGTCTGCAGCCTGGAGAGGCCCCGCCTATTGTGTCTGCAGCCTCCAGGCACACCGTCCCCTGGGCTTGGGGCGTGGGGGCTCCGGGTGCCGCCTCTTCTTGTCCACCTCCTTGGGGAGCGCCCTCTGTGCTAGTGAACCGCTGGATGCCTTCCAGCTGCCTGTTTGGTGGAAGCCCAGGACACACAGGCGGCCGGCTCTGGAGTCTGTGGCCGTCACACCTGGTGGTCCAGCCCGGATCTGGGCCCCTTGGCCTGGAAAGGCCACACCGAGTCTTTGCCAGAAGCTGACCTCGCACGTGTCACTGCTGTGTCCACGCTGGGTCACCCCTGGGCTGAGGCCTCCAAAGGCCGCTCGCCTGCGTAACTGCCGGCGCGTGTCTGGGACGGGGATTGCCGGGTGGAGCATCTTAGAGGACAGGGCTGGCGCTGGCGTGGGTACCGCGTGAGGCCACAGCTCCTGCACACCATTTCCGGGTGATGCACCGGGGACCCCGTCGCCCCGGGCGCCTACGTCCCTGCCGTAGCAGGGTCTCCATCGTCATGTACATGAGGTGGGGTCCCAGTGACCCAGTGTCGGTGTGAAGCCACCTGCCCCGGGGTCTCAGGGCAACGGGCAGCCCCCATCCACAGCCCCCCTCCACTGCCCTCAGCTCCTTCGGAGGAGGCGGCTTCCCGGCGGGGGTCGTGCTGGTGTGGGCTCTCACAGTACGGTTAGCCGGTTAGCCGACGTGTGCCCTGGTGCTTAGGCGTTGGGGGAGGCGCTGGGCTCTCGTTGTGGGCTTTGTCTCCAGAGAGCCGTGTTGTCATAGGCCTCCTTCCTGCCAGGCCGGTCACGCCAGCCTGGGAGCCTGTCAGAGGCAGACAGCGCGACACCTCCCGGGACCTGATCGCTCTTGATTAGATTCGCACTCCTAAATACCCGTCTGCGACTCCGTCTGCATTACAGCCGCCCTCTGGTGACAGCTCGATCACGTTGGAGATGGGGCGCAGGGGGCGGCGACGCCCTCATGCAAGCCCCCAACTCGACGCAGCGTCTCCTCCTTGGGAGCATAGACATAACTTGAGCAGAAGTTGAGCGTGTGTGTTTAGGAATCGGTGGAAATAACCAGCTTGCTCAGATGCTGAGTGTGTGGGATTGTTGCTTCTTCCCTGGTGGCCACTTGGCTCCGCCTGTTTTAAGCTGGGACTCCCCCGGTCGCGGGCTCGGGGCCTGGGGGCTCAGAGGTGGGGGTGGGGGTACAGGCTATTTACCTGGAAGCATCCCTGGCGTGGGAGCCAGCCAGGCCCTGGGAGCAGCCCCTGCCTGAGCTGCCCTCCCCTGCAGTCCAGCCCCTGGACGTGGGGCCCAGGGAGCCCTGGACACGTCAGTGTTGCTGCCTCCGGCCTGGGCCGGTGCGGGCTACTTGCCACGTGGTTCTCGGTGCGGTGGTGGTGTGTTGGTCCTGGGAGAAAGCGGCACACACCCTCACCTGAAAAATACCTCTCTGACTAGCAGCCCAAAATGGCAGCCCTGAGCAGGTACTGAGCTGGAGGGCCTGGGGTTCAGACTCCTGCCCCCAGGCACGGGGCCTTTGTCACATCACCGGTCCTCCCACCCCATCCTCCCGAGAAAGGTCCAGGCCCCAGTCATCCAAAGAGCTGCCCTGGATTTTGTGTGTCTCTGGTAGAGCTCACTATGTCCATCTTAGTCCTTGAAATGCCTCTTGCAGAGGGTGGGATTGTCCCCACATCTGGGGTTCAGAGGTGGCCCTCCCCGAGTCACACAGCTGACCGGACCCCATGACAGTCCAACTCCATTTCCCATGCTCCCGGTCACACCCCTGCCTGCCTGCCCCAGACAGACGCCCCTTCCTTGCAGCCACCATCAGAGGTGGCACCCGGATTCTTAGAGGAGAAATGGGCCCGCGAGAGGTTTTTACCAAACACCTCTTTAAAGAGACGGGTTTTCCCTTTGTTGGTCACATTAGTATTGGGGTTTTTTTTGAAAGGTTGAATTTTGGGGGGAGGTGTCGTGTCTACCTAGGAATGGAGGGAAGGAGGCAGGAAAGGGAAGGACCCACTTGGCTAACATCTTAAAGACTGTAGTTTGCAGTCGGATTCCCCCAGCTCCTGAGTAGCCCTCAGCTGGAGGACACGTAACTGAGGGGAATTCCTCTCTGAAACGGTCACCTGCCACAGGATGTGCGCGCAGTCGTGTGCCTCGGTTTGACTCGTGCTGTGAGGCCCTCTGCTAGGCCCCGGGGCACAGGTCCGAATCTGGCTCAGCCGTGGCCCCACGGACGCAGGCTGAGGCCGGCTGCTCCGGGGCTCGCGGCTCCCGTGGGAAGGATAGGGCCACGCCTACTTTGACGGCCACTCCAGGTGTTGTTTTGTGCATGTTTTTAATCTGCCCATCCTCCTCCCTGCTCATGTGTCCACCCACCAGCCATCTGCCCACCTGCCCTCAGCTCAGCGTTTACTGGGACCTGTGCCCTGCTGTCAGTCGGGCACCAAGAAGTTTCGAGTTCTTCTGGGCGTAGTCCATCCAAGCCTTTACCCTCAAGGAATCAACTCCTGTGGTGAAATCCGGTACAGGCCCCGAGGCTGCCAGTGCTGTGGAGACAGAAGGAACCAACCCCTCCCGGAAGGCAGCTCTGGGAGAACACCAGACCAAAGCCCTGGCCGCTGGTGTTGGGGGGTGCTCTTCTCTTGGAAACTGCGCCTCCATCTCCCAGGAGGGCACCGAGCCAGTGGGTCAGGACCTGGGAGCCACCTCTGTCCCTCCCCACCCCTTCCCATCCCAGCTTGAGCCCAGCAGGGTCCCCTCTGCCACCGAGGCCCTTGGTGGAGCAGATGGGGATGGGGGTCGGGGAGAATCTCCTCTTTAAACACCCCTCTGAATTGATGAAGACAGAAGAGAAACGTTTGCCCCTAAAAGTCCATAAATCTCGGGTCCAGAGTGCTTGGCAGTGACCCTTCAGCACTCCTGAAAACAAAAGGGGTGCGTCCTATCGGCCAGCGATTTACAGCCTGGGTGTTACTGGAATCTGGAGGGAAAAGCCAGCCTGCAGAGTGCTTCATTAGTTTTGAACGGTTTCCAGGAATAAGCTTGCGTTTAAATCTCTGGGTCGGAGCCCAGGTCCTGCAGCTGAGTGGATGGTGCCCCCCGGGAAGGGTGTTTTCTGCAGCGCCCCCGGTGAGAAGCAGGGGCTGGAAACAGGGCCTGGAGCGTGGGGTTCCTTCCTGGCCGCCGCTGCCCCTAGGGTCCCCTCCGACGGGCACTCTGCACGTGAGTGAAGGGCCCTGCCCCGGGGGACCCTGCCTGGGCGTCGGTCCCAGGCCTGGCACAGACCGTAGGGTGGGTGCCTCGGCGTCCAGGAGCCACTAAAGGGCCTGGCGGCTCACTGCCCCGCACACGCCGGCCCCCTTTCCCTGAGCTCTGCCGGCGGCCTCGCCCAGCCTCCAGCCTGGGTCGGTCCTCTGGAGGTCTCCGAGGCCCCTGCGCCAGCCCTCCGACTCCTGGTGAGGCTGGGGCCTGTGGACGGAGGGGCTCAGGGCATCGTGTAACTTGAGGAGATGGGAGGCCACCAGGCCTCCGAGTGCCCAGGGTAAGGGTGCTCCAGAACCTCACTGCCTTATGACTTCTTTTGTAGAAAAAGAGCCTGAACCTCCCCCTCACCCCCACCCCAACCTTCCTGAGCCCGGCCCATCTCCTTTCCTGGGTCAGAGCTCTCCTGAGGGGCTCCAGAGGGGAGAAGGAGGAGACCCTGGGAGGCTGGCTGCAGGGTGAGGGTGCAGGTGCTCCTCCTCAGGGCCTCTGCTTGTCAGGCCCACCCCCCACACACTCTGCTCTCTGGGACGCTGGGCTTGTCACCTTTGGTGCTGACGTCACTGTGGGGGCCAGGTGCAAGTGAGGGTCCCTGCCCAGACCTGACTTCAGTGGCTGAGACCCGGGGTCCTGGGATCAGAGGGACGGAGGGTTTGGGGCCGCTGAGCCCCCGCTGTGTGGGCAGAGACCGTAACAGGCAGGGGTGCAGACTTCGGAGGCACCAGCCCTCGTGGGCTCTGCACGCGCCGAGTCCTGTCAGCAGCGCTGCTTCCAGCTGGGGCCCTGGGGCCCCAGGCCCACTCCGAGGGAGGGCAGAGCTGCTGGCTTGTGGAGAGCAGGGTAGTTGGGGGATGGTTTTCTTTTATAGATGATGCTGGTGATGCTGCCCTGCGGGTTAGGGGGCAGGGTGGGAAAGCGGGGGCCAACGCGATGGGGTGGGAGGGCAGGGCTGGGCTGGACATGGGAGGGAAGGTGGGCCCTGGGGGCAGGGGTTTCCTGCCATCACGGGGGTGCAGTGCGTGGTCTGCGTTCCTGGAGCCAGGAAGGGTGGGGGAACAAGTGTAGTTTGCAGGCCTTTGCACGTTGCCATGGCTGCAGGGGAACATACTGGTGTGGAGGGGTGCGGGCAGCCACGGGGTGCTCAGGAGTGGTCTTCAGGAAGAGGCGGGGAGTGGAGACCCCATTGACAGTGAGCCTTGCCCCAGAGAGTCCATAGGGGTGAACACAGGCTGAGTGGCTGGGCAGAGGGAGGGTTCGCCGAGGAGCTTGGCAGAGTGGCCAGAGGTGAGCTGCAGGCGGGGTGGGGGCGAGGGGGGTCTCAGGCAGGAGGGTTCAGTAGGGAGGACCTGCGCTGGGGAGCCACTGAACGTGGGGAGCGGACCACACGTGGGGAGCCCCGTGGCTGACAGCATCCCTGCCGCAGAGCCCAGCCGGGTAGCCCCGGGCACGCGGGGGCCGTCGGTCCCCATGCAGACAGCACCCCCGAGCTCCTGGGGCCCAGCTGCAGGGACCACAGCCCCGCTCCCCTCTGTGACTCCCTCGCCTGATTTCTCGGGGTAAACAGCTGGCGCTGCCTCCAGGCCCTGAGCCTGCTCCATGGCCGCCTCGCCTCTGCCCATTTGAAGGGGCGTCTCTGCTGCCTTGCAGATAAACGCCGGCCTGGAGCCTCCTCCTGTGAGTGGGCGCGCTTCCCGGGCAGGCATCCCCGAGTGAGGACAGCCCTTCCCCGGCGCACCGTCTGTGACCAGCCCCAGCCTGCAGGGCCTAGGGGCCTCTGCAGAAGGAGCGGCTCTGCTCACCACGCCAGGGCCTTAAGTGCTCTCCGTGTGCTGGCGAGCCTTCTCCTGGCCGCGCGCAGACAGGGGACACGCTCGTGTCCAGCTCGTGTTCTCAGTTCCTGAAGGTGGTTTCTCTTTAGACGTCCTTCTTTTGGCAAAGAAACGCGAAATTGATTGCAGGGACAGCGCGCCTCCTGGAGGCATCCGAGGCCCCCCAGAAGAGCGTTCTCCTACGGTGTCACCTTCCATTCCCACCTTCCAGGGGCTGTCAGCAGCGAGCGGGCCAGCCTGGCAGCTGGCCGTCCAGCCCAGCCGGCTGTCAGCGCCCTTCTATTTTTAGCCCTGGTTTGGTCCTGGAACTTGACGAGATTTTTCAAACTAATAACTGGATTGTCAAAGGAATCAGCTGTCACAGGACCGCCTGGGAGGGAAGGGCTGGGAAGGAGGAGCCACAGCCAGGGAAGCAGGGCCAGGCGCAGCTGCCCAGCCCCTCCGGGTGGGTGTCACTGCCTGCCCCCCCTCCTCCGGCGGTAAGGTGTCGCCCTTGAGACAGCCACGTGTCTGTCGTCCTGGATGCTGGCGTCGGCGTGGCGGGGACGCAGGATGGGACATGATGAGGGGGCCCCCCCACACGAGCGAGCACCCAGGAGGAACCCTGGGCCGGCGCACTGACTCAGGTGCGCCATCCTGTCTGCTGCCCGTCAGGGTGAGCTGTTTCCTTTGATCTCTTGGCTAAAGGTCACCAGCTGTGCTTGAAAGGTTAGCCGTCAGGAAGTAGAGTGAGTCTCACTGGCAATTTCCACTTCGGGCCTCTGGGCTCCTCCCACGGCCGTCTGTGCAGGGTGGGCTCTCGCATGGAGGGGTCAGGGTCTACTAGCCCAGCCCCTGCACCCCACCCAGGGCACTCCCTGTGGTCTTCCCGTCCGGGCAGCTCTCAGCTCCAGGCGGAGGGACCAGGTCAGGTCCTCAGCCACCAGACCGCCAGTCCAGGCCCACCTGGTCCTACTGAGACACCCTTCTAAGTGTTGGGGAGGGGTTGCGTCAGAGAGAGAGTCCCCTCACGGAGGCAGGGTCCTGCTCAGGTCAGGTTCAAGGCTCAGGAGGGCGGCCCGGGGCGTCACAGCCCAGCACCAGGCATGAACTAAGCTGTCACTAAGCCTCCCGGGGCCCTAGCTGCTTCTTCGCCACTCTGGGGGTGTGGGAGCCCCCGGGACTGGCCGTGGACACAGTGGGGAGGGCCTGGGGTTGGTCGTAAGGTCGGCACGCAGCACGATGCTGGGCATAGAGTGAGCGGATCGGGGCTCAGGGTGGCCCTGGGCGATGCTCTGCGTGCTGACCCTGCGTTCATGCTTTTCTTTGTCTGTAGTTGTCGCCATTCGGGGGGCAGAACTGGCCCGCTCCTGCAGACCTTGCCATGTGGCAGTGGGCAGCCCAGGGAGAGGTCCCGTGTCCCCCACACAGCAGGAAGGTCCTGGCGGATGAGCAGGTGGTGGGAGGTGGCGCAGAAACAGGAGCGCCACGCAGGCGGGACAGTCACGCGCGGTGCTAGGACGAGGTGCCAGGTGCTCCCCGGGTCCCTGGCTCGCAGCGCCATGCCCACCCCGTCCCCCCACCCCGGGGCTCCCAGAGAGACTGGCCCGGAGCACCGAACCGTCAGAATGCCCCCCACGGCGCTGCCGGCAGCCTCACAGACCGCTCCGGTACAGTCCCAGGTCGGCTCCCCGGCTGTCGTCCTGTTTGACGTGTGCGCCCCAGGAACGAGGCTTTTGTGTTGAACCCGGCTCGGACCCCAGAGCCCCTGCGCAGACGGGAGCACAGTGGCCCAGCCCTGCCTGGCCGAGAGGTGTGGGCCGTCGTGCCAGGAGCAGGACCCCTGCCCTGCAGAGCGCGTGGCCCCTGGCCGCTCACCCGGGGGTGGGGTGGGAGGCCGGCCCTGCTGGGCAGAGCAAGCGTGTCCGCCCAAGGAGGGTGCCCCCGGCATGGTGCCGCGTGCATTCCAGCCGCAGCCGCTCTCTGTCCCCAGCCCACTCGCCGTCTGAGGCTTCCAGCAGCCGGGGTCGGGCTGGGGCTGGGCCGGAGCCAGGGCGGTGGCTCCCATGCGCCCTGTGGCCTGGGTGCTCCTGTCCGCGGTCCAGCCCTGGAAGGAGCCGGCTGTTGGCTCTGAGGAGACGGGCCCCCAGGTGTCCGAGGGGAGTGGTGACATGATGGTGAACAGCGGGAGGGCTCCTGCACTGAACAGAGCTTGGAGTCGCTGCCCTCGGGCCCTCGGCCTGCAGGTCACCCTGTCTCTGCCCCCTTGGCTTCCAGGCTTCCTGGCGCCCGGGCTCTGATGTCACCCAGCGCTGTGGGGACAGGGCCATCTGCAGTGTGGGCACTGAACCACTCAGGCCTCCTCCACCTCGGGCACCTCACCCGAAAGGCTGAGGACTTGGCAGAAACACCTGAGGCCCATCCTGCAGGAGTCCCGAGCCTGGGTGTCCCCCCAGGGCCCCCAGGGGACACCTGGGACCGCCCTTCTGCGAGTGGCCGGGCCTCTCCAGCGGCAGGTTCGCCAGCCAAGCTGCCAGCGGGCCATCGGAACGCAGTGGAAAAGTGGAGCAAAGCAGCTGGGCCTGCCCCCGCCTGTGTCCCTGGAGGGGTTGCTGTCCCTCCTTTCCAGGGACTGGGAGGACACGGGCATCGCCATGCAGGCCCCTGGCCCCATCCTGATTCCCGTGCTGTCTCTGCACGCGGCCGGGGTGTGAACCACCTCTGTGCCCGCCGCATGGGCAGAGTGGCGTTGACCTGGGAGCCCTGAGGCGCGTCCTCTGCCCGAGGGTCCACAGTGGGCGGCTGGTGTGGCCGTCACAGCTGCTGCCCACAAGCAGGGTGGTTCAGTGTGATGCCATCCGCCGGAGGGGAGGCGCCGCCCGCTGGAGGGGAGGTGCTGTCCATCGGAAGGAGGCACCGCCTACCGGAGGGGAGGCCTGCTGTTGGGGAGAGCTTCTGGGAACCTCACAGAAAGAGGAGCACAGGGGAGATGAATGCGAATATTAATATTTTATCTAACCCAGTACACGTACAAGGTTATCTTTCAAGCTGTGATCAAGATGGAAGTTAAGAAGCATTTCCCAGACTTTCGTTCAGACCACGCGTTCGCGATCTGGGGTGTGTTCTATATGGACCCACGTGTCCACCGAGACCCCACAGTGGGTGGGCAGAAGAGCTGCAGCCAGTCACACACCCCACTGGGCCCCCGCACCGAGCTGAGTGCCGTCTGCCTGGTAGTAGTTTGTCTGTCCGTCTGTGGCCTGAGTCCCACCTCCACGCACATGCCAGCCCCAGAGGGCAGAGCCTGGCAGGTGGGACCCCAGGCCGGGCCATGTGATGAGTACATGCCCTGATGTGGCCTGGGCATGGGTGGTCCAGGCACGTGGCCGCCGGAGTGAGGGCCCTTTCTGCTCTGGGAATAGAGCTGCGCTTCCTTCATTGCCTGTTTGTACCGTCTTCATCACCTACGATGCTGTTTGTATCAGATGTGAGAATTTGGCAGTCCAGTCCAGGCACATTCAAAGGCAGTGTCCTCCCTGGTTCCTTGGTGTCCCCTCGGAATGATTTGGCGTGGCCGGCCGGAAGGTCAGGGTCCTTTACAGGAGTGTGTGCCTGAGCAGTTGCCCACGGGTCAGCACCGCGTGCTGTGAGCTTCATGCAGTGGACGCGGGGTGCCTGGGCCTGCTGGAGTCCCAGAGGAAACAGGTCACCCAGGGATGTGGGTGAGGACGCTGGGTTTGTGCCTCCACAGTTCCAAGGGGTTACAGTGGCCAGGGGCAGGCTTGGACCCCCCCCTGCGTCTGACTGCGACCTTGCTGTCCTGGCACGCAGGAGCCTCACAGAGGGCCAGACAGACAGACCCGGGGCCTGAGAGGGGACCCCTGCCCAGCTTCGCGGACGCCAGGGTGTACCATTTTGTCCTTCCTGGGAGGGTGTGCATGTAGAGATAATCATACTTTACAGATGGTAACATAATGCCTCTCTCTGGACAAATGAAACCATTTTGGCAAGAAGTCCCCAAAGCCGTGAACATTATCTGCTCTTTAACATTGAAGACTCACTTCTTGGACCCCACCCAGAGGCAAAGGCAGGAAGCATTGCTTGGAAGAGGCACCGGCAACAGCCCAGCTCAGGGCCGCCCTGCAGCCTGCCTCCCTCGTGCCCCACTGCCTGCGCCTGCGTGGCGATGCCCGCATGGTGATGCCCGCAGGGCTCCCACAGCCGGGGTGGCCCCGGTGGGGCCTCCAGAGGGGACCCCCTGATGGAAGGGGCAGCCAGCCACGGTCCACATGCTTGTGAGGTGACATCTAGCTTGTCCAGAGGACAGTCAAACCGCTCGTCACACCGAGAACTGGGATGACCCGAGATTCGGGCCGCCGTCCTTGGTGCCAGGCGCTGTGGGCCCATCCTCAGGGTGACTGGCACTTTGCTCGGGGCTGAGGCCGCCAGGCTCTGCGGTGGGGCGGCACCGTCACACCCACCCTCCCGATCACTGCAGACGGCGCATGCCAGCTTGGGAGAGCGGTGACACGGGGGTGGCGGGTGCGCTGAGTGGGAGAGCGGTGACACGGGGGGTGGCGGTGCTCTGCGCCAGGGCTTTGTGGCTGTGGTGGCATCTCGTGGGCACGGTTGATAGAGAGCCACGGGGGTCCGACCCGACCTCGATTGCTTCCGACCTCAGAGTTGCGAGCAAACCGTCCTCCACTTCCCTCCTGTGAATGTGGTCGCTGTTTATGGAGAAGTTAAGATTCAAAACAAATCGCCCTCGCGGACCACCGCGCCAGGCCCTCCCTGCCGCCGTCTCATCCCGGGGGAGCGGGTGGCCTGTGTGGTGAGCCAGCGACAGCGTCGGGACCGATGGCCCTTCCCTGGACGACACGGTAACCCTGGGCCGCTCTGGGGCTCCCTTATCAGAGACAACGCTGCCCAGCACGTAAATAAAGCCTTTTTCAAAAAGAAATTTGTATTTAGGGAGGCATTTGGCTGTGTTCTCTGCCTCCCCTAAAGGTCACCCAGATAGATTTTTCCTTCTTTAAGCTTTGCAGGCTGTGGAACGCCGGGCATTTCTATTCTCTGTCCATCCAGTGAACCTGGGGGACTAAATTAGATTCTGAAATTGAGTGTGCAGTAGAGTTGCTGAGTTACTGTGATGGGAGGGCATTGCTTCTCACCTTGCAAGTAGCGAGGTCGTGATAATATGGAGCGAAGTGGATTAAAAATAAAACCAAAGGTATTTATTTACGACCTGCTCAGAATTGGATTGGCATCCGTGTAAGTTGCAGCTAATGGTGAAAGACAGCAGATTGATGTTGATGTGTCCCCGGGGGCATTCTGCCAGTGAAATTTGCTCCGTGAATTCAATTTAAAGGCCCCCAGAAAGGGTCCAAAATGCGGGAGGAAATGGGGACGAGCAGCTCCAGGGAAGCCACATTAGCGGCGCGTCCCGGCGCGAGGCTTGCGATTCGGGGTGGGGGGGGGCGGGAGACGGGCGTGTGATGGGGGGTCAGGGGGACAGCAGGCCTGGCACAGGCCCCCGTGTCGCCCAGCGCCAGGCACTGATGGCCCGTTGGGAGCTCAGACCCTCTCCTCGGTGGGGAACCCACGGCCCCGAGGTGGTCAGCAGCCTGCTCAGCCCACCAGCGGGGGCAGCACAGCCAGGACCTGGGCCCAGGCCTGGCCTCTGGGTGCCAGCCCTGAGTGCCCAGGGGCTGGGCTCCCTACATCCCCCAGTGGTCCCTGGACTGACTCCAGAGGGCTGGGGCAGCTGGCATATGAGGCCCAGGGGCTGGGCGGTTGCTGCCCTCCTCCTCCCAGCGGGTCTGGGGGGCTGCCTGGGGGTTTCCTCCCGGCTGCAGGGCTGAGGGCCTGTCCGGGTTGAGTTTGGGGTATAGGATATGTGGGGGCTAGGCAGCTGCAGGGCATCCCCGTCCCCCAGCCCCTCCCCACTGGGGGCTGGATGTTTTCCCAGAGCCCCTCCTGCAGAAACCCCTCCCCATAGCCTACTGGTCATCCCCTCTGACTCGGTCTCTGCCCCCCAGGAGCTGATTGTCCCTTGGGCCCCTTCCCCCAACACTACGGATCACTCACTTGGGCCCCCCTCCCACCCTGCTCATCACCCCCTGGGCCCCCCGCCCCCCACCTGGCTCCCTACCCCCTCTGACCTACTGTCTCTCCCCCTGGGCCCCTCCCCCACACTACTGATCACTCACTTGGGGCCCCCTCCTCTGCCCCCCACCCCACTGCTGGCTCCCCAGGCGCCCGCCCCCTCTGACCGCTGTCTCTCCCCCTGAGCCCCCCTCCCCCCAGCCTGCAGGTCGCCCACCGGGCCCCCCACCCCCTCTGACTGCTGTCTGTCCCCCCAGGAGCTGCTGCTCTTCCTTCAGAACCTGCCCACCGCGCACTGGGGTGACGAGGACGTCAGCCTGCTGCTGGCTGAGGCCTACCGCCTCAAGTTTGCCTTCGCGGACGCCCCCAATCACTACAAGAAGTGAGGCTGAGGAGGAGCGGCCTCGCTGGAGCGGCTGTCCGATTCGAGGCGCTGGCGCGGGCAGGCCTGGCGAGGACAGGCGGCCTCTGCCTCCCGAGATACCAAAGAGAGCCTGGAAGCGGCCGGTCCGGGGCCCCAGGGGCCAGCACCCCACCCCCGGCCCTGGAGCACCCTTGCCAAATGCCCACCTCGTGGTGCCCCTGCCCGGGGCAGCCTGGGAGGCAGCCCCCCTTGAGCCTGCCATCTGGGCACCGGGGGCAGACGGAGGTGGCAGCCACCTCCCACCTGCTTGGAAATTTAAAAATTCTATTCTATTAACTGAAGAGAATAAAGTGCAGACAAGGCTGTTAAGGGAACCGTCGCGCTAAGCCGTGAGATGCCTGTGCCCTCCCCGGCCTCGGCCTCAGCCAGGTTCCCACAGCTCGGTCACTTTACTGGGCCGTGTTCCTGCTTTCTTGGCATAAACTTGGCTGGAAGGCCGATGCAAGCCTGGGGTGAGCAGCTGCCAGCTGCCCAGAGCAGAGAGAGGGCTCCAAGTTGCCTTATTTTGCACCCACGACCTCTGGAACGAGGGAGCCAGCCCGGCCGGTCTGCGTGGAGCCCACGCGGGTGGGAGCCCCTCCGCAGGGCAGCATCGGTATCGCGGCTGCTCAGGCTCCCCAGGGCCCCTGGACAGGCGGGTCCAGCCGCTCCTGCCCCTAATCAGGGCCTTAAATGACGCCGCCCCTCCTGCACCCCGCGGGGCTGTAGCGGCCTGAGGCCCCCCCTGTGCCGTGTGTCCAGGGGCGAGTGGACTTGCTCCGCCGCTGCTGCACCCTGCTTGTGGGCGGCCAGCCCAGCTGCAGACCGTCCCACCCCACCTGCCCGTCTTGCCCCCCACAGCTTCTCTGCCTGAGCTGGGGAGGACCCAGCCGGGTCACGTGGCCTCCGGTGCCCTGGACACCCCCGCGGGGCCCTGGGCCGCAGCTACAGCCCCGATCCCCCAGGACAGGCCCCGACCTCAGCGGCCACGTCTGCCCCCCGACCCCCCGCTTGCAGCACCCCTTCCATCGCGCCAGCCCTTGAGGGCGGGGGTCGGCCGGGCGCCGCCCTGTGCTTGCGCAGCGGCCGAGGGGCAGGGCACGCAGAGACACGTGTGTGGTGGTGCGAGGCATGAACAGGCCTCCTGGGTCATCACACGTGCACGGAAGGCGGCACACAATGCCGAGCAGACGGCAGAAGCCCAGGTCAGCTGGGAGGCCCAGCAGCCTCAGGCCAGACGGAGAGCACCCCCGACCCCGGCGTCAGAGGCTCCGTGCTCCCACCCTGGCTCCCACAGCGCGGGCCTGCTGCTGCCCTCCTGCCGGGCGCCCAGTTCTGGGGAGAGCCTCCCTGCTTGGCACAGGAAGCCTGTCCTGCTTAGACCCCGGGCATCGCCCGTTGCGCTCACGTCGTCCTTGAGGCCAACACGCTGGGCACACGAGAGGTGTGCGAGCCCCTGGCGGCAGCTTAGTTTTCAAACAGGAGGAGCGAGGCCTGCGCTTGTTTCCACGTGTCTGTATGCCTGAAGCAGAGCGTGAGGGGTGTCGGTGGGGGTCCTCGGAGTCTGAGCCCATCAACCTGAAGTGATTAAAGGCTGTTCTTTCTGGAATCCAAGGCGTGAAACATGGAATAAAGGTGCAATGAAACCCCAGTCTCGGCCTGTGTTTGACCGACGCTCCTAAAGGGACGGGGTGTTCCGGCCAGGCGCCGGTCCTCGGCTGTCTGGTCTGAGGCCGGGCGGGAGCCCAGCCCTGCAGCAGCTGCTGGGCCTGCAGTTCAGGCCTGGAGCCCCGGGCCCCCCGTTCAGGCCTGGATGCCTGGCCCTCCCATTCAGGCTGTGGAGCCCCGGGCCTTCCGTTCAGGCCGGCTGCAGTGTGCCCGGCCTGGCGCTGGGCGCAGCACCCACACTCCTGCTGATGCCCACCAGGGCCTCGTGGGGACCTGAAGGTGCAGACCGACAGGACTCAGATCGAGCTGAACCCCAAGCCCAGGCTGCTCCATTTGAATGTCGGGGTCTGGCTGACCCTTGGCTGAGCTGCTGTCAGTCCCGGGGCAGAAGGGACCGCCCCATCTGGCCCTGGTCCTAGTGTCTGCTTGGGGCAGACACCGAGGTCCTGGGCCCATTCCTCCTGCACCTGGGACCCAGGGCAGGCCCATGCATCCCGCCGCCCAGCCCCGGCTGTCCCGGACCCCCACCTTCCTGTGTCAGGGAAACGAGGCCCCGTGAGCCCCGGCTTCTCAGGGCTGCCCTGTGGCCCGTCCTCCGGGCACCCCGTTTCTGCCTTCTTCCCCCCTCGCCGGGGACCCTGCAGGGCAGCACTTCGCTGTCTGTCACCTCGAGATAAGGGTCCATCCCCGGGGTGAGCTGCGGGCCGCTGGCGAGGGGTGCCGTGTATCGCTCCTCGCCGCGTGAGCCTGGCTGAGCCAGGTGGACCCCCGCAGACCGAGGTGCGGGCTCAGGGCTGCGGAGTGGAGACCCACTGTCCCCCGCCACGGTCAGGAGGCGGGAGGCGTCAGGCTCAGGTCCCGGCTCAGCATTGGTGACGACTGTCATTTGTGTCATTGATGGTGTCTGTGGCCTAGCGGTTGGCTCCTCAGGCCCACTTGGGGTCCCCGAGCCCCCGTGGGCGGCTCAGATCCCAGCTGTCTGGGACAGACCCCTGACTTGGGCGGCAGCTGACCCACCGTGTCTCACCCTCACCCCGCCTGTGGGCCCCGAGCCAAGAGGGGAGGGCGGGGGTCCCAGCGTGGGGTTCTGTGCTTTTGAAGGGAGGGGCTGGCGGGTGCTGCCTCAGCATCTGAAGTAGGTCCCCGTGTGTGTGAGCGAACTGCTTCCCCTGGCCACGCAGCGGCGTCCCTGCAGGAAGATGGGCCTTGACTGAGCCGCCCCAGCCTGGGCCTCCAGGCCCGCCCACCTGAGCTGGAGGTGACGCCAGCCCATAGTCCAGGGTGTCAGCTCCCAGGGCTGGTGTTTGGTGAGGCTTGCTCGAGGCGCCAGGCAGCCGGGCCTTCCCTGAACTGCTCCCCGGGTCCTGCCCAGCCTAGCCAGCTCTCTGCCCTCTGTCCCCTCTTGTTCCCTTGTGTCCCCTTCCCAGTGCTTCCCTGGACCCAGGGGGTCTGCCCCTCTCAGTGTCACGGCTTTGTCTCACTCGTCCTGTCGCCTCGCCCCAGCCCCGTCCCTGGCACGGAGACGATCTCCACAAGGACAGCGGAGGGAGTGCTCGCAGCCACTCTGTAACTGTGTGGCCATGCTTGGAGCATCTAACCACCAAACCTGTTTCACTGACAAACTGAGGCTAATTACTCATTTAGTAAAAACAAAAAAAAACTCTGTATATCAAAGTAAATTCCAGATGAATAGATCTAAGTCTAAAAAAAAATTGCCCCCAAATACTCAAAATAGCGATAGATGAATATTTTTATAATCCAGAATGGTGGAAGGCTCTCTGAGCATGATGCCAGTGGTCAAAACAATAAAGACTGGTGATAAGCATCTGTATACAGCATGTGGCATGAAAACATGCTGCAAGAACAGCAAAGCTCAAAAACCTCGAAACACAAAGAGAGATGATAACAAGCCCGGCAGACGTGCCTGCAAACTAGGTGAGACGGGCTGAAATTCCATAATAGGGACCAAGTGCTTGGAAATAACTGGAAATAGTAACTCTAGAAAATAAAAATCGGCACAGCACAGAAAGCAGGCAGTTCACAACAGGAAGAGAAACAAGTGCCGACAAGATGCTCACATCATTCGTTCACAGTTTAGAGACGCCAAGACCAAGTCACAAACCGTCTGACTGGCTGAGCGACCCCAGCTAAGTGTGTGGTACGTTGTTAATGCCAACAGAAACCAACCATCACTCTGCAGTCTTCCTGTTTTTTTCCTGGAAATTTGGCAGTGATTTTTATTGTTTTTATTTTGAAACTATGATGTATGCCAATGTGTGTGTGTGCGTGTGCGTGTGCGAGCGCGCGCGCGTGTGTGTGTGCGAGTGTGTGTGTGTGTGCGCGCCCTTGGTTGTGTCCGACTCTTCTCGACCCCATGGACTGCAGCCCACCAGGCTCCCCTGTCCAGGGGATTCTCCAGCAAGAATACTGGAGTGGGTTGCCATTTCCTTCTCCAGGTGATCTTCCCTACCCAGGGATCGAACTGGCATCTCTCGCATCCCCTGCGCTGGCAGGTGGGTCCTTGACCATTAGGGCCACCTGGGAACACACAGGTGTATGCCATTGGGTTGGCCCAAAAGTTCGTTCGGGTTTCCTGTATGTTACAGAAAAACCCCAGTGAAATTTTTGACCAACACAGTACTGACACACCACCAGCAGCCCACACGGCACGCGGATGCCAGGAGCCGCCACCTCTGTCAAGAAGCAGCGCATGGCCGGCACCCTAGGCCTCCCGGGTGCTCCCTCCCCAGGCTGGACGTCACCCTGACTTCCGACCCCATAGTGTGGTTTTCTTGCCACTAAACTGTTCGCCAGAGGGACCAAGGGGAGAGACTCTTCTGCAAACAGCTTTTCTGTCTGGGAGCTGTCCCTGCGGTTCGCTCCTCTCTGTCTCTGTCTTCTCCCTTGCGTGAGAGGAGGACGATTCATCCATCCCACTGCAGACGGACACTGGGGCCGTTTCCCTCCCGGGCTCTTGTAAACACTGCCGCCCTGAACATCTGCGTGCGGTTCTGCGGGGTGTCTGTCCGTCTGGAGGAGGAGTCCCACAGCCGTGTCGGGTGCGTGTCTTCCACTTTAGCAGATGATGGCAAACTGCCAAATGTACTCCAGTTTCCACCGGTGGGCTGTGAGGGTCCTCGTTCTTCCACAGCCTCACTGCCAACTCTGGGTGCGGGCAGCCTTAGCCATTCTCGGGGGGCTTGTTTATCTCCATCAGCCTGGTCCTCACACCAGCTCAGAGTTCACGCGGCCTCTCTCCCAACACCCATCGTGTGGCCGAACCTGCTTGCTTCCCGCTGCAGCCAAAACAGAAACCTGCTTAATACACCTCGTTACGCTAATATCATAAGCATTTTCTCATATCATTAAAGTTACTCAAAACATGATTTTAATGACTGCATAATATCCTGTTGCATGGATTGACATTATTTATTCCCAGCCTATACATCAAGTTGCTTCCTTTTTTTTTTTCCATTTGCAAATGATACTGGGACAAATGTCTTTGTTCGTGAACCTTTTCCCACAGTAGGTTTCTAGTAGTGGGATTCTTCGGTCATTCTTGCTGAATGGGCGGCTCAGCAAAGTGACCGCTGCCCTCCTGTCCTGGTGGAGACCCACCTACCTGATTTACTCGAGAACATCCCGGAAAATACAAGTTTGAGACATGATTTTAGAAGTCAAGGGTAACTTTTAAAAGAACAGACAGAGTATAACTTGCAGCGGAGGAAAAGGAAAGCTGGTGAACAAAACCGATCAAGAGGAGAGACAGGAAGAGAGCTGGGGGCAGCGGAGAAGAAACCGGGTCGATAGGAGACAGGAACACGGCTCCGGGGTGTTCAGATGTGCAAGTGATCGTGACGAAGACATGGCTTACACTCACCTACTCAAGGAGACTCACATCGTACTTCTTAAAAAACCCGTAAGATCCAACAGTATGCTACTTACGTGAGATACATCTAAAACAAAACGGCATAAAATCTGAAATAAGAGGATGAAAAAAATACACGTGACGGAAATACTAAGCCAAAAGAGAGCATGGCTGAGAATGTCTGTGTTCCCCAGAAAGATACGAGAAGGGCGTTCACAGGGACAAAGGGTCATGTCCTGTGACGAAGACAGGGCCTCGGTGAGCCACGGGCCTGCTTTAACAGGGCCAAAGACCCCAGTGGACACAGCATCAGCACACTGCTGCACCCCAGGCTCCTCTGTCCTCCACTATCTCCTGGAGTTTGATCAAACCTAAGTCCATTGAGTTGGCGATGCTATCAGCTTACATGAGTCTATTCTAAAAATTAACTTTGGTTTTATCAGTCACTTCTATTGTTTCTGTTTCGTTTCTACTCCAATAACTTCTGCTTCTCTATTTATTATTTTAACTCTGATGGGTTTTAATTTTTGCACCTTTGCTTGCTTTTTCCTGCTTAAGTTGAATGTTGAGCTACATTCTTTTAAATATTTGTCTTTCGATAAGACATGTAAGGCTATAAATTCTCCTCTACTTACTATTTTATCTGCTCCCCACAAATTTTGGTATTTTATTCTTTCAATATCATCTTGAAGGGCTTCCCTGATAGCTCAGATGGTAGAGAATCTGCCTGTAATGCAGGATACCCAGGTTTAGTTCCTGAGTAGGGAAGATCGCCTGGAGAAGGGAGTGGCTACCCACTCCAGTGTTGTCGCCTGGGGATCGCACGGACAGAGGAGCCTGGCGGGCTGCAGTCCGCGGGGTCTCCGCGGGGTCTCCGCGGGGTCTCCGCGGGGTCTCCGCGGGGCCGCAGAGTCGGACGCGGCTGAGGGACCGGCACTGCTACAGCGGCCATCTTGAGATGCCCAGTATGATCCCATTTCCATGATCATTTCTATGAACAGGGGGCTTTGGTTCTCTTTGGTTTTGATTTCTGACATCACTGCATCATGGACAGAATGTATCGGTCTGTGTACTGTTGAGGCTTTGGGTTTATTAAAAGCTCCTTACAGCAGGCCAGCGTTAGTGTTTCTCATGTGCTGGAAATAAACGCACAATCCTTTGTGGACAGCAGAATTCCATTACATCACACCTTCGTTTCCATTTAAATCTCTCTTTACAAGCCTTTTCCTCCCCTAGGTCCACGTTTTCTGTAAGAGATGTGTTAATCAGTCTGCTTATGCTGCAGAAAGGTGAATTTCTGAACCTCAGTCGCTCAGTTGTGTCCGACTCTTTGTGACCCCGTGGGCTGCAGCCCACCAGGCTCCTCTGTCCAAGGGATTCTCCAGGCAAGAAAACTGGAGTGGGTTGCCATGCCCTCCTCTAGGGCATCTTCCCAACCCAGGGATCGATCCCAGGTCTCCCACATTGCCGATGGATTTTTACCATAAGAGCCACCAAGGAAGCCCATACATAGTAGGGGTTGAATGAATATTTGTTGAATGAAAACTAGACAAATTCCTAAGGAATAAAATTCAACCATATTAAGGAAAAAAAGGAGGCAAACTATAGGTGCTTAAAAATCACAGAAGGAGAAGCCAAGCCACTGACTGGCGGGAGGAAAAGACAAGGCGCTGACTGGGGGGAGATATTTGCCGAAGACAAATCTGAATGTGGCTCTTGTCCAAGATGCAAAAACAGCTCCTGAGGACAACAGGAAGAAAGCAGGCAGCCTGATTAAAACATGGGCGAAAGGCCTGAACAGCAGACGGCTCACCAAAGAAGATACACAGATGGGGAATAAGCATGTGAAAGCCCCACATCCTGTGTCATCGGGGAAATACAAATTGTAACAGGAGCAAGACATGGCTGTACCCGTCAGAACGGCGAAACCTGGAGACCTGAGGACAGCCGTGGCTGCCGAGGGCGTGGAGCGACACACCTCCTCACTGCCGGTGGCGTTGCAGGACGCTGCACCTTGCTGCTAAGCGTTTTAAAAAGTTTGTTTTATTGAAGTACACTTGAGTTGCAGGGTTGTGTTCATTTCTGCTGTAAAACAAACTGACTCAGGTATCCATCTACGTTCTTTTTAATATCCTTTTCCGTTATGGGTTATCGCAAGATACTGAACAGAGTTCCCTGTGCTACACGGCAGGACCTCGTGGTTTTTCCATCCTGTATGTAATAGTTTGCGTCTGCTGACCCTAAACTCCCAAGCCTCTCCTCCTCCCCAACTCTTGGCAGCCACAAGTCTGTTCTCCGTGTCTGAGAGTCTGTTTCTTTTTCGTCGAGAAGTTCATTTGCATCATACTTTAGATTCCACATAGAAGCCATATCATGTGGTATTTGTCCTTCTCTGACTTCAGGTCCATCCGTGTTGCCGCAGATCGCATTATTTCATTCTTTTTCAGGGCTGAAAAATATTCCATTACATACATGGGGTGCGACCACTTTGGAAGACAGTTAGTTGTTTTCCTACAAAATCACACACATTGTTAACCATATGATGAAGCAGTTATACTTCTTAGTATTTACCCAACGGAGTTGAAAACGTATGCCCACACAAAACCCTACAGACCAGTGTTGATTCATAATTGCCCAAACTTAGAAAAAAAACCAGTATGTCCTTCAGTAGGTGTATGGGTAAGCAGCGGCCCATTCGGACAGTGGAATATCATTCAGTGCTACAAAGCAACAAACTCTCGAGCCATGGAAAGATATGCAGGAATTTCAAATGCCTTAAGTGGAAGCCAGGATGCGTACTGCATGATTCCAACTTGACGACATTCTGGAAAAGGCAACACTATGGAGACAGTAAGAAGACCAGTGGATATCAGGGCTTGGAGGGGGACGGGCAGGAAGGATGGGATGGACAGACAGAACATAGAGGACTTTTAGGGCAGTGAAGTCACTCTGTATGATACCACATTGATGAATATGTGTCATTAGGTATTTGCCCAGACACACAGAATGTACAGCACTGAGTGACCCCAGGGTCCACGGTGGGCTTGGGTGATGGTGAGGTGTCCATGTAGTAACAAGCGGAGATGCTGATGGTGGGGGAGGCCCTACACGGGTGGGAGGAGGCGGTTCATGGGGAAGTCTCTGTACTTGCCTCTGAATTTTTCTGTGACTCAAAAACTTCTCTAAAAACTGAAATCTATTAATTAAAAAAAAAATCAGGACTTCCCTGGAGGTCCCCAGGTTAAAAGTCTGCCTGCAGGTGCTGGGGACCCAGGCGCAGCCTCTGGTCTGGGAAGATCCCGCTGGCCGAGGGCAGCTAAGCCCGTGGCCCCAAGTCCTGAGTCGTGCCTGCAACGAGCGAGGCCACCACAGTGAGCCGCCCAGCACTGCAGCTGGAGATCAGCGCCCCGCTCGCCGCAGCTAGGGAAAGCCAGGCACAGAAGCGAACACCCAGTGTTTTTGCAGCCAAAACCCAGCAAATAAATACAGAAATTAAAAAAAAAATAAGTGCATCCTACAAGCAGACTTGCACCTATGAATTTGAAAACCTGGATGAAATGGAGAATTTTAATAAAAATACAAGTTACAAAAATTGACTCAGGAAGGAAATAAAAACTGAGTAAGACAATAGTCACTGAGTACCGTGATCAGGTGATCACTCATCTCCGTTTCCAAAGGTAGCACGCCAGGAGGTTTTACAGCCTTTCTACTAAACCCCAGGAGACGGCAGTGGCACCCCACTCCAGTGCTCTCGCCTGGAAAATCCCACGGATGGAGGAGCCTGGTGGTCTGCAGTCCATGGGGTCGCTAAGAGTCGGACACGACTGAGTGTCCTTGCTTTCACTTTTCACTTTCACGCATTGGAGAAGGAAATGGCAACCCACTCTGGTGTTCTTGCCTGGAGAATCCCAGGGGCGGGGGAGCCTGATGGGCTGCCGTCTACGGGGTCGCACAGAGTTGGACACGACTGAAGCGACTGAGCAGCAGCAGCAGCGACTAAACCCCAGTGATCCGAATGCAAAACAACAGCTGAGATAGGAGCCCAGGCAGGGACTGGAAGCCTTGTCTGCACCTGGCCGCCCCAGATGGTGCCAGATCGGCCCCCACTTTCACAGGTGGGGGCTGACGTTTTGCTTCCAAGGCCCGGGCGGGGGCTCTGTATCTCCGCGGACCTTAAAAGGCTCCTGGCGGGGCTTTAACCGAGGCGTGGTCCTGGGGTCTCCTGAGAGTGGGGCCTGGACCCCCGGGAGCTGCCGCTGGCTACAGCCTGACCCACGGCCCACACCCAGCAGGGATGTGGCTGGGGGAGCCAGGCCAGGAAGCAGCCACAGACGGGGGTATTTGCTGCTTTTAACGTTTTATTTTTTTCCATCAAGACTGCAGGCTGTGAGTTCACAGGGCCCTAGGCCCCTCCACCTGCCTTGCCGTTTATAATTCAGCTTTTATCTAGCCCTCATTAGCGCTGGGCTGCCCTCTGTAAGTGGTTGTGAACCGGATTTGGGTGTCGCAGAAGAAAATGTGGGCCTCAGCTTTGGGTTAACTACAGCCCGTGACCAGGGCCCAAACTGGGAGCTGATTTATCTTAAAAATAAACAGAGAGGAAGAACTGCTCACTGTCAGGAGACCACTACCTCCTCTTGGATGGAGGTGGGGGAATGGCTCTGCAGACCTCCGCCTGCTCATAAATCAGGAGCCTGCAAAGGCAGGAGGGAGGGAGGGGGAGGAGAGAGGTTTCCAGGGGAGACCAGCTCAGGCTGAGACGGAAAAACATCAGCAACCAACATGGGACTTGAAGCTGAGATGCGCCAGACGCACACCAGGGGCACAGGTCAGAACCAAGACGACCGGGGAGGAGGGGTCGGGCCTCCTAGCTTCAAAGGACGGAGGAGGGCAGATGCAGCAGGGCAAGTTGGGGAGGACAGCGGCCGCCCCAGCAGCGTCCAGGCCTGCGGGCGCTCGCCTGCCTGTCTCTCTGATACCAAGCGGACGTTAGTTGGGGGCAGCACCGTGGAGGGTGGCTGGGGTCACCAGAGCCAGGGCCTGGAGTCAGGCCCCTCCCTCTCCCCACCCACCGCTTTGTTCCTTCAGAGCCTGGGCTACACCTCCTCCACATCGACTTGTTCAGGAGCTCTGGGTGGTCCCCGCCAGGCCTCTGGTTGGTCCTTGATAATATTTCAGGAGCGGATGAATGACAATGTCTGGGGCCTCCGGAGAGGCCAAGGGACTTGCCAGGGTCCTGTAGCTTGTGCTTTTGAATGGTGGCCCTGAAGAAGACTCTTGGACAGCAAAAAGAGGAAACCAGTCAATCCTAAAGGAAGCCAACCCTGAATATACTTTGGAAGGACTGATGCTGAAACTCCAATACTTTGGCCACCTGATGCCAAGAGCTGACTCATAAGAAATGACTCTGATGTTGGGAAAGATTGAGGGCAGGAGGAGAAGGGGAGACAGGATGAGATGGCTGGATGGCATCATTGACTCAATAGACATGAGTCCAAGCAAACTCCAGGAGCTGGTGATGAACAGGGAAGGCAGGTGTGCCGTAGACCACAGGGTTGCAAAGAGTCAGACACACCTTAGCGACTGAACACCACCACGGCCTCTGGGCCCTGGGCCGGCCCAGACCCCAGGCATCCACACAGCGACCCCACTGGCAGAGACTCAGAGTCCACTCTAGGGGTTGGCACCTGAGGGTCGGAGAGCAGAAAGGCTGCCCTAGCTCACCCAGGGAGGAAGGACGGTGCCGTCTGATCCGAGGGAGACCCCACCCAAAGCCCACTCCTTCCCAGCAGTGACCCTCCTTGGTCATCTCTGTGGGGCCAAGGCTGCAGGGCAGAGATGGCCACAGCCTGGCCTTGGTCTCCTGGGTGACAAGGGGTGGTAAGCTGGTCCCTGCCCCCCTCTGCAGGCTGGAGTCTCTTAATAACCTCTCATGGGCCACTGTCCTCACCCGGCCCGCGCCGCCGTCTGGGGATGCTAATGGGGAGAGGAACCCAGGGACAGCCGCCCTGACCCAGCTATTAAAAATAATTGGCCACCCACAATGCAAAGAAAAATCTGTTCTCCTTCAGTTTGCCTGGGAAATGTGAATTATTCTCCCGTTGCCATAGAAACCAAGATAAGTTCTTAACATCTTTCAGATATTTAATTTTGTGAGCCCAAAGATGACCCTGTGAGCTCTGCAGAGAAGCAGTAGGCAGAAGAGGGAGTGGGGTGGGGGTTGGAGAGACAGCCGTGGACAGGGCTGGGGGAGCCTGAGCCCCTGCCAGGCACGTGCCCACAGGGCCATGACCAGAGGGCAGCACCCCGAGCTCTGGGGTAGGAGGCCCGACTTCTGTGAGGACCCTGGGTATGGTGGCCGAAGCTTTCTGGGGCCCCCTGACTGTGGTTTCTCTGCTTCCTTCAGAACAACGCCTTCCAGGTCTCAGGGCTGGTGGCATGGGGAGCCCTCCTGCAGCTCCTCTCCTGGCCCCAAGCTTGGCCTGGCATCTTCCACCTTTGCTGGGGCCCTCCCCTCTGCGCAGAAGGTCCTTCTCTGGATGTGAAGTCCTTCTGTCTTTAAGGTCCACTGTCAAGGTCTCTGTGCACACCTCCATCCCTGTCCCTGGGGACCCCTGTTCCCCCTCCAGACGCCCACCTGGCACTGGCCCCCACACTGGCCTCAGGTGACAGCAGAGGACCTGCCACCTCTGTGCCCTCCTCCTGGCAGGGAGCGGCCCCAGGCCCAGGCGGCCTCCTAGGACAGAGCCCTGGTGTCCGCTGGAAGAAGGGGCAGCAGCGAGCCTTCAGCCAGCACAGGAGGCCCCCACCCGGCCCGAGCCCCAGCTGTCAGGGCTTCCTGCAGCTCTCCCGGGGTGACCACGCTCCTAGCCTCGGGGAACCAGGATGGTGCCCAGGCGTGCTCCGGTCACCCCAAGAAGACGTAAGCTTCATCTGGGGGCTGTGCAAGGAGGGAGTGGGGGCATGGTGTGGTGGGTGGGCGGTGGGCGTGGCAATGGGCGTGGCATGGTGGGTACGCCTGCCTATCTCTGGCCTCACTCATTGTTCTCCCCTCGAAACTCTGTGAAGACCATTTCCTGCTTTTATTCCAAAGAATTTGCTTAGAAATGTCTGGCATTTTGCTAATGCTCCGGAGAAGAAGGGAAAAATGATCAGCCTCAAAAACAACAACTTCCGTTTGAGCTGTTCTAAACAGCAAAACTTCCAAATTAGAGGCAGGTGTGAAGATGCAGAAACGGTGTCAATCCCTGGCTTCAGAGAATAGGGGGCAGTGAGAGGAGGGCTGCCCTATGGGCCTGGGACGGGTGTGTCTGGCAGGGGATGCAGAGCGCCCCCGCGTGTTCTAGGTGTGACATTTCTGTGTCCACGCGTGCTTTTCCATGATGAAGGTGGTGGAAGCCAGTAGGGACCTGGGAAGCATAGGAAGCGGGGAGGTGGGACGAGTCCCAGGAGCTGAGAAGGCATTGGCTCCCAGTGTCTCTGAGCCTTGCCCTCTGGGGTCCTGGGAAAGCGTCCGGCCACGCCTGTCTGGGCCGCCCTGCTCACTCCTGTTTGTCCATACAGGGTCCTTGGGACCAGCAGGCCAGCGTCCCCTGGCTCATCCTTCCCTGGCCCCAAGGCAGGCAAGGCAGTGGCAGCTTAGCCCCCTTATGCCAACTCCTCTGCCCTTTTTACAGATGGAAACTGGGGCCCAGGATGGTTGGGGAGGGGGACCAGTCACAGCATCAGTGGTGGTGGAAGGCGCCTGGGGGGTGGGTGGGAGTGACCAGGGGGATGTGGCTTGGGCCTGGGCCTGGCAGTGGGCGTGCTCTTCTCCCCACGTGTGGGTTTTCACACAAAGGGTCCCAGCTGTTGGGGAAGCCAAGTCCCTGGCCCCCTGATTTGGACCCCCATCCTGGGCTGAGGGTCCCTGCACTGCGTTCTCCCCGGGGCTGCCAAGCCAGAGCTGGGAAACTGTGCTCCTGAAAGATTTCCATTGATTTGCCAAATTAATGTGTTAGCTCTCCACGTTGCGGGAGCTGTAATGAAGTGTCAACGGGACGAGAGGACTAGAGGAATGAATAAGATATCTTTTATGGTGTCGTTACATCTTATAATAAGATTTACTTGTCAACTTAAAGTGTCATAATGCAGTAATTTATTTGGAAACCTAAGAAAGACGTGCGGTTCAAGATTCCGGGGTAATAATTACCATGGAAAGGTGAGGATGCGCCTTCCTACCCCCACCCCTCTGCCTTCGGGGCTCCCTGGGCCCTGCGGGAGGGCAGTGGGCATCCTCCTTGCCTTCTGACCAAAGGCTCGGTGACTGGGTGCAGTCGGGGTGCAGGGCATGGCACAACCCGCCCCCCTCACCCCGGGTCCCTGGGTTCTAGCTCCTTCTGGTCCTCTTGGCTCAGGCACACCCTGCTTCAAGCCCTGAGATGAGTGAGGCCTGACGGGCCCAGGGACTCGTCACACTGGGTCTCTGTCTGCTCTCAGCCCCCAGGCGTGAATGAAGCTGACAGAGGGGCTCACCTGAGGAGCTGACACGGGAGCCCTGGGGGCTCATCCAGGGTCAGGGACCTTATTGCAGAGAACAGGACCTTACAGGGTGAATAGGAATTTGCTGGGCAGAATAGGGCATTATGGGGAGAGGGAAGAGCACAGGCTAAGGTGAGGGAGGGACTGCCCAGAGGGCCAGCCTGGGGCAGAGCCTGGGCTGGGGGGCAGGGAGGCACGGGCAGGCCGGAGGAAGGTTGGGGCTGGCCCTGGGGGCCTTGAGCCACATTCATCCTGCAGGGGCAGTGGATCGAGGGGGTGTCTCGGCCCTCCTGGCGAGTGCAAGGGGCTGCCCCGCCTTGACCTGAGGTGGGGGTGTCTGGGGGGGCTGCCCTCAGGCGGGGTCCATCGGGGTTGGGTCCTGGGCACGTGACCTCGGAGATGCCTTCGGGTGAGGGTGACGGAAGCCGTTCGATGAAGGGACTGGAGTCCGAGGGGAGATGCACGTGGAGGCCCCATGCTTCCATCGTCTTCAGACCCCCCGGTGAGAGCTTCCTGGGAGGAGGGGAGACGGAGGGACTAGACCCTCCGAGCTTAGCAGCCTGGGCGGGGCCACGGAGGGCGGAACGAGGGGCGAGGCCGGAGCCGGTCTTGGCGGGAGCCAGGGTGGGGCGTGCAGAGCGTCTGCCTGGCGGGGCTTCCTGCTCCTGCATCAGACCCATCCCGCTTCTCCCTCAAGCCAGGCAGGCACTTTCCATCGAAACTTCCAGAGGGGTCTCTGCACGGGCTGCCCGGGGTCCGTTCCTGCCGCCGGGATTCCGTGCGGCCGTTTTGCTGACCTGCGGAATTTCCAGCAGGACAGAGATGCTCTGCTCAGCCCTCCGAGGTCATTAATTTATACAAGCCGGCGGCTTCATCAGAGAGGGTTGTCGCCGGAACATTAGCAAACCATAAATACCTGCCGGCCAGAGAAGGTGACCACTCCATCTGCCTTCCTGGGGGGGAGGGGCGCTGCCTGGGGGCTCGCTGTCTCCCTGGGGGGCTGCCTGCTGCAGGAACAACACGGACCTGTGGGAACCCATTGGAACCCATCGCTGAGACAGCTCCGCAGGGCTGCCCTGCCCCCGTCCTCCTCCGTGGGGAAGAGGCCCTGGTCTTCCCCCTCCCTGGGGGCCTATGCCGGGCCCCCTTTTCCAAGGGCCTCAGCTAAGAGCAGGCGAGAAGCTTTTGCTGGAGACTTGTGAGCTCTCCGAGCCCCTAGGCCAGGCCTGTATTCTAGGCTGGGCTCCATGGCGGCGGGCGCCCCTGCCCACCTCATCCTTTGGTTCAGGTCGCTAGCGTTGGCCTTTCCAGTGACCTGAATCCTCAAACGCCAGGCTTCTTCCTAAGGTTCCTTCTCCGGAGGGGACACCACGCCCAGATCACTCCAGCCTGGCTGTCAAAGCAGGTGACACCCAGAGGTGTCTGGGTGACACATCATGGAGGAAAGTAGAGGACCAGGAGGCCTCTCCTGGGCCTGCCCCCCCTCCACGTGCCTCCCAGAACTCCGGCCAGTGTCAGTGCTGGGCTGGGCTACACTGACTGGTCCCCAGGGCTACCTGCACAGGGCTTCCTTCCCTCCTCCGGGGAGCCTGGCAGAGCATCCTTCCTGGTGGGCAGTTCAAGGAGGACGGGCGGGTCTGATGCTCCAGATCTGATAAGAGGAAGGAAGGTCAAGGAGGTCAAGAGCAGACCACCCGTCTCTTTCCCTGGCTCCGGGTCTGTGCCAGGGCCATCATGTACTGGAGCCCAAGGCTGGCACAGGCGTGGTGCCACCTGTTTTCTGCCCAGAAGCCGCAGGACCAGCCATGAGGGGACCAGGCACCTAACACACTAACTATCCAGTAACTGAAATGTTATGAAATTGTAAATTATAACAGACTCAGAGGACAAGAAAATAGCAATTTAGGCTCTTTCTTAAAGGGCTACTCACTTCAGGGCGTTTGAATGTCTGTAAATTACATCACTAGCCTGGTGGAAGTTGCTGACAATTCATATTTGGCTCAGCGCATCACTTCATTTAAAAAACATACAATAAATGAATGCTTCTGTGTGAAAAGCTGGCAGAGAATGTGTTAACTTGGGAGTATGACTCAGAGAGCTAATTACTCAGCCATGAGATCGCCACTAGTCCCGCTAGTGTGTGGCCTGGGTGTGTGGCTGGGCGGCTCACCCCTCAGCTGTGATCCACCCATGGTCACAGGGAAGGAGGGGAGGTTTACAGGTGGCTGATGGACTCGGGAGGCAAGTGAGGCTGGGGGTCTCCTCTGGCCTCCGCAAGGACAGCTGTCCCTGAGCGACGGGAGACTTGTCATAGGGTGCGGGCTCCCGCTGCTCTAGTTCTGTGGCTCTGGCGAGTGTCCCCCGACCCCCACAGCCTGCGCCCCCTGCGCCCGCCACTTCTGTACCCGCTCCACTGACCCTCGTGCTCTGGGTTGGGGTCTAGCCTTGGCTGCCGCCCCTCCTGCTGTCTCCTCACTCAGTTGGTTCTGTGCACCCAGGAGCGGGGCCAGGAGGGCAGGGTGCCCCTAGGGCCGAGGGAGGGGGAGAGGCTCCTGAACAGTGAGTTGTTGAGACCCTGGGCGCCCTGCACCCTCCCCAGACGTGGGAGGACTTCCGCCCTGATGCTGGTGTGGCTGAGCCAGCTGGGGTCTCTGCCCTGGCAACCACGCCCAGTCCCCCAGCCCCGCCTCCCTCTCTTCCATCACTTCGTCCATCAACCCCTGGGGGGAGGGGCTGCCTCCTCACACAGAAACACGTGGTAACAAAGGTCACCACGGCCCACAGTTATACCTCGCACCGGACCCCGCGCCCTCCAACCTCCCAGAGCCCTGGACACCCGGGGGCGGCGACTCAGCGTCCTGTGTTCCCTTGGAGTTGGGGGGTTTGCTGTTGGGGGGCTCGGCATTGGGGTGTTTCGAGTCCCCCCACCCCCTGCAGACACAGCCCCCGATTTTCCCTGGACCGCACCCCTCAGCAAAGCTCCTCAGCCCTTCCCTGGTCCATGGACTGCCTACTGTCTGTCCGCTCCTCCTTGGCGGACTGCCAGCTCTGGGGCCTCTGTGGCTCCCAAGGGCGGGATCCTGATGGGGACGTTGGCGGAGGAGCCAGCTCCACCCCGACCCTGCCTCGCCCCCATCCCTGCAGAAGTCACTGCACCTGGACCCCTGGAATCCTGCCCTGATGTGGGCCTTCGATCTCTGAGACCCGTGAGTCCACACAGAGAAACAACTTCAGGATCTAGAACTCACTGACTGTGAGGAGCTTGCTGAGTCATCTGGGGTTTCCCGGACTCGCTGGACCGCTGTCCACGGGTGTGGAGGGCTTGGGAGTGACCCGCCCGGCACGGGACCCCAGCGTCCCCCCGCGGACCGGCTCAGCAGGAACTGGACGCTGCCGTGGCTTCAGCACCCCCACACCAGCCTCTGTCCCCTCCTGCTCGTTAGCATCGGCTCAGTCTCCATGCACTACGGTCACAGACTCAGCCTCAAAGTCAAGGGCACGGAACTCGAGGCCATCAGCAGGGTGCCTAAGGCCGCCCCAGGCCAGGTCTTCACTGCTTTAAAGCAGAGGAAATGCAGGAACCCAGAAGAAGCCCTTCCCCTCCCTGTGCCCCCAGAAGGGCCACCTGGGGAATAAGCACAAGGGGTGGGGAGAGTGGGCTGCCTTTAGTCCAGCTCAGGGCAGTGAATATGAGACGGTCACTGCAGCTTTGGTGGGCAGTACAGCCCCTGAAGGCAGGGTCCTGGTGGCTGAGCACCCCATCCACGCTCAGCCCCTGGAAGCCCGCCGAGACCCAGGCTGGTCTGGGGTGAGCTGCGCGGGGATTTCAGGAGCCAGAGGGGACCCGGTGAGGGACCACCCCGCACGTCTGTCGCCCGCGCTGCCGTGTGGACGGCCGTCTGGGGGTGCGGAGGAGGGCCTTCGTGGGCACATTCTCGGGAAGGGCTGCTGGGCTGACCTGGTTCTGAGAACCGGCTACAGCTCTGGTCGCACTGGGCTCCCGGTGCGTAGCCTGGCGGGGCGGGGCGACGTGCGGACGCGAGTCTGGATCTTGGGGCCGAGTCTGGGGTCCGCAGGCCGGCGCCGGGAGTCCCGCCAACTCCTGGCCTCTGCGGGCGCCCTGTCGGAGCAGCGAGAGCGCAGCTTCCCTGCCCCACGCCCGGGCGGGGTGACCAGGCGCCCAGTGGGGGCTGGAAGGCTGGCCCGGCCCCGCCACCGGGGAGCGTGAGTGCGTGGGCAGCAGCGTTAGATGTGGGTGGTCCAGGGAGAAGCGGGCTGGGGAGCGGCCCTTGTGGACCCGTGGAGGGAGGGGTCACAGTGTCCCGTGGGGGGGCGGCCTTGCCAGGTCCTGAAGATGCCCACAATCATGCATGCTCAGCTGGGAGATCCTGGCAGCTGCGGGGTCCTGACAAGTCTCCACCCCCGGCAGCCTCTGAGCTGACTGGCTGCGTGTTCCTTCCCAGGAATCAGCTACCTCTTGGCCCAGACGCTGTCCTCGAAGTGCCCCCAGCTCGTGCCCCCCGGAGCCCAGCCCTGGAGCTGAATGCACCCTGTCCTTCCCTCTGCCCTGTTCGAGGGCTGGGACCCTCCCCACCGTGTCTCCCCTTTCCCAGCCTCACCCCCAGGCCTCTGATCCCCAAGGGTGCCGACCCTCCTGGCCCCACCTGTGGCCTTCCTTCCGGACCCCCGCCCCTTCTGTCATTCCTGGACCACAGGAGACCCCTCTGTGCACATTGCTGAGGGCTATTTGCTCAGATTCCTCCTCGGGCCTGCCGGGGTCACTGCTCTCCCCCGCCCAGCCCCAGCACCCGGATTTGGCATTTCCTTAATGAGGCCGTATACTTAGGGAGATGCTCCAATTGCTGGTCTCTTACTGCCGAGCGGGGACTGGAGAGTGATAGTTTCCCCCCTGTTTATTTTATTGTCAGTCATTAAGCTCCATTCTCTGCTGTAGAATTCATTATGCATCTGGTCCATTATTTGGGGACTTGTCTTCAGGGAGGACGTTTCTTGCTCGTTAGGGCTCTGTCTCCATGCTGGCTGCCTCTGGGGTCATTGGGTCACGGGCTGGTCCTCTGCCTGTCGCGGGGACGGGGCTGACCCAGAGACCACGGCCCCCTGAGGACCAGGTGGGGGCTACGAGCCTCTCAGGGCTTGTGGATTTATTCACGGGAATCTTACGAACATCTAAAAGAGGGATCCCATTTAATTGTACATGTTAAGGATAAACTTTCTTGGGGGGAATATCTCATGAAATTGGGGTGACTTGCAGATTTGGGGATGGGTCAGGTTAGCGTTGGCTTTGGGCTCACACAGGTAAAGCTTACATTTTCGTCGCTGCACTGAGATGGTGATGGTGACCGCCTTTGTCCGAGGGTTGGTCCTATGGTTTGTCACCAGGACTGAAGGTGAAAGGAATGCAGATTGGGTGACTTTGTGTGGGTGCATGGTGTGGGATGTGTGTGTGTGTGGTGTGTTTGGAGGGCTAGCTGCTTTTAGATCGTTGAAAAAGAAATTCTCCCGTAAGATCCTTTTCCATAGTGAACGGGGGCCTAGGACTTCTCCCAGATCTTGGGCTGAGGGGGGTTCTCTAACTGTCTCGTCTCATCTGTCTCTGAGGCTGGCCTGGTTCCACCTCCAGTCCCTGGATGAGGAAACGAAGATCCGAGCAGAGGGGCAGAGGGTCACGTGGCTGCTCTGTGCTGGGGCCAGACCTGGACTCGGGCAGCTGGCCCCAGAGTGTGCCCTGCCGCGCCCCCAAACCTGTGCCTCCAGAGTCTGAAACTTGGTCCCCCTTCTCAGCCAAAAGCAACTGAGTCAGAAGTGTAGTTATTCACTTGCAAATTACACAGTGGGCGTGCACTCTGAGAGCTTTCTACTGAAAGTGAGAAACTTTGAAATCAGGAAGTAACATATTGCTAAAGTAACATTAAAATCACATTCTATCAACATTTTGTTTTTGCTAACATATTATCAAGCATATTCTTTCAGTGAGTGCAATCTGATTGTATGTCTCTATTTTGGGGGAATCCTGGCTGAGAATTTTGTGATACTGTGATTCGAAAGTCTGGTTCTAAGTCTAGCTACTTCTGTGCTTGGTTTTGATGACATCAATGCTGATAAAGTTTCACAGAGGGCGGTGGGACTGATGGAGGTGAACCCCACCACATCCGTGAGGACCTCGCTAGGTCGTGGCTGGGGCACTTTCCACCTTCCCTGAGACGTCCGTGCTCGTTCTTGTGGGACACTCACACACATGCACTCGTGCACTCGCACACAAATACGCTCAAACACCGAAACTTTTCATGTAAAAGACTTTTTCCGTGTGTTAGAAGGTATTTTCCAGGGTGTTTTAAGTGGGTAGGTATGGATTTTATAGGCATGTGAACATATAGCAATGCAGACATTTCCCAGAACCATTTTCAGAGTATGTCCATAGCTCAGAAGATCTGTGTCTGTCTCTGTCATTGTCAAAACTGTCACCCTTACCTGAGGGACTCCTGATCCCTCTACACATCTGCAGGGTGGCACATGAAGGGTGGGAAGGTCACCAGCTTTGTTCTTCTTGGAGAAACTGAGGGGCTGCGTTGCTTCCGGCTGATCCAACCACAGGCTGAGAGATCTCTGCGTGTAGCAAATGTTTTGGGTTCACTCCTGATCTAAGTCAGCCATCCCAGGCACCACTGGGATTTGAGCCCAGGAGCTCCTGTTTACTAGACAAGTGCTTTAACCAGCTAAGAAATTAAAAGATGCTTGCTTCTTGGAAGAAAAGCTATAACAAATCTGTGCTGTGCTTCGTCGCTCAGACGTGTCCTACTCTTTGTGATCCTGTGGACTGTAGCCCACCAGGCTCTTCTGTCCTTGGGGTTTCCCCAGGCAAGAATACTGGAGTGGGTTGCCATGCCCTCCTCCAGGGGATCTTCCCAACCCAGGGATCAAACCCAGGTCTCCCTCATTGTAGGTATATTCTTCACCATCTGAGCCACTAGGGAAGCCCATGACAAATCTAGACAGCATATTAAAAAGCAGAGACATCACTATGCCAACCAAGGTCCATATAGTCAAAGCTATGGTTTCTCCAGTAGTTATGTATGGATGTAAGAGTTGGACCATCAAGAAAGCTGAGTGCCAAAGAACTGATGCTTTTGAACTGCGATACTGGAGAAGACTCTTGAGAGTCCCTTGGACAGCAAGGAGATCCAACCAGTCAATCCTAAAGGAAGTCAACCCTGAATATTCGTTGGAAGGACTGATGCTGATGCTGAAGCTCTAATACTTTGGCCACCTGATGTGAAGAGCTGACTCATTGGAAAAGACCCTGATGCCGGGAAGGATTGAAGGAGGGAGGAGAAGGGGACAACAGAAGATGAGATGGTTGGATGGCATCACCAACTCAATAGATATGAGTCTGAGAAAACCCCAGGAGATGGTGAAGGACAGGGAAGCCTGGCATGCTGCGGTCCACGGAGTCGCAAAGGGTCAGATACGACTTAGCAACTGAACAGCTGATCTAAGTAACACATATTGGAAGATTTTGGAGAAGGAAATGGCAGCCCACTGCAGTACTCTTGCCTGGGAGATCCCATGCACGGAGGAACCTAACAGGCATGGGGTTCATGGGGTCACAAAGAGTCAGATATGACTTGGCCCCTGAGCAACGACAACAGCAATTGGAAAATTCCACTGATTTTGTTTCGTTTTATCAGTTGTCTGGGTTCTTCTGCCTTCAACCTGGAGATGGACAGATGGAGGCTTGGACAGATGGAATCTTGGACAGACAAGCAGAAGATGCCTTGTAGGGGGCGGTCACCCAATTTCTGAGTCCTTCTCAAGATCCTATCCAACCACCTTCCCATCAGCACTTACCCCTCAAGCTTTTTTGGAAGAAAAAAAAAGAAAACACATTATTTTTCTTTAAAAAAAAAAAAACCCAAAAAGCACCTTTACTTTGAGAATATATCCTGCAAATCTGTCATTTAGTGAGCAGCCCAAGGCTAGCTTCTTATCACTATGGAAACAGACTCTCCCATGCCTACGTGCACACACCTGGACTGGAGGGGTGGGCTTTTCTCCAGACACCTGGTTTCTGTCTTTTGCCGAAGAAACCCCCAAAGTGTCTTCAGGATATTGACCCCAATGTAACCCCTTTTCTGGTAGGGGGACATGTGTGAGCTGAAACACTGTTGAGAGACTAAAGAGGATGTCCCCTTTGTTCCCGTTGAAATGCGTCCGTCTGGGAGCTCCACATGTGTTGGGGCAGGACGCAGCCCGGCCGAGGGCCAGGCTCACACCGAGGGGGCAGATCCATGGTTCAGAGTCCTCCCCACCCCGCTGACCCCTGCTCACCCCATGAGGTCTTGCCTGGGGCCGCTGGGATGGACGGACAGACTGCCTCCCCTCCCCTCCCCCTTCCTCCTCCTTGCTGTGCTAGTTACTTGCTTTTCAACCTGTGGTTTCCCTGTTTTCAGGGGTCTTTTTAAAGCTCTCCTTGATTTTGTCAACCATGTGATTTAAGCAATATGCTGCATGGCCCCCGGAGCGCCTGCGCTGCAGGCTTCAGTGGGTGGCCGGGCCGTGTCTGCCGTGGGGCCTCTCCTCCCCACCAGGCGTGTGGCGTGTGACGTGTGACCCGTGTGATGTGGGCGTGAGGCCGGCCTGCTCCTTCACGCCAGGAGGGCTCACTCACCCTGACTGGCCCCGTCAGTGTTTCTCTGGTGCCCTGTCTCCAGAGGTCTTGAGCACCCCCGGGGGTGCCCCCCTCAAGGAGACCCTGCCTGCCTGGGGGAGGGGAGAGGGAGAGGCAGCGTCTGCTGTCAGTTTGGTGGGGGCGAGAAGCATGCCCACCCCACCGAGCAGGGGAGGGTGCATGGAGGGAGGGAACGCCTTGAGCGCTCTGGGCCTCGGCCAGCTGGGCGGGGAACCCCCCGTCCTGTGTCTTCTGGACTCCGGAGAGGTCCGACCTCCAGCCCTGCTCCCCCTCCTCCCCCTCCTTCTCCCCAGAGCAGCGTCCCAGCCTCCCTCCCGAGGCTGCCCGCTCCGCTGCCCGAGGGCTCATCCTGGAAGGCATGGGCAGCCTGTCCCCCGGGGGTGGCCCTTGGGGTGATTCTGGGCGTCGCTGGAGCCCAGTGCCCGTGTGGGACCCCTCCGTGGTGTCCGGGTCTGGCGGGACAGTGACAGGGAGGGACAGGCCATGAGGAGGCCCCCTGGGCGCTCAACCCCAGGGCGGGGCCGCCTGGCCCGAGGGTCTGGGGGATCCGCTCCACTCAGACTCCTCTCGGAAAGGCCCCGATCAGCAGGGCGAGGCTCTTGGCCAGACCGTCGAGAATGCTGCACGTTGCTTTTAGTTGCTTTCTGGCTGCCTTTCTAGACGAGTTCCTCCTCTCCCTGGAGACCTGATCTTACCTTACTCTTTAGGCGATAATACGGAGGCTTTAAAAGACGTCCACCAAGTTCTTAGGTCTCTTCCCTTTGAAAGATGGAGCCTAATCTCCTTCCCCAAGTGTGGCCGGACTCAGTGCCTTCTGATGAGCGGGATACAGCAGAGATGGAGGGGACCTCTGGTGTCCCCCGCCCTTTTGCTGAGTCCCTCGCCCCGGGGAAGTCAGCTGCCCCATCGTGAGGACCCCCAGCCAGCCCCTGGAGGGGCTGCCGTGGTCAGGGACTCAGGCCTCCCACCATCAGCGCTCTTGGAAGCGGATCCCCAGCTCTAGGGGCCTTCGGAGCGGGAGGCAGCACCCCAACCCTGAGCCAGGACCCCCGGCCCCACTGTTCCCGACACTCAGACCTGGTGAGAGATGAATGTCTGTTTTGCCTTAAGGTGCTGAATTTGGGGATAATTTGTTGCAATAGGAGATAACAAATATAAATAACCAGAGATGAGAGTTCTTGTTAAGCAGCCCAGGACTGGGCTGAACCTGGTTTAACCCCCCTCCCCCATCCCCCCACTCCAGGGAGCAGATTCCTTCCTTAGTGTCTTTTCCGGATGAAGCAGCGCAGGCACAGAGAGGTTGGGAAACGTCCCCCATCACGCGTCTGATGGCCGTGGGGCTGGTGTTGGGGCCCAGGTCTGTCCAATTCCTCATCTGAAACCTGCTTGTGATCACCCCCATCTTTCGTTATTTTTATTTACATTTTTTGGTCATGCCGTGCGGTGTGTGGAATCAAACCCCGAGCAGGGTTTGACCCTCTGCCCCTCCAGTGGAAGGGCAGAGTCCTGACCACTGGGCCACCAGGGAAGTGCTGCCAGCTTCCATGAGTGATGCCTTGATCCTGGGCCCGGCATTGCCCACCCTGCCTCCCCTGGGACTGCAGGCCTGCCTTCCACTGCCCAGGGAGCTGCTGGGTCACCTCTGGGCAAGGCGTCTGGGCTGGGCAAGGTGTCTGAGACGTGCCCAGAGTGAGAGCTGCCCTCGCAGGGCGCAGGCTGCCTCGGAAGGGAAACAGCCATCGCTCTGTCAGGCCCTGGTCTCCCTGCCCAGCCTGGCTGGGCCTCAGGGTTACCCTCCCAAAGATGAGCGCCTGCCACCCCACCCCCCCATCTTCAAAGGGCCACTTCCAGACAGATCTGTCCCCAAGTGGGTGTCATCACGGGGCGGGAAAAATAGACGGCAGCCTGGTAATAAACCAGCAGCCCGGACCTGTCAGATTGTCTGAGAAACAAAAGGCAGGAGGTCTCCCCAAGGGTCAACCCCGCCTGTCTCGGGGAGCGGGAGGCCCCACCCTCGCCCACAGCCCCATCGCCGCTTCAGCCTCGTTCCAGTCTGTTTTGGGCGCGGGCTGTTTCCTCCTGAAAGTTTCAGTGCTTAAGCATTTATCAGCGAAGCCACTGCTCCTATTTGTTCTGCGTGATTTAATGTATTTATCGCCGTGCTTTTCAAATGCCTCCTCACTCCATCTCCAAGATCTTTTCCCCTGGACGCCCCATTAGATGAGTCAGACGCTGCCGCCGCTCAGCCCCCCCTCTGCTGCCGGCCTGGCTGTCTCACATACTCAGGGTAAGATGTTCGAGGGGATGGAGTTTCCTTCCCTGAGAGGAGGTGTTTGTGGAGGGGCCGGGGGCCCTGGGGGGGCCGCGCTGGGATCCACGCAGTGCTGTGGTCTGGCGGGGGCAGCATGACCCTCTCTGCTGGCTCATCCTGCACTGTCGCGCCTGCTGAAATGGTCCCCACGTGGTCAGTTCATGCAGGGAGAGGTAGAGTTGTCCTTCGTGCATTCTGGAACTCTCTGAAGCCTGGGGGCAGAGGAGGGAGGCAGGGGGTCACAAAGCAGGGGGACAGAAGGACAGGAATTGGATGTCGGGACTGGGGGGAGGCTCAGGGGCGGGACGCTGGCCTGCCTGGGGGCCTGGTGTGGGTGTCCCGTGGTGGGGACGGTGGCCAGGCCCCCTCCCCTTCCACAACGGCTAGTCCTGGTGGTGGTCTCCAGCCCCTCCCCCCAGGGTAACTGCCCTCATAGTCCACCTAACAGGAGAACGGACACAATATGGTCACTGCTTGAAGTCACCAAGTCTGAGTGGTTTGTTTATGAGGCAGCAGGCGGCCAAAGTCTCGGAGTCATGGGGTGACCTCTGAGAAAGGCTGTCCTAGGCAGAAGGAGCAGCTGGTGCAGAGGGGCACACATGGGGTCATCACAGCCTCTAACCGCAGCCTGACTGTGTGCCGCCCCCGGGAGTGAGGAGACCCCCTTCCACCCTGGAGACACAGGGTGTGTTGCTGCTGTAAATGCCAAGATCTTCAGATAGGGGTGTGTCCACGTTGACTTGCATGCCCGAGGATCTGGGGCCTTTCCTTAAAGCCACAAGACTCATCGAGAAGTCGGAGTTGGGGTCTTTTTCTTGTGGGCCTGGAGGTCCAGGAATGTCAGCTTCGCTCGCTGCTGCACCCTGGTCTCCCCCTGGGCTGACAATGCTTATTCTGGTTCTGGCCCGAGGAGCGGGGCACCGGGTGGGCCTTGAGGCCCCGCCCAGTGTCTGCCCCTTCCGGCCGCTGCCCGGGGACCCTAAAATGAGTGTCAGTTGCTCAGACGTGTCTGACTGCGATGCCGTGGACTGTAGCCCCCAGGCTCCTCTGTTCCCTTCTCCAGGGAGTCTTCTTGATCCGGGCTTAGGACGTGGGTCTGCCACCTTGCAGGTAGATTCTTTACCCTCTGAGGCACCAGGGAAGCCTAGGGACCCAAATGCCCTCAACTCCTGGATCTGATTTCTGATCACGAGTGAAAAGGTGGGGCATGGAAGTGAGGGGGCTATGCCAGCCCAGGATGGACAGTGGTGGGCCCCAGCCCCCCTTTCCAAGCATGCAACCTCCCTTCTTGGGCTTCCCAGGTGGCTCAGTGGTAAAGGACGTCCCTCCCAGTGCAGGAGTCACAGGAGATGAGGGTTCGATCCCTGAGTGAGGAAGACTCCCTGAAGTGAGAGATGGCAAGCTACTCCAGTATTCTTGCCTGGAAAATTCTATGATCAGGCTAGCCTAGTGGGCTGCAGTCCTTGAGGTCGCAGAGTCAGACGCGATGGAGTGACTGAACACACACAAACACACACACACATGTACACACGGCTTCCCTCCTTGACTTCATTACACATCTGGGTCAGCCCTGGAAACACTCGACCTTTCCCTGGGGCCCACTGGGTGACTCTGGGGTGGGTGTTGAGCGGGGCTCTGCCAGTGAGTGTCTTCCCCAGAGGTGTTGGAGCCGGAACCAAGAAGATGAAAGTGATGTTTAGTGGCGTGCCTGTGGAGGAGAGGCCAGGCGCAGGAGCCCTCGGTGCCATGCTCTGCCCTCGTGGGTCTGAGCAGCAGAGAAGGCCCACATGCTCAGAGGGAAGGATGCCCCTGCCAGGGAAGGATGCTCGGGCAGAGGGAGAGGCATGAGCGGGGCAGATGCACATGTGGATTTCCAGTTCCTTTTGTCTGAGCTCCACCCCGAGTCTACTTCTTGGGTCCTGAGAGACATCCCAGAGTCCTCACAAAAGATTCATGGTTTTCGGGCTGGGTCGAATTGGGTTTCTGTTCCACGCAACCCAAAGGGTCCTAATCAATCAAACATTAACACGTATTTCCACCAACTCTAAGAGTTCATCAGGAGTCATAAATTACCACTTGGCTGTGACAAGACATTTGGCACAATTTTATTGCAATCATTCAGAATTTTGAGCTCCAGAATGTTATTAATTTTCTTTCACATTATAGCAGTTATTTCAGGAACGTTATGTGCCTTCTATTTGGGGAACTATTTTCTAACAAAGACATTAAACCTCATTTTCTCAGCAATTATTTGGACATAACTTCTGGTTTAATTGTCTGTTTGCTCACCCTTGTTTCTCATGCCCCAGCGCCACCCCTGTCTTTTTCTCTCATTCTATTGGATGCTACACCATGAGTATTCTTTTTTCCAGGGGGACAGCTTGTGGTATACTCTGAGTCCCTGAAAATAAGGTCCCTCCACAGTGGAACTACATTTTGTCTGGGTGTGGAATTTGAGATTTGAAATCCTGTCTCTTTAAAACTTGGCAGCTATTGCAAATGACACGTTATGACCAACCTAGACAGCATGTTAGAGAGCAGAGACATTACTTTGCCAACAAAAGGTCCATCTAGTCAAGGCTATGGTTTTTCCAGCAGTCACATATGGATGTGAGAGTTCAACTATAAAGAAAACTGAGCGCCGAAGAATTGATGCTTTCGAACTGTGGTGTTGGAGAAGACTCTTGAGAGTCCCTTGGACTTCAGGGAGATCCAGCCTAAATGGAACCAGTCCTGAATATTCATTGGAAGGACTGATGTTGAAGCTGAAACTCCAACACTTTGGCCACCTGATGTGAAGAGCTGACTCATTTGAAAAGACCCTTATGCTAGGAAAGATTGAAGGCAGGAGGAGAAGGGGACGACAGAGGATGAGATGGTTGGGTGGAATCACTGACTCAGTGGACATGAGTTTGGGTGGACTCCGGAAGTTGGTGATGGACAGGGAGGCCTGGCGTGCTGTGGTCCATGGGGTCGCAAAGAGTCAGACACGACTGAGCGACTGAATTGAACTGAATGGATGACGATGACCAGTGGGGGTGGACCTTTTTTCTTGTTTCAGGGGATCTACGTTTCATTTACTCTGGGATCTTCAAGGTCTTTCTAATCCCTGGAGCCACACATCTCACCAGGATGTGTGAATATATATGAAATGTACCATTCTCCCATGAATTCCTTCTTCATATGCCCAGGGGCTGAAGGCTCAAGCCTTTCTCATCGGAGGAAATTTTCTTCTCTTATTTCTTTCATTACATTTCCCCCTTCTCCTCCCCGGGCCCCTCTGGAGTGATACTGCTTCTCTTGGATCTACATTGCCCAACTCTCAGTCTAACTCTTAATCTCTCTCTTTAAGAAAACAAAAAGATTTTCTTTGATGTGGACCATTTTAAAAGTCTTTTATTAAACTTGTTATAAGGTTGCTTTTTTAAAAAATATATATATATATTTTTTTCACCACCAGGCATGTGAGAACTTAGCTCCCTGATCAGGGATCAAACCTGCACCCTCTGGATTGGAAGGTCTTATCCCCTCGACCGCTGGGGGAAGGCCCCCTAGCTCTTGTAAATTCCATCTCTCACTTCTTCTTATGCCCCAAGAGGCTTTAATGGCTTCGCCTCTAACTAACCAGTTTGGATTTCAGCTATGTTATCCACAGCTTCTTTGGAGCTGCAGTGTTTGAGTAATCATGCTTTTTAATTTCAATGATCTCTTTCTTGTTCTTTAATCCCCCATTTAAAAAACCATGCCCAGTTCCTGTTCCACAGACACGATATCCTTTGGAGGCTCTCAGCGGTTGCTAATTAGAAATTTCAAATTCTCCTCTGTTTCCTGCACTAATCCTGTTTCATCGAGGATTAGTTGACCATTGGGTCATGCTGGAGATGTGATTTCGATGCTCTGACTGCCCTGCGAACCACTCTTTTTATAGATAAGTATATCTTTTATCCGTCGCTGATGAAGTGGCCTGAAGTGGTCCTAGAAGCTGCCACACTGCTTTTCTCTCTGAGCTGGGGGTTGACAACTTTTTCTGTAAATATTTTCAGCCCTGCAGGCCCTGGCAGCCTCTGTCACAGCTGCTCAGCTCTGCCGTTGTGGCAGGAAAGCTGCCCTGGATGGCGTGCAAGCGGCAGTGTGGCCGTGCCCGTGACTTTGCCAAGCCTGGCTGTGCGTGTGATCCGCAGCTCATGGCTGGGGAGCCGTGGGCCCCGCCCTGGCCGCATGGAGTAATTGTTCCCCCTGCCCATCCTGCCTTTCCAGCCCGGTCTCCCTGATGCCTGCCTGTGGCCGAGGGGCCAGCCAGCTCTGCAGCCCGCTGCCTCCCTCTCCCCTACTTTCCACGGCTGCTTTCTCTTCCAGTTTTGTCCACCGTGTCCTGGGGGTTTAGGGGGTTGGAGGTGGCTGTTCAGTGACTACGTCGTGTCTGACTCCTTTCGACCCCGTGGACCGCAGCTCACCAGGCTCCCCTGACCTCCACTGTCTCCTCTGCGACCCCGCGGACTGCAGCTCGCCAGGCTCCCCTGACCTCCACTGTCTCCTCTTCGACCCCGTGGACTGCAGCTCGCCAGGCTCCCCTGACCTCCACTGTCTCCTCTGCGACCCCGTGGACTGCAGCTCACCAGGCTCCCCTGACCTTCACTGTCTCCTCTGCGACCCCTCGGACTGCAGCTCGCCAGGCTCCCTGTCCTCCACTGTCTCCTGGAATTTGCTCAAATTCATGTCCATTCAGTCAGTGATGCCATCCAACCGTCTCAGCCTCTGTTGCCCCCTTCTCCTTTTGTCTTCAAATCTTTCTCAGCACCAGGGTCTTTTCCAATGAGTCAGCTCTTCGCATCAGGTGGCCAAAGTACTGGGGCTTCAGCTTCAGTCCTTCCAGTGACAATTCAGGGTTGACTTCCTTTGGGATGGACTGGTTGGATCTCCTTGCAGTTCAATGAAGGCTGACTTATTGGGAAACCCGACCCATTTCTCTGAAGTCTGGGCCGCCTGCTCAAACCTCTCTTGTCAACCCTGTTTCTGCATCAGTCTGTCTCACACATATTGTGGATTTCAAAAATGTCTCAGAAGTTTTGATTCACTAATTCATCACTAATTCAGCTGGTGCTGCTGTTTATTTTTCTCTTTTTATATCATTTACATGAGATTTGGGGCAGATAAAGAGCTAAGCCTGGGATTCCTTTTATCCCTGCTTTTTCAAAGTAGCTTTATTGAGACATATTTTGCTTGTCATGACGTTTGCCCTTTTCAAGGGTCCGACTCAATGACTTATTTCACTAGGTTGTGCAACCATCACCATAAATCAGTTTCAGTACATTTCCATCATCCTCTGAAATAATTTTAATAGTTTATCTTGTGTGTACAAGTCTTTAGACGTATAAAGGACTGTTTTGTGCCTATCTATTTTGGTTCATTGATGTCGCCATTGGTTGGTGACAGAAGAAAGTTGTTGTTGGTCTGTTGCTCAGTTGTGTCTGACTCTTTGCGACCCCATGAGCCACGGCACGCCAGGCTCCCCTGTCCTTCACTGTCTCCCGGGGTTTGCTCAAACTCATGTGCATTGAGTCGGTGATGCCATCCAACCATCTCTTCCTCTGTCGTCCCCTTCTCCTCCTGCCCTCAGTCTTTCCCAGCATCAGAGTCTTCAAATGAGTCAGCTCTTCGCATCAGGTGGCCAGCAGTTTCAGCTTCAACATCAGTCCTTCCAATGAACAACCAGAACTGATCTCCTTTAGGATTGACTGGTTGGATCTCCTTGCGGTCCTTTTCCAAATCCAACTTGTACATCTGGAAGTTCTCGCTTCATGTATTATTGAAGCCTAGCTTGAAGGATTTTGAGCATTACCTTGCTAACATGTGAAATGAACGCAATTGTACAGTAGTTTGAACATTCTTTGGCATTGCCCTTCTTTGGGATTGAAATGAAAACCGACCTTTTCCAGTTCTGTGGCCACTGCTGAGTTTTCCAAATTTTCTGTGCAGCACTTTAATAATACAGTCTTTTAGGATTTTAAGTCGCTCAGCTAGGATTCCGTCACCTCCACTAGCTTTGTTCATTTGTATTAGTACCACAATACGTTAGTATTGCTTTAAATAAATATTTCAGTATTTGGCAGGGAAAGTTATTCCTTTATTTTCCAAATGCCCTTTAAAATTATCCTGAGAGTATTCCAGGCTCTATTCTACAGCAGTGCTGCTGAGTTTGGTTGTTGTTGTTTTAATGAGGACTTTAGTTGGGACTGGGCCAAATATTTGAGTTATTTTGAGAGGATGGACATGAGTGTGCGCTAAGTCGTTTCAGTCACATCTGACTCTGTGACCGTATGGAGAGTAGCCCGCAGGCTCCTCTGTCCATGGGATTTTCCAGGCAAGAATACTGGAGTGGGTAGCCATTCCCTTCTTCAGGTGATCTTTCTGACCCAGGAATCACACCTGGATCTCCTGCGTCGCAGGCATATCCTTTACCGCCTGAGCCACCAGACGTAAGTCCTGAATATATTTTTATTCCAGTTGTTTCTAGGTGTTACTTTTTTGTTTTTTATCTGTTGCCATTTTGAGTGGAAGCTTTTTTCCTACTATGGGCACTAACTGGTCATTGCTACTCTACAGGAAAACTAGAGGTTTTAAAAGATTCATTCAGAATCTGACTGGTTTGCTAAACTGTCATTAATTGTAGGATTTTATGCTTTTCTTTGAAAAGCACTTGGGTTTTCTGGGTGTTTCTCTTGGTAAAGTTGAAACTGTTCTTACCTCCTTTCCTTTCATTATACCTATTAGTTCTATTTTATCAAGTGAAACCAGAAGAGTTTTAGTCGCTCAGTCATGTCTGACTCTTTGTGACCCCATAGACAGAGGACCTCCCCAGGCTCCTCCATCTATGGAATTCTCCAGGCAAGAACACTGGAGTGGGTAGTTATTCCCTTCTCCAGGGATCTTCCTGACCCAGGGGTAAAACCTGGGTCTCCTGCACTGTAGGCGGATTTTTTACCATCTGAGGCATCAGGAAACTTCCTGTTTTAACAAAGTATCTGCTACAGTTTCAGAAAATGGCAAAATAATCGTGTGAATGTAGTTTCCTTGGTTGGGAACATGTCTGCACATCCCTGTGAGGCGCTGGTCCTCAGGAGAGCCCCTGCTTTCAAGGACACGCTATAGGCTTTGAACAACGGCCTTCCAGGTCGTCTATGGCTGGGGTGGGGGCAGAACTGCTCCCCTTTGGGACCAGCCACGTGACTGGTGTGTGATCCGAGGGGGCTCCTGTTCTGAAAGCATCGTGACTTGTGATGATTCGAGCTGAGCCTCCACTCACTGGGCCATTTGTCGGTATTAATAGTGGTTTTGTTCAGTGGACTGAGATTTCTTCCCTTGTGCTGTGGGGAAGAACCCCAAAGAAGATCCCAGACGCCACGGGCGTCCTCAGCCCTCCTCATGGTTAAGACGGCCCCTCGGGCACCGGCAGGAGCAGGACCCCTTGGCCGGCCCCGAAGCCCCTCTTCCTGGGTCCCGCTCCCGGGTCCCCACCACCCTCCTGGCAGGCCACTGTGCAGCCGCGCCTCGGTCTACCTGGATGTCGTGTTGGAACCTCTAGAGCCCCCCTCCCCAGCTCAGAGGTCTCCTCCTCAGGCACCCCATGCCGGCACTCCGCAGGGTCGGAGTCAGCCCCAGAGCACCAGTGTCCCGGGGAAAAAGCCCCGTGCTGGCCTGGAGCAAAGCCCCGGGGAGGAAAGGGACGGGGCGTGTCCAGCAACAGCTGAGGTTGCTCGGTGGTTCCCTCGCGGTCCTGCCGTTTAGGGTTACATGTTGTCCCAAGACCAGCCAGGGCACTTTGTCTTTCGTGGTCAGAAGCTGTTTATCTGACACTGGAGGGAAATCTGATATTTGAAACCATCGGAACCTGGAATGATTTGGACGTTCCTATATTAAATTTTAACATTTCCTTGTGTTGTTATTCTTCATTGTGATAGACTAGAATTTTTATAATTTATATTTCCCCAGGAAAATGTCCCAAAATATTTGCACGATTGGCCTCCTGTAGCCACAGGTTCAGCAGCCATAGTTTCAATCAACTGCAGATTAGAAATATTTGGAAAAAAAATTCCAGAAAGTTCCAAAAAGCCCAAGTTGGATTTCTGCGGCCACCAATTATATACATAGCATTCACTGAATTAGGTGTTACTGGTCATCTAGAGATGATTCAAAGCATAAAAAGATAAAGTCTACCAAAGATGAACATCACAGCATTCTGCACAAGGGCCTCGGCTGTCCTTGGGTTTTGGAGTCTGTGGTGGGGGCACTCTAGAACCAGTCCCCTGTGGATACCCAGGGACAGCTGTATAGTATTCTTGTAACTTATGCATTTTGTTTGTTTTCTTTCTTACTTTTAGAATTTCATTTTCCAGAGATTTATCTGTTTTCTCACACAAAACAATAGAAGTCATCATAGTAATTTACTGGACCTTTTTCCTGCTTTTTAAATTCAGTAATCTTTGCTTTTTTCATCCTTGATTTTTCTTAGGTTTGTCTTGTTTTCTCTCTAATTTCCAATTACGTGGTGGTACCTTAATTGGCTTACTGGTCCTGGGTGGTTTCCCTGGTGGCCCAGTGGTAAAGAATCTGCCTGCAGTGCAAGAGACCCAGGTTTGATCCCTGGGTTGGGAGGATCCCCTGGAGAAGGGATTGGCTACCCATTCCAGTATTCCTGCCTGGAAAATCCCGTGGACAGAGGGGCCTGGCGGGCTACAGTCCACGGGGTTGCAGAGTCAGACGACTCAGTGACTGACTCGTCTTCACTTCGCTCCTGGCTGAGGACGTTTGGGTTGCTTCGAGTCTGCCTTGAGTCCAAACAATGAAATGTGTTCTACCTGAGTCTCGCACACGAGCGGACATTCGGAGTGGAGTCGCTATTTAGAGGCTGTGTACTTCCTAACTTTAACAGATCAATGTCCCTTCATGGAATCTGTGCCCACCTACACGTCCATCACCAATGTATTCACTTCAGGTAGGTGGCAGGCTCTTGACTAATTTGAACTCAGTCCTCAGAACAACCTGCCTCACAGATGAGGAGACGGAGTCCCAGGGAGTCTCAGGTGTGCTAAGCAGTGAGAGGGCGAGGCACACCTGGACGTCTGGCCCCAGGATTCGTGCCCTTAGCCGGCACACTGAGCTGCCTGAGGGTCATCACACCCTTATCACCACACAGTTGACAGATGTTTTGAAGTCTCTTTTTTGGTTTTAATGTGGGTTTCCTTATGTTTCCTACTCTACAAGAACCGAGGAGCAGACACTCGCCTGGCATCTACGCTCGAGTGACACTTACCTCAGTAAAGCTGAGCATTTCTTCAAATGTTTGAGGCACGTGCTTTTCCCTTTTTGTGAACTGTTTGTTCATAACTCACCTAATTTTTTTTTTAGTTGGGCTGTGTATCTTCTTATTGATTTACAGAAACACTTTACATATTAAAGTACCTAGTTCCTTCTGTGATATTCCTACTCTTTTACATGTGTTTTGATTTTTATATGGTTTTTATAGCACACTATTTACAAACCTTATGTAGTCAACATTTTCAAATTTTCACCCTGTGTGTGTACATATACCTGTTTTAACATACTCAGAAGGTGTAACCAAACTGAGATTTAAATAGTTCTCTTATCTAGTACTTTTATAGTTCTGTTTTTCACTTTAAATCTTTGATTTATCTGGAAACTATTTTTCTGTAAGATGTAAGGTAGGGAGTTAACTTTTCCCCCAGATACAAGTTGTTTCGTAATTCGTCTGTTTTCTCTGTTAGAGTTCCCTCTATATCATGTAGTCGGTTCCCACATGTCTTGGAGACTGCCTTCTTCCCTTGTTGATCTGTGTCTGAATCCATCTGCACCACAATTTAAAAGCATTATAATTTTAATGTATCTTACTCTCTGGAAAGTCTAGTCAGCCACTCATTCCTCTTTTTCCTGACAAGTTTGTCTGGTTCCTCAGAACACCCAGCTGATATTTTTCGTGAGGTTAATTGACGTGTTGATGTCTAGCCTTCATATTTGAAAACATGGTATGCATGCATGTATATTTAAACCATCTTTTATATTTGGTCCTATTTTATAGTTTTCTCTTTTTTAATAGAGCTGGCACATTTCTTAAGTTTATTTCTAGGTGTTTTAATCTTCTTTTCATTATAGCTTCCAATGGCTTTTGTTGTGATATGTAAAGGCTATTGACTTCTATATATGAATTTTATGTCAGCATCTTTGGTGAATTCTGTTGTTATCTGTAATTGTTTTTCAATTTATTTTCTTGGAGTTTCCAGATATATAATCCTATCATCTGCAAACAATAATAATTTTATCTGTTCTCAATTTTTATGTATCTTATTTCTTTCTCTTGTTTGTCTTGTTGAGTAGCTCTAGCATAATCTTAGTAATAGTGGCAAGAGTAGATATCTTTGTCTTGTCTAAACTTTGATGGGAGAATGTTCATAAGGATTTTCCTATTAGACATAATGTTGAAGTTTGAGATGAGATAAATGTATTTTATCACATTAAATATTGTTTCAGAAGTTTTAAAAAGTAAGGATGTTGAGTCTTATCATAGCATAGAGATGATCATATGATTTGTGTTTGATCTGGTACTATGATGAATTATGGGCCTCTCTGGTATCTCAGCTGGTAAAGAATCTGCCTGCAATGCAGGAGACCCTGGTTCAATTCCTGGGTTGGGAAGACTCTCTTGAGAAAGAATAGGTTACCCAGTCTTGTATTCTTGGGCTTCCCTGGTGGCTCAGATGGTAAGGAATCCACTACAACGTGGGACACCTGGGTTTGACCCCTGGGTTGGGAAGGTCCCCTGGAGGAGGCCCTGGCAACCCGCTCCAGCATTCACGCCTGGAGAATCCCATGGACGGAGGAGCCTGGTGGGCTGCGGTCCCTGCGGTTACAGAGTTGGGCACGACTGAAGTGACCGATCACGTAGCTCAGGCGCTGATGGATGCCTGTGGCTGGGCCGGTCCTTCGCGGGGCCAACTCCCCCCTGACCCCGTGTGGGTCACACCCCACACCTGGCGCTCTCCTACGCTCCCCTCTGGCACCCTGCATCTCAGAAAGAAGGTCAGGGGCTGCTAACTCCAGCGACAGCAGACCTGATGCCAGCTGTGGCCCTCTGAAACTTTGCAGAAGGGAAAAAAAAGCAAGGCCTTCAGGAGGATATAGAACCTCTCCCTATTCCTGAGAGAAGGGTAGATTTCCTGAGGCATTAGCCTGCTATATTACCCTTTTGCCTGGCAAAAATAATAGAGCTATTCTTCTCTATTTCCTCCACGCTCTGTCTCCATGTTTCTATTTGGCGTCGGTGGACAGGGAGCCAAGATTTTGGCAACATGCCTCCCTCCCTCACCCCCACCCTCCTTGGAAACCACAGATCTGTTCTCTATGGCTCTGCATCTGTTTCGCTTTGTAGAATAGTTCATTTGCGTGGTGGTGTAGATTCCACACGTAAGTGACGTTGCATCATGTTTATTTTTCTCTTTTTGACTTACTTCACTTAGGATGGTAATTGCTAGGTCCATCCATGTAGCTGCAAATGGCATCATTTTATTTTTTATGGCTAGGATTCTGCTGTCTGTAAACACCACATCTTTATTCGCCCATCTATCAGACATTTAGGCTGCTGCTCTGTCTTGGCTCTTGTAAACAGTGTTGCCACGCAGACCGGGGTGCACGCATCTTCTCATTTTTAAAAACTGATCTGTTTTTAACTGGAGGACAGTTGCTTTACAGCCTTGTGCTGGTCCTGCCACGCATCAGCATGGATCAGCCAGAGCGGTGCTCACGTCCCCGCCCTCCTGAGCCTCCCTCCTGCCGCCCGCCCCGTCCCACCCCTCCAGGCTGTCCAGAGCACTGGCGTTGAGCTCTCTGCATCAAACACCAAATTCCCACTGGTGATCTATTTTACGTGTGCTGATGTATATGTTTCTGTGCTTCTCCCTCAGTTTGTCCCACCCTCTCCTTCCCCTACTGTATCCACACGTCTGTGTTTCTTGTATGTAGGTGGCTATGGGTTCTTTTGTGACCTAATCTTAGAGTACTTTTGTTTTCTGTGAATGAAAACCAAATTCTGTGAGACGAGCTATCAGATTAGCAAAGGCCCTTGGCACTGCCTCGTCCCTGCCTGGCATGGGCAAGTTCCCAGGGGTGACCACACATGGAGTTTCCAAACAATATCTTTTTAGTCATTTTCTTTTTTCCTGAAAGTTTAGCTAATATAAGTTTCAATATACAGACATATTGATATATTTTTTCTTTTAATTCTGTCATGATTTTAAAATTATGTTTTCTTTCTGATCAAACCTTAAATATTTTGTATTTTATAGTTAACGTTATCATTTTTGTTTTCTGCGTCCCTTTTGGTCATTGAGGATGTGTAGGCTTTGTTTAGGGGGGTCACATTTCTTTTTTATTGGGGTAAAATTCACATAGCATAAAGTGAACCATTAACCATTTTAAGTGTATAATTCAGTTTTCATTATGATTTTTAACTGTGCATTTATAGATTATTCACATTCTCCATTTGCCTTATATCAGCAGTTCCTTTACACTTTTGAAAACCATTAAGGACCCCACAGAGCTTTTGTTTATGTGGGCCGTATCTATTGATACTGTCATAAAAATAAAAAACTGAGAAAATTTGAAAATATGAATTCCTTCACTTGAAACTCACAATAATAAATTCATTACATGTTAGCATAAATAACATTATTTTAATGAAATATGTTTTTAAAGCAAAGAAAATAAGTAAAAATAGCATCATTTTACATTTTTGCAAATCTCTTTAGTTTTGAGCTTAGGAAGACCGATGAATTCTCATATCAGATTCTGCATTCAGTCTGAAGTAATAGATTGTTTGTTTTGCATTTTGAAGAAACCCTGGCTTAACACAGATATGTGGTTGTAAAAGGGGGAGATATTTTAACGTCTTTTCAGATAATTGTGGATATTCATCTTTGGCGAGTGGTGGTATTTTAAAGGTTAGTGGCACTGTGGAACCTAGAGCTTTATGAATGACCCTTTCTGTTACTTTAACCCCTATTTGTCTATTTTGCATTCTGATCGGATCATTTGGCCCTTTATGACTTTGTAACATTATGCATTGGTCATTTGGAAAATGACTTGAGTTATGCATATATTCCAAATGTTGACACATTACATTATACATTATCAAAAAGTCCCATTTGTTAGCCTAACCAAGGAAGTGAAAGACTTGCAAACTGAAAAACTAGAAAACATTGCTGAAATAAACTAAAAATGACACATTTATAAATGGAAAGAGAGCCACATTCATGGATGAGGAGAATATATTGTTCCGATGTCAGTATGACCTAAAGCAATCTACAGATTCAACACAATTACAACAAAACTCCCAATGAATATATTTTTTGTGTGTGGAAGTAGGAAAAAGTCTTATAATTCATATGTAATCTAAATTCAAATAGCAAAGGATAATTTTGAAAAAAAAAGAACCAAGTTTTAGGACTTGTACTTCCTGATTTCAAAACATATTACAAAGCTACAATAATTGAAACAGCATGGTACTGGCATGAAGACAGATAAATAGATCAATACAAAAGACAAGAGATCCCAGAAATAAAGTCTTGTATATATGGTTGAGTGATCTTCAACAAAGGTGGCAAGATCACCCAAATGGGACAAGAAAAGTTCTTCTAAATCAATGATGTTGAGAATATCCACATGCAAAAGAATGAAGATAGACCCTTCTGTTCAGTTCAGTTTAGTCACTCAGTCGTGTCTGAATCTTCATGACCTCATGGACCACAGCACGCCAGGCCTCCCTGTCCATCACCAACTCCTGGAGTCTACTCAAACTCATCTCCATGGAGTCGGAGATGCCATCCAACCATCTCATCCTCTGTCATCCTCTTCTCCTCCTGCCTTCAATCTTTCCCAGCATCAGGGTCTTTTCAAATGAGTCAGCTCTCCACATCAGGTGGCCAAAGTGTTGGAGTTTCAGCGTCAGCATCAGTCCTTCCAATGAATATTCAGGACTGATCTTCTTTAGGATGGACTGGTTGGATCTCCTTGCAGTCCAAGGGACTCTCAAGAGTCTTCCCCAACACCACAGTTCAAAAGCATAGATTCTTTGGTGCTCAGCTTTCTTTATAGTACAACTCTCACATTCATACATGACTACTGGAAAAACTACAGCCTTGACTATATGGACCTTTGTTGGCAAAGTATTGTCTCTGCTTTCTAATATGCTGTCTAGGTTGGTCACAACTTTCCTTCCAAAGATTAAGCATCTTTTAATTTCATGGCTTCAGTTACCATCTGCAATGATTTTGGAGCCCAAAAATATAGTCAGCCACTGTTTCCACTATTTCCTCAAACTGATGTTTCCCCATCTATTTGTCATGAAGTGATGGGACCAGATGCCATGATCTTAGTTTTCTGAATGTTGAGCTTTAAGCCAAACTTTTCACTCTCCTCTTTCACTTTTATCAAGAGGCTCTTTAGTTCTTCTTCACTTTTTGCCATAAAGGGGGTGTCATCTGCACATCTGAGGTTATTGATATTTCTCCCAGCAATCTTGATTCCAGTTTGTGCTTCCTCCAGCCCAGCATTTCTCATGATGTACTCTGCATATAAATTAAATAAGCAGGATGACAATATACAGCCTTGACGTACTCCTTTTCCTATTTGGAACCAGTCTGTTGTTCCATGTCCAGTTCTAACTGTTGCTTCCTGACCTGCATACAGGTTTCTCAAGAGGCAGGTCAGGTGGTCTGGTATTCCCATCTCTTTCAGAATTTTCCATAGTTTATTTTGATCCACACAGTCAAAGGCTTTGGCATAGTCAATAAAGGAGAAATAGATGTTTTTCTGGAACTCTCTTGCTTTTTCGATGATCCAGCAGATGTTGGCCATTTGATCTCTGGTTCCTTTGCCTTTTCTAAATCCAGCTTGAACATCTGGAAGTTCACGGTTCACGTATTGCTGAAATCTGGCTTGGAGAATTTTGAGCATTACTTTACTAGCATGTAAGATGACTGCAATTGTGTGGTAGTTTGAGCATTCTTTGGCATTGCCTTTCTTTGGGATTGGAATGAAAACTGACCTTTTCCAGTCCTGTGGCCACTGCTGAGTTTTCCCAATTTGCTGGCATATTGAGTGCAGCACTTTCACAGCATCATGTTCCAGGATTTGAAATAACTCAACTAGAATTCCATCATCTCCACTAGCTTTGTTCGTAGGGATATTTTCTAAGGCCCACGTGACTTCACATTCCAAGATGTCTGGCTCTAGGTGAGTGAGCACACCATCGTGATTATCTGGGTCGTGAAGATCTTTTTTTTGTACAGTTCTTCTGTGTATTCTTGCCACCTCTTCGTAGTATCTTCTGTTTGTCCATACCATTTCTGTCCTTTATTGAGCCCATCTTTGAATGAAATGTTCCCTTGGTATCTCTAATTTTCTTGAAGAGATCTCTAGTCTTCCCATTCTATTGTTTTCCTCTATTTATTTGCACTGATCATTGAGGAAGGCTTTCTTATCTCTCCTTGCTATTCTTTGGAACTCTGAATTCAAATGGAAATATTTTTCCTTTTCTTCTTTGCTTTTCGTTTCTTTTCTTTTCACAGCTAGATGTAAGGTCTCCTCAGACAGCCATTTTGCTTTTATGCATTTCTTTTCTTGGGGGTGGTCTTGATTCCTGTCTCCTGTACAATGTCATGAACCTCCATCCACAGTTCATCAGGTACTCTGTCTATCAGATCTAGTCCCTTAAATCAATTTCTAACTTCCATTGTATAATCATAAGGGATTTGATTTCGGTCATACCTGAATGGTCTCGTGGTTTTCCTTAGTTTCTTCAATTTAAGTTGAATTTGGCAATAAGGAATTCATGATGTGAGCCACAGTCAGCTCCCAGTCTTGTTTGTGCTGACTGTATAGAGCTTCTCCATCTTTGTCTGAAAAGAATGTAATCAATCTGATTTCGGTGTTGACCATCTGGTGATGACCATGTGTAGAGTTTTCTTTTGTGTTGTTGGAAGAGGTTGTTTACTATGACCAACGCTTTTCTTGGCAAAACTCTATTCGCTTTGCCCTCTTCATTCTGTACTCCAAGGCCAAATCTGCCTGTTACTCCAGGTGTTTCTTGACTGCCTACTTTTTCATTCCAGTCCCCTACAATGAAATGGACATCTTTTTTGGGTGTTCTAGAACGTCTTGAAGGTCTTCATAGAACCGCTGAACTTCAGCTTCTTCAGCATTGCTGGTCGGGTTATAGACCCAGATTACTGTGATATTAAATGGCTTGCTTTGGAAACAAACAGAGATCATTCTCTCATTTTTGAGATTGCATCCAAGTACTGCATTTCGGACTCTTTTGTTGACCCTGACGGCTACTCCATTTCTTCTAAGGGATTATTGCCCACAGTAGTAGATATAATGGTCATCTGAGTTAAATTCACCCATTCCAGTCCATTTTAGTTCACTGATTCCTAAAATGTCTACGTTTACTCTTGCCATCTCCTGTTTGACCACTTCCAATTTGCCTTGATTCATGGATCTAACATTCCAGGTTCCTATGCAGTATTGCTCTTTAGAGCATGAGATGCTGCTTCTATCACCAGTCACACCGTTATCTTACAACATGTACAAAAATTAACTCAAAAAGGATGAAAGACTTAGGCATAACACCTAAAACTACAAAACTCCTAGAAGAAGCCATAGGGGGAAAGATTTATGACACTGAACTTGGCAATGATTTATTGGAGATGACATCAAAAGCACAGGCAACCAGAAACAAAAGCAAAACTAGACAAATGGGACTCCATCAAACACACACCCGATGGTACGTCAACGGACACAATCAGCAAAGTAAAAATGAATGTATGGAGTGAGAGAAGGTATCTACAAAGCGTGTATTGTATAAGGGCTAATATGTGGGTGTGTAACAACTAACTCCTACAATTTAGCAACGGAAATCAGACCATGCAGTCTTGTAGCAAAATATTAACTTACTTATGACTGTGTTGGGTCTTAGTTGCTTCACGCAGGATCTTCATTGCTGCGTGTGGGCGCTCTAGCTGTGGGGCATGGACTCCGGCGCGAGTGGGCACTCTAGCTGTGGCTGTGGGCGCTCCGGCTGTGGCTGTGGGCGCTCCGGCTGTGGGCTCTCCGGCTGTGGCTGTGGGCTCTCCGGCTGTGGCTGTGGGCTCTCCGGCTGTGGCTGTGGGCTCTCCGGCTGGGGCTGTGGGCTCTCTGGCTGTGGCTGTGGGCGCTCCGGCTGTGGCTGTGGGCTCTCCGGCTGTGGCGTGTGGGCTCTCCGGCTGGGGCTGTGGGCGCTCCGGCTGGGGCTGTGGGCACTCCGGCTGTGGCTGTGGGCGCTCTGGCTGTGGCTGTGGGCTCTCCGGCTGGGGCTGTGGGCTCTCCGGCTGGGGCTGTGGGCCCTCCGGCTGTGGCTGTGGGCGCTCTGGCTGTGACATGTGGGATCTCAGTTCCCCAGCCAGAGACTGAACCCTTGTCCCCCCAGCTGGAAGATGAATTCTTAGCTGGTGGGCCACCAAGGAAGTCCCAAGTCATCCAGTTTTAAGAATGGACAGAGGCTATTCATTCTATTCATTTTTGAGAGTTTGATATGGAAAGCCCAACTAAAAATTTTAGTTGAAAGTATTACTACCTAAAAACTGTAATATAGAGTGGAAGTATATGTAACTTTGTTCTGTATTTACAAGTGTCCTGTAAATCTGTTTTCATAGTTTAAAAAATAAAAACCAAACCAAAACAAAACAAATGGACAGAGGCCTTACATAGACATTTCTACAAAGATGATACACAAATGTAAGCAGGCATATGAAAAGATTTCCAATACCATTAACCATCAGAGAAATGCAAAGCAAAGCCACAGTGAGATACCAGCTCACACTCGTTAGGATGGCTACTATTTAAAAAGCTATAACAACAGCAGGAAAGCAAGTATTGGTGAGGAAATACATAAAGCACTTTGAGCCCTTGTGTACTGTTGGTGGGGCTGTAGAATGGTGACCTAACTATGGAGATCAGTATACAATGTCTAAAAAAAGTTAAAAATAGGACTGTCACATGATCCAGAAATTTCACTGCTGGGTCAGTTCAGTTCAGTTGCTCAGTTGTGTCCGCCTCTTTGTGACCCCATGGACCCCAAAATAATTGAAAGCAGGGTCTCCCGCCCCAAGAATGTCCGTTTGCCATGTGTACCAGGACAATCACGAGAGCACGGTTTGCCACACCCTCGAGTCATGGGGCGGGTTCTGGTCTCTGCTCCACCAAGCTGCAACATGCACCTTTATTCTCAGGGCAGCATTATTCACAATACTCAAGACACAGCATAAAGCAAAACGTCCATCAATAGGGGAATGAAGAGTAACTAGTCCATTTAGTTACTGGAATACATTCAGCCATCAACAAAAAGGAAGAAGCGGCACCGGCAGTAGCACGGGTGGACTGAGGGATTAAGGTGCTGAGTCAAGTCGGCGAGAGAGGGAAAGAGAGATATCCTATCCCTTACAAGTGGAATCTATAAATTCATTCAAGTAAACTGATTTGTAAACAAAACAGACTCATAGACTTAGAAAACTAACTTATGGTTATTAAGCATAATAATATTAAGCTTAATAATTCACAGCAGCATTGTTCACAGTAGCCAAGAGGTGGAAGCAACCTCAGTTTCCACTGATGGTGGACTGGATAAACAAAATGTGGTCCATATGTATGATGGAGCATTTTCACCCCCCAGAATGAAGGAAATTCTGTCACATACATACATAACATGGGTACATCTTGAGGGCCTCATCCTAAGTGAAGTAAGCCAGTCACAAAAAGACACCTACTCTGTAATGCCACTAATAGGAACGATCTAAAGCAGTCCAATTCACAGAAGCAGAAAAGAATGAATGACTATTATTAGGGGCTGGGGGGAGGGGCAGACGTCATTTAATTTCTATAGAAGTTTCAGGTTTGCAAGACTGGAAGGTTCTGGAGACCTCTTTCAGAATGACACGACTCTGCTTACTGCCATTGACATGTCCACTTAAAACTGGTTACGATGGCAAGCTTTATGAGCTTTCAAAGGAATGTGTTTCTGACCGTGCCACCTGGCCTGCGGGCTCTTAGTTCCCTGACAAGGTACCAAACCCCTGCCCCCTGCAGTGAAAGCCGGAGTCCTAACCACTGGGCCATGGAGGCAGTGGGGCTCGCGGGCATTCCCGAAGTTGCTCCTGGTCCCCCCGCAGGAAAGGGGCCGAGCTGGGACTTCAGCTCAGGCGGGCTCCCCCAGAGGCCCGTGCTCAGAACCTCCGCACCTCTACCTGGAAGGACGGGTAGGATCTGCAGGGGAGGAGGGGCTGAACGTTCGAGGCTGAGGGGACACTGCGGTTGAGCCAGGCCGGGAGGAGCGTGCCTGGGCAGTGGGGCTCATTCAGTTCAGTGCAAGACCCTGGGGTCCTCTGGGCAGATCAGAGCAGGGGTGAGGGGTCCTGGGCCTCATGACTGGGGGCGGAGAGGGCAAGGGGACCCCGAGGGACAAGCCCTGGGGCGTCTGAGATCGCAGGGACTGGGATGCTCACTTTGGGGCTGGAATCCCAGCTCCTGGTTCATTGCTCCATCGTGGAGAGGGTCCCGTCTCTTCTCAGGCCACCTAGGCGCTGGGGCTCGAGTCCCAGGGCTGTGGGGGAATGGAATGGCAGGCTGTGTGTGAAGGAGCCAGCCCCACTCTGGGAGCGGCAGGCGCAGAGACACGGCTGCTCCCGCTCTGGCCTTGGAACACTCTTCTCACAGAGCATGGCCTTCCTTCACAGGTCTGAGCACCCTGCCCACACGTGACAGCCAGCGTGGGCCTTCTCTCGGTTTAACAATGGGCAAAACGTCCTTCAGTTACTTATATGCATTTTCATTCAAAATGCGCGGTTGCTATAGCAGAGTTCAGCAACCCAGACTCGGGAGCAGGGACATCGGCCTTTCAAAGTACAAGAATGTCCGCCCTGCTGTCTGCAGACCCATGGAGCCGGAGCTGACCCAAGGGGCTCGGCTGCAGGCACGCGCAGAGACCGGGTGAGGAGGGGGCCACACGCGCTGGGTTCAGAACCGCGGCAGCCTCTCCCCCCAGCTGCCTCCCCGGATCGGGCCCTCAGCGCTGAGTCTTTCTGGATGAGTCCACCAGCCCAGGCAGACAGGCCCCAAAGGGAGTGTGTTCAATACATTTTTCTTAAAAAGGAGGAGTCAAAAGGTAAAGGTTCATTCCTGTCTTTGGCCTCAGAGACTTTCAGACTAAAGAATAATTCTAACATAAAGCCAGAGTCTGAAAGAATTAAAAGCAGGATTGATCATTTTAGAATCACTGGTTAAGAATGAAAGCCCCAGATGGCCATTATCAACACATACACTTTTTTTTTTAAGAAATGAAAGAATGCAAGAAATAAGCATAAAACTCAAAAAGCATAAAACAAACGTATAGCAGATTAGACATACTCAGTCGGGTCATAAACAAATAAAAAGGCATAAGGTCTTTACTAAAGGAAAAACCATTCTCAAACTGAGTTTAAAAATATTCCCTCACACATCCACCCAGCCATCCATGAATCTTAAAGTGGATCCTGAAGCAGCCTGGTGACCTAGCTCTAGCCCCACTCCGTCTCAGTCAGAGGCAGTCTTGATTGCCCAGGGACCCAGCAGAAGACACACTTATCCTTGCTAGTAACATGAATCCATTCATCCACCATCCATCCATTGATCCACCATCTTTCTATCCACCACCCACCTGAACATCCATCCACCATCCACCCAACCATCTGTCTAGCTATTGCCTGTCTGTTCACCCGCCTATCCATCTACCCACCCAGACATCCATCCATCAATCCCCCATCCATCCATTCAGTCATTTATTATTAAATACTTCCAGAGTATTCTTCTGTGTTAGGCTCCAGGATTCAGAGATAGCTCTGCTGTGGTTCTTACCCTTAAGTCTTTGAGAGCATACTTGGTGAAGACCAATCTGTAAACAGTCATACTGACAAATGTGGTTGGTTGTCCTGGGGTCAAATGGAGGGCCTGTCTGCTGGGGAATTAGGAGAGCTCCCCGGAAGAGGTAAATTGTGTAAGCTGGACCTTAAGAGATAACTGAACGCTGGTCTGGGAGGAAAGGGGCTGGGGAGCGGGCCTCCTGATCAGTAGGAACAGAGCACACAGAGTTGGCATGGAGTGCAGAAGGATCCTGGAGGTGGGGCAGGAAGTAGCAGAAGATGGGGCTGAAGAGGTTGAGATTAAGGGACATAACTTGGGGTCATGGGTTTGAGGCTGAGTAGCTTGGGCTTTATATATTGTGGGCAGTGGGAAGCTCTGAAGTCTTTAAATGCAGAGTGATCTGATCACATTTGCCTTTTATACATCTTACTCGGAGGATGGCCCAGGAGAGAGATGATGGGCCTGGGTCCTGGCATGATAGTGAGGGTCCCAAATCCCCAGCATGCTGGAGAGAGCCTATGAACATATGGGTCAGCTTGTTGTTATGGAAGCATAAGATGTTTCCCTTCCTATGTGAGCAGGGTGGGCATGGAGCAGCCCAGCAATTACCTTGGGTTTATAGATGTGAAGGTGGAGCTGGGGTGCTGGAATGAAATCGCCAATGAGATGTATGTCACCAATCTCGTCTGACTGACACTTTGCCCAGAGAAGGCCATTGTGTCAGGGATGAGTGGAGATGGAGCAGCCCTTTACATCCTGAGGGCGGGATGGGAAGGTACTGAGTTCATTAAGGCTGTTTAGATCAATTATGCCAATGGGACAAGTGACCTCACATAAGTCTGCAATGCAGCAGTGACTTGACAGCAGAAATGTGTGAGAGATTGAGAGCAAAAGTCTCAGTTCCAGAGCAGGAGGATCCCTTTCAGAGAACCTATTACAACCTCATTTGATGGGGTGAAAAAAATAGTAAACAACAATAAAATAGTCGTAATTATGATGGTGGTGATGAGGTTGAC
>ML663560.1:2624113-2699400 GCA_007570785.1 Antilocapra americana | reverse complement strand
GGTGCTCTGCTTTCCAACCTCACCCCAGCTGTCTCTAACTTAGGGTTATCAGGTGATAGAGATACCTTGGGGGTTCTTTCAAGTTCCAGTCTGTTACCTAAAAAAGAATATATATAATATTACATACACACATTTCTGTATAGATACTTATACGTACTGTGCACTTCCCAGGTGGCCCTAGTGGTGAAGAACCCACCCACCAATGCAGGAAATGTAAGGGATGCAGGTTCCATCCCTGGGTCGGGAAGATCCCCTGGAGGAGGGCATGGAAACCCACTCCAGTATTCTTGCCTGGAGAAGCCCTTGGGCAGAGGAGCCTGGGGGGCTTTGGTCCATGGGGTCACAAACATTTGGACACAACTGAAGTGACTTAGCACATATGTATTATAAACGTACATATGTTACACACATGTGGGCTTCCCTGGTGGCTCAGCTGGTAAAGAATCCACTTGCCGTGCGGGAGACCTGGGTTTGATCCCTGGGTTGGGAAGATCCCCTGGTGAAGGAAATGGCTACCCACTCCAGTATTCTTGCCTGGAGAAGCCCATGGACAGAGGAGCCTGGTGGGGTACAGTCCATGGGATCACAAATATGTATATATAATACATATATACCATACATATATATGTAACATAGATACACAGTCACATATGTAGACATTATATATATTATATAACGTACATATATGTATGCATTTGCAATATCTTATATTTGTATGTTATATATATATTTAGATAGCCAAATCATGTTGCTGTATACCTGAAAGGAACCCAACATTGTAAATCAACAATATTTCAATAAAAATTAAAGAAAAACTCTAGTCTGTCACATGAGCCCTGAGGGTGAAGTTCTGCTGGCTCCTCCGCGGGCCTGGAGCGTCTTGTCTGGCGCATCCGAGGAGCGAGGCCCAGCTGCGGTGATGAGCACCGGACGCACTGGCGGACGCTGGCCTCTGCTCGCTTGCGAAGGCCCTGTCTTTCTCCGGCATCCGCTTCATCTGGAGCATTCTGCTTTGGCAGGTCTTTCTTGTGTGTGCTCTCGCTGGAGCGACGGCCTTTGTCTCCGACACCCTGACTGGAAGCAGGCCTCCGCCGCACACAGGTTTTGGTGCATTTCAGCACAAAGGAGGGAAAAGCCTCCACCGACAGAGAGCGGCTGAGATGCTGAGCCCGCGGCAGTGCTTCCCGGCTGGGCCCAGAGGTCCGAGCTCAGCGCCAGAGAGATAGTGACCCCCCTGGGGATGGGGACCCCCCTTGAAGCCTCCTGGACCCCCAGACACGGAGACCGCCGGGTATGACCTGCCGCCCAGTAACGAGTCTGCCGTCACACCAGGAGGACACGGGCCGTGAGCGAGCGTCGTAAGGACACTCAGCAGACGTAGCCCAGGACTTGACACTCTGCGGTCCTCAGACGCAGACCGGAGGGTGAACGCTGCAAAACGTGTCAAGAGGTGAGGGCAGGAACCCGCCTGTGAGGGCAGGACCTGATAAGGGCTGCGGCCCGGGGGCCTCACGGGCTCCCTCTCCAGGGGCCTCTGCACTGGGGCGGGGGTGGTCCTCGTGGGATGGAGGGGGAGGTTTCCTGCCGGAGGGAACCGGGGAGGTCCTCTGGCAGATGACACTAGTCTCTAGGTGACCTGGGAGGGGTCACATAAAGTTTTCCAGTCCAAACTCTCCATGTTAGATAAGGAGACTGAAAAATCAGAGGGACTCATCCCGGCCTCCAGACTGGGCAGGTCTGGGACAACAGCCTGCTGACCCCAAGACTGGGCTGTGACCAGGACTTGGGCCTTGGGGTTGTGTGACACGGGCCCCTAGCTAAACCTCGGTCGTGGAGCATGACCTCCGACATGGGGAAAGGAACAGCTCTCAGCATCCCAGCAGCCTCTCGGAGGAGGGGCTATCCGATGGACGGGCACTGGGGGATGCGTGGAAGGCCGAGGGGAGGGAAGCAGCACCGGCTCGGAGCGGCCACGTGCTGTGTGAAGGGTGTGTGTGTGTGTGTGTGTGTGTGTGTGTGTGTGTGCTCGGTCTTGTCTGACTCTTTGTGACCCTGTGGTCACAAAGAGCACGCCAGATTCTTCTGTCCATTGGATGCTCCAGGCAGGAATACTGGAGCAGATTGCCATTTCCTTCTCCGAGAGATCTTCCCAATGCAGGGATCAAATCTGCGTCTCCCGTGTCTCCTGCATTGGCAGTCGGGTTCTTTACCGCTGTGCCACCAGGGAAGCATTTACAGGCATCATCTTGTCCAGGGACAGCACAGCACGATGGGGCCAGGCAGCTTGAGTTCAAGTCCAGACTCTGCCACTTACGAGCTGGCGCTCCACTGGTGACCTGCTCCAGCTCCACCCTCCGCCCCCATCCATGCTGGGGTGTGTGCCCTTGCCGCCTCCCAGTTCTCTGAGACCCACTTCCTGGGCAGAGACACTGAGAGCCCACCGAGCCTCGGGGAGTGTCTGCCCCCAGCCTAAAGCCCCGGCCTCGCCTGTGGCTGCTTGAGGCCGAAGCTGGCGGCTGGGCGGGTTACACCTTGGTTACTCCAGGAGGCCCTGTGTTCTGGGGCTGGAGACAGAGCTGGGGGCTGTTCCTTCCTGGCAGGGCCATGGAGACAGTTACGTCAGCACTCCGAGCTCGCAGCTCCTCCACAGTGCCACCAAGTGGGGGCTCCATGTCAGGATGCTGCCCTTGGGGAAATTCTATGAACTGCCACCTGCCCCTCCAAAGGGAAGGCAGGCCTCGAACCCAGGCCTCCTTGACCACCAGAGCTTCCTGATTTCCACGACGTCATGGTCAGCAGGGCTGTGGCGCGGCTGATGGGAGGGCCGTGCTCTGGGACGGGGGTGGGGGGGCCTGCAGGAGGGGAGGGGTCTCCTGAGTGCAGCGCAGCGGCTGTGGTCAAGGAAGGAGTCTGGGAAAGAGTCTGCGGAGATGCCGGTCTTCGGTTGTGAGAATCTGGCCAGGAGGAGGTTTGGGAGGAGCGGGACCTGGGGCCGGAGTACCTCCTCCTCCCTCTGGACCAGCCCCCGCGTCTGATTTATTTTGGAAGAAGCGCGTTTGGGGGACGAGATGTACCAAACGAAACAAGTGATGAGAATGCTAGGGTCCTGGGCTTACAAATAGCCTGAGTTCTGAATAGCCCTTTTGTTTGGCGTGGCCGTAATAAAGGAGGGGAATTGGTAGCAGATGCCCACAGAGGGCTGTGACTAAGTGTCCATTCTAAGAGGAGCATTTTAATCGAACATCCATGTAATGTATTTGAATAAAAATGTGTGTTCTTTCATAACCCCAGCTCTCTCCCATCTTTCCATATTAATAGATCATTACTACTCTGTGAATGGATGATCATCTTCTGGGAAAACAAATGCCAGGGCATAAAAGAGGAATCATGGCTGTTTAAACTTCAGAAGAGTCATTGTCGGGGAAGGGAGAGTGGTGTTCACAAAAGCAGCCAGCTCCAGGCTCCCGCTGCGGGAGAGGGGATGGGCGGAGCTGGAGCAGCATCACGGTGGGTCCGGCCCTGCCTGAGCCCCAAGACCCTGCTGCACACCCTGACCTGCAGGCTCCGGTCACCCCCAGGGGCTGGATTTGCTGTACAGTCAGCTGCCCCAAGCGGGGCCTGCCAGGGCAGGTACAGGGGAGGGGCTGGCCTGGAAGGGAGTTTGAGGCGCTGGTTCCTGCCGTCTGGGGGTGTCAGGCCAGACCTGTGCACGTTTGGAGTCCCTGAGTTACAGCCACAGCTGTCCCCAGCAGCGTGGGCTCTGTCCGTCCAAAGAGCCTCCTTGGTTTTCCGACCACTTGGTGGAAGGGCCCCCAGCCTGGGGCTCTGGTGCCGTGGGGGGGCGGTGCAGATTAGATTAGAATCCAGTTAGAGTTCCTGGATCTGACCCTTTTTAAAACGTTCTTTTGCATCGATGTGTTTACTGTAGCATAGTCAGTTTACGTTGTCATATCAGTTTCTGCTATACAGCAAAGTGATACACTTATACGTACACACATGTCCACTCTTTTAAAGGTTCTTTTCCCAAAAGTAGGTCATTACAGAGTATTGACTGGAGTTCCTTTTGCTACACAGTAGGTCCCTGAAAGTGAAGTTGTGAGTCGCTCAGTCGTGTCTGACTCTTTGTGACCCCGTGGACTGTAGCCTGCCAGGCTCCTCTGTCCATGGGATTCTCCAGGTAGGAAGACTGAAGTGGGTTGCCTTTCCCTTCTGCAGGGATCTTCCCAACCCAGGGATCAAACCCGGGTCTCCTGCATTGGCAGGCGGGTTCTCTTCCCTGAGCCACCAGGGAAGTCCACACTGGGTCCTTATCAGCCGTCTATTTATATGTAGGTGTGTGTCTACGTCGATCCCAATCTCCCAATTTATCCCTGCCTTCCCTTACTCCCCCAGAACCATCAGATTGTTTTCTGTATCTAATTCTATTTCTGTTTTGTAAATAAGATCATTTGTGCACTTTTTTTTAGGTTCCACATATAAGTGACATCATATGAGTCTTTCTCTGTCTGACTCACTTTGCTCAGGGTGACAGTCTCTAGGTCCATCCATGGTGCCGCACACGGCATTATTACGCTCTTTTTTGTGGCCGAGTAATCCTCCATTGTGCGCATGTACCACATCGTCTTTACGCACCCCTGGGTGGCTGGGCGCTTAGGCTGCTTCCACGTCTTGGCTGCAGCGAGCACTGGGCTGTGTGTACCCTTCCCCGGATCCAGCCCTTGGGGAAAGCTCTTTGTGACTCTGGGCGAGACTGCCCACCCTGGGCCTCCGTTTCCTCATCTGTGAACCAAGCTGCCTGTGTAACCAAACCAAACTTGGGTCTGCTCTGCTGTGTGCCCCAAAGCCAGTCTCCTGACTCCAGGCTGAGCTGCAGGAAAGCGCAGCGTTCACTGTAGGTGCCACACAAGGAGTCCAGGCAGCTTGTGCTTAAAAGGCCCGAGCTCCCCGAAGGCATTCAAGGGAAGGGGTTTAAAGACAGGGTCAGGGGAGGAGGCTTGTGGGGGTGTGATCAGCTCGTGAGCGCTCTTCCGATTGGCTGATGGTGAGGTAACCGGGAGGCAGCATCGTCAGCCTCTGGTTCCAACCAGTCTGGGGTCCACGAGCTGGTGGTCAGCCTTCGGCTATCTTTTTCCACCCGGTGAGTGTTTCAGGAGCTGCCAAACAGCTCACAGGATGTGGCTCAGAATATTACCTATAGTCTTTGAGGAGGAACTAGACATCTTTGACTTTGTTTGATGGCTCAACTATTACTATTTTGTTTTGCTTACTGTTTTCCTTTGTTTCTGTATTTTGTCACTTTTCTGATTAAATTTACTCTTCAGAACCCAGGGAAGGCCTAGGAGGCTGACGTTTTTCTACAGGCAAGAGTCAGGTGGAGGACAGGGAGGGCCCAGAGGGTCCTGCTCGGTTACATTTGGACTGGGTGATGCATTGATTCCACGATTAAATCAAGCTCCAGGCTAAGCAGGGGCTGACATCCGCAGTCAGGACTCGTATGAGTGAACAGGCAGTGTCTGAGCTAACAAGGACACATCTCGAACTCACCTGCCTGCTCAGCCTGGTGTTGGTCAACCTGATTGTTCCTTTGGAACAAAGTCTGTCTGTCCATCCAGCCAGGCTTCTGACAGCTATCTGGGACACCAGACTGTCCACAGTCCCCCAGGACGTGGCATGGCGCCCCGCTGCATCTGGCCAGGGAGGCGGTCTATCTTTTCCCACGGCCCGCAGCTCTAGCCGAGTCACCGGTGGGGCAGCACTGGGGACCCCCGGCGGTCCAGTGTGCTGTCATCTTGCACACTGCGTCAGGGTTGTCTTCCAAGTGTTCACTGCGTATTTGTGGGTGCCAGGTGCGTGGCTGGAGGGGAGCAGAGGGCCCAGCCCTGTGGCAGGAGGCCTGGGACGGACGGACCAGCACAGGTGGGCCTCATACCCGGCCACTCTGCAGGGCCTCCGTGGCCCTGCCCAGCCGCTTGCCCCAGGACCAGCTTCCTCTGCTTCCATGTCTCCACCCCCTGCCCCCCGCATCCAGGCACTCACAGGAGACGTGCTCGCCAGCGGACGTGTGGACAGAGGGTGCCCGTGTGCTTCGATAAGGCATCCTGGGAGGGCAGCTGAGGACACGGAGAGCAGGAGGCCAGATGGGGAGTCTGAGACGCAGGGAGGTCAAGCCCGGGCCTCCGGCCGGCGTCTGCTGGACGTGTTCCTCACGTCTCGGCATCAGCTCCCCTCCACGCTCTTGTTCCCACTGCACAGGTGAGGGTCTGATCTGGCCAGGAATTGCTTTCTGCGAAGTGACACCTTTTCAGCAGGGACGGTCCTCTCCAGCCAGTGTCCCTGAGACCCAGGGATCAGATGGGTCCAGGACTTGCCTGGGAGCCTGGCGTCTGAGGGTCCCAGGAGGCCGGGGGAGGAGGGGCCAGACCCAGGCCTCACCCTCGGTCATCACAGCAGCTCTTCAGGGTGAACCCTGTGACGATGAAAGGACCTTCGGTGAGGCCCCTTGAGCTGCCCCGGGGCCCCCAGCTGTGCTTTGACACCGAAGTCCAAGGGCACCTGACTGCTGCTGAGCCCTCCTGCCCGAGGGAACGCTGTGCAGGAGACAGTGTGTGGGGACCACGCAGAGAGTGAGCGCCGAGCAGGGTCGCCAGGTCCTCCGGGAACCCCGCGGCTGGGGCCATGGCTCTGGGCTCCAGCACAGCTGTCGCTGCGTGGACACAGAGCATCGTGGCCTGATGTAGATGGATGAGGGCTGCTTCCCGTGTTCTAGAAGGAGCCTCCAGCTCTGCAGCTTCTCTGTATCCCATTCGGGACCCCGTGAGATGCAAGCTCCTGCTGAGGGGGTGGCTGGCACTTAACAACTCTCCCTCTGCAGGACAGGGTGTCAGGGAGGGGCCTGGGACCACAGTGTCCCACCTACATTGAGATCATACCCAGGTCAGCAGCCCTGTGGTGGCCTGGACATCTCTGCAGCCCAGCTGGGCACAAGCAGGTCCGGCTCAGAGAGACAGGTGGTGTGAGTGTCTCTATGCTTGAGGTCGACCAGGCTTGGGTGTTCCCTGTCTTTGCTTCCTGCTCTGTCTTTCCTGGTGGCATTTTGCGTCCCTGTGCCCATCCCCCCAACAAAGCAGACTGGGGTCATGAGCCTCCCTAAGAATTTGGCCGACCCCTGGCTCTGTCTCTTGCCAGCTCTGGGGCCTCAGCCAGGTCCCTTCTGACCTCCGGGCCCTGTTTCTAGGGATGGCAGGTCTGGAGCAGAGCAGAAATCATATGGAAAACACCCTTCGTGGGAGAGTTGAGGGCCCTGTGGTTCATCAGCCAGTGTGTGTCCTTCTCAACAACACCCCCACCCTAGGCTTCCTGGAGCGTTAAAATGATCTCCTCTCAACTGCCCTCGAAGGCATTAAGTAACGATAACAAGGCAGCAAACCTAGAGCTGCCCTGGGGTGGTGAGGACGCGGCCCACGTGGGCCTCATGCACCCCCAAGGCCATCAGTGTCCCCGCTCCGAGATGACACCGTCCTGATTTCTCAGCATCCGCGCCAGACCTTTCACCCTTTAAATGCATCTCCACCCTCCGGGGCTGCATTGAGTGGCGGGTTTGGCAAATGCTGTGAGCACTCCGTGACAGCCTGACCTCAGCCCTGCCGGCTCCTCCCTCCCAGCCCAGGTCAGATGTGAGCTGACCAGTCTACGGTCGAGGGGAGAGCTCAGCAGCCATGCCCCTTACTGCGGGCAGCGTCCCTTTCCCTGGAGCGATAGCTGAGCATGTGTTGGCTCCATTACCAGAACTCGGATTCCAGTTTTATGTCATCTTTACCAGAGGCTTCAAAAAGAAAACCTGTCAATTCCAATGTTAGTTGAATCATTTTCATCTCATTTATGGCATCAAAATAAAGCGTTGAAACTCTTCCCATTGCTAGTAAAACACCGTTCCTTTGGTGAAGCTGGTGTCGTGGTAGAAGCAATGGAGAACAACCCAGTGGTCACTAACGGGCAGAGGGAAGGGGCAATGTAGGAGGGGAGCAGGAGGCAGGCACTACTGGATATAAAGTGAGCAGAACCTGCAGAGGGTAGCCAATATTTTGCAATAACTACAAGTGAATTATGACCTTTAAAGGGATTTCCCTGGTGGTCCAGGGGCTAAGGCTTCACCTTCAAATGTAAGGAAGGTGGGGTGAACCCCTGGCCAGGGAACTTAGAGCCCGCATGCCTCAAGGCCAACAAACGAAAACAAAAGAACAGAAGCAAAATTGTAACAAACTCTTAAGACCTTGAAAAATGGTCCACATCAAAAGAAATCTTTAAAAAATGTATTATAACCTTTAAAAATTGTGAATCACCCATATGGTACATGTATGACTTACATAATAGTGTACATCAACTATACCTCAATAAAAAATTAAGGGAGAAAAATTTTTTTTTTTGGTAAATTAAGTGCAAAAATGGGCTAGTGTTCTGGTGCTGCACTCAAACAAGCTGCCAAGATCTGCCAACGGAACAGAAGCGGTAGTTGTCAAAGCCTGTTCTGTGTGTGCCCAGACTGACCTGAAACAAACAGCTTGGTGACGAAGTCAAAGTCTAAAGAACCTACAGTTTGAGTTTGCCAGGATGGTGGAACTTTCCCTCCTTTTTTCATCATCAACCAGATTTGAGAACTGTCTGAGCGTTTACTGAGAATATCAACTCGCCTGTCCTCTAATAGTACTAAACTTTCGTTATAAACAAGTCCTCTAAATGTTGGACGTGATCGTGCAAAATTAGTTGGGAGTCCTTAGCGGAAGCGTTTCATGGATGGACGCCACACAGCTCAGTTGTGAACATTGTTCACTGTTGTGATGACTCACAAACAAAGCTTACAAGCGGACGGTAGTGGGGTTTCTCCCCAAGGAAGCCAGGGGGAGTTGAGTGTGACGTAGGGTGAAGCTCTGGTTTTATTTTGAAATTTTTCTAAACCTTGGCATGTCTGGACATACCAGGAGGAATCTTTAAGTGATGCTTCTATGTTTATTTGAATAAATAGAGGACGTGGGCAGGGATGGAACCTACCAGAGAAGGCCCAGGCTAAGATGATAGAGTCGATGTTCAGTAAAACATCAAAGAATCGTGAATAGAGAGATAGATTTGATATATTTTGTTGTGAAAAAATATGCGCTGAAACACGATACCCTGAATGGAAGCAAAAGGACCTGTGATAATGTTGCTGCTGGCGCCTCTCCACAGTTTGATGCCAAAATACGAGAACTGCAGACTCGGTTTCACAGACTTTACTCTGAGCTCACCAGGCACTTCAAGTCCTGTAGAGATAATATTTTTAAATTAAAAATATGCCCTATTGAGAGGACTCAGGAGGAATGTTAACAATTCAAAAATGCGATTTGAAGACTGTTACAAGCAATTTTAGAAAACACTTTAAGCAACATAATCATGTTAAAAATCTATTCTTTCAAAAAATTCTACTGACCCAGTATGGATACATAGAGGAAGGAAAATGATGATAGAAAGCATGTAACAAGAATAATTTTATTTGGGGAACTGTAATCAATATCTTGTGATAATCTATAAAGGAAAAGAATCTGAAAGTGAATATATTAAATAGCTATATGAAATCACTTTACTTATACCTGAAACTAACCCAACATTGTAAAGCAACCATAGTTTAATTTAAAATAAAGAATAATTTATTTTTATTTTTAATGCTTAGATAATAAGACAGAATTTTAACTACTAATGTAGCTAAAAATCCCCATTTTTTTGTCTATTCTCCCAAAATTTCTGTCTTTTTTTCATATTTATTTCTTGTTTTTTAATGAAATATTGAGTAGAATCAAAATAATATCCACCCAGTAGTGGTAGAGTATGCAGACAAACACATCACTGAGCGCCCCGGCAGTAAGGAAGGTCGACCTCAGGGAATTACACATGACCTCTACAGCCCAGCTTCCCTGTGACTCAGCTGGTGAAGAATCCGCCTGCAGTGCGGGAGACCTGGGTTGGATCCCTGGGTTGGGAAGATCCCCTGGAGAAGGGAACGGCCGCCCACTCCCTTCCATCCTGGAGAACCCCATGGACTGTATAGAACACGGGGTCACAGAGTCGGACACGACTGAGCGACTTGCACTCGCTTCACTTTGCAGCCGCTCGGTCTGCCCTTGCGTCCTGCCCAGGCGCCCTCCCCCGAGACGTGGCTGCTGCCCTGAGTTTCACATTCATCCCTCTCTCACTTCGTCGCTCAGTTTTACAGCTGCGTGCCTGTCTTCTGCTGTTCGGCATGTCTTGGCCTGTCCATAAGGGGGTCAAAGGTGCCCACTGTCCGATGGCCCAGCCCTGAGAACCTGCCCAGCGGTCCTGTTGTCCACACTCTGGCTCCTGACTTCTCCCTCAGGAGGGGGATCCCACTGTAGAACCGGAGCAGAACTGGACCTGTCCTTTCTCCTACTCTGGACGCTCTGCTTCTTGATTTGTGTGGTCCGCTTTCCTAGTGGGCACTGAACGTTCCCGGTCACCTGTGGGAGTGCTCCTGTGGCGTGTACCCAGGTGCTTGCTGTAAGTCTGTGTATGTGAGTTTCACTTCACCAGGTGATGCCAACCTGTTCTGGTGGTTGTGCCAGTGAAACGCCCGCCGGCGGAGCAGAGACGGCTGTTCTCCGTCGGAGCCTTACATTTCTTTCCAGTTTAGTTGGTGTGAGTTGACGTTGTTTTTTTAAGCTTATATTCTCATTGTTTTTTAATGAAGCCAACGCTGAGTCTCAAGTATTCACTGTCCCTTCTGACGAATCTTTGTAAAGCACAGCTCTGCTGACGGCGTCTCCGCCCCTCCCTCCCCAAGGAACCCTGGCTGTTTAGTGATTCCTGTCATGGCGTGTTCCCTCTGTGACTCACTCTGCACCCCTTCGCTCACACCCTGAGAATGGCTGTCCACTGAGGTGGCCGTTCCCTGGTGCCAGGTTATCTTTTCTCCGCGCCTTTGCCCATGTTGTTTGCTCACCAGGAACTTTCTTCCGGAACGTCTTTCTCCTCCTTCTTCAAGTCTCAGTTCAGGGTCTGCCTCCTCCAGGAAGCAGTGTGTGTGTGTGTGTGTGATTTGCATGTGTACACGTGTGTGGCGTGTGCATGTGTGTCCATGTGTGTGGCATGTGTGTGCATGTTGTCCGTGTGTGTGGTGTGTGCTGGAATGTGTGTGTATGTGGGTCTCTGTGTGTTGTGTGGATGTGTGTGTGTATGTGGGTCCATGTGTGCAGGGTGTGGATGTGTGTGGCATGTGTGTGTGTGCATGCGGGTCTCTGTGTGTTGTGTGTGTGTGTATATGTGTCCGTGTGTGGTGTGTGGATGTGTGTGTGTATGTGGGTCTGTGTGTGTGGTGTGTGTGTGTGTGTGTATGTGGGTCTGTGTGTGTGTATGTGGGTCTGTGTGTGTGGATGTGTGTGTGGATGTGGGTCCGTGTGTGTGGTGTGTGGATGTGTGTGTGTATGTGGGTCCGTGTGTGTGTGGTGTGTGGATGTGTGTGGGTCCGTGTGTGCGGTGTGTGTGTGTGTCGTGTGTGTGTACATGTGTGTCCCTCTGTGTGGTGTGTGCGTGTGTGTATGAGACTGTATGTGCCTGTGATGCGTGTGCACAGGGCTGTGATATAAACCAGGTTTTGTCCTGAAGGTCGCTGAGTTTCCAGCTGCTCCTTTGACAATGACCACAGCTTCTGCGTGTGTGGTTCCTCCTCAGCCGTCTGCGGGGAGACTTCCTGCTGGAATCCAGGTCGGGTCGGGGCTTTCTGGACGTTCCGGGGGAATCTGTTCCCTTGTGTTTCCAGCTTCTGAGGCGGCAGGCTGCTTGTCTCACACCCCCTTTCCGTCTCTTGGCAGCCGGCAGCCGGGGGTTTCTCCACCTCTTCTGCTGTTGCGTCCCCGTCTGACTGCAGTCAGTGAAGTTCCTGGCTTTACGGACTCACAGAACGCAACTGGACCCATTGACTGACCTGGGATAAACTTCCCAGCGAGGATGCTTAGCTCACACCTGCAAAGTCCCTTCTCCCCTGTAAAGAACTAGATTCCCAGGTTTGGGGGTTAAGATGGGGGCAGCCGTGGAGCCAGAATTCAACCCACCATAGTCATGGGCAGAAATAGCTGGGAGCTGCGTGGCCAGGGGAACCCAAAAGTCCTTTCAAGCCCGGAGCCTCTGTGGGTAGGACGCAGTGGACCAACCAGCAGCCTCTGTGTTCTATATGCACTCCCGCCCTGTCGCCCATTTCGTGGAGAATAACAGAGATCTGTTGTGTCAATTTAGCCTTAACCCAGGACTCTCAGAGCCTCCAGGGGCCTGCGGAGCCCTGGGGAGCTTCCTTGTCTACAGATGAAGCCAATCCGGCTGGAAATGGGAGGGCCTTGCCCCGGCCCCCTGCTGCAGGTGAGGAAGGGTTCAGACTAGCGGTGGCTGCCCTGGCTGCAGGCCAGGGCGAAGGCAGTGGGGTGGTGGAACGATCCAGAAGCAGGCTGGCCTTTGTCCAGCCACTGACTAACTGGATGACCTTGGCTGGGTTGCTTCCGACAGTCTCAGCTGGCTGTTAAATGGGCGTGATCACGAGCATCACGTGGATGGCGTAGCTCAGATTCCTCGAGATAATGTGTATAATGTGACTGGCTGACAGAAATGAGAGACGCTCAGTTGTGTCCGACTCTTTGCGACCCTGTGGACTATACAGTCCTTGGAATTCTCCAGGCCGGAATACTGGAGTGGGTAGCTGTTCTCTTCTCTAGGGGATCTTCCCAACCCAGGAACTGAACCCAGGTCTCCTGCATTGCAGGCAGATTCTTTACCAGCTGAGCCACCACGGAAGCCTGGATGACAGAAGGAGCTCAACAAAAGGCTGAGCTCCCTGGCGGCGGGGTCGAACTACCAGCCCATTTCTCCACCCGCTCCAGCCCTTCCACATCCTGGCCGTGTCTCCTCACAGGTGTCCTCCTGATAGGCCTGGTCTCGGGTGTGCCTCGGACAGAGACACCCGGGGTCTCGGGTGGACCCGGCCAAGGTGACCGGGGGCTGGGCAGGTGATGTGTGGGTACAAGCGGCGGGGTGCCGGTTCGCAGCCTCATGGGGCCGCACGCGCTTCCGTCTGCCCTCTTGGTCTTCCACGGTCACCACTGGAAGGCCCTGTGCCGGCCAGCCAGGAGGAGAGTGCGAGGCCACCCCGCTCTGCTGCCAGAGGAGACCCCCAGACACTCGCAGCTTACCTGCAGACACAGAGCACACCCAGCCAGGGCCAGCGGGCCACCCCAGCCCACCTGCAGACGCCCCTGGGAGCCGCCCCCGCCGCTCACGCCCTGTTGTTTTGGGGGGAGGTGGTTATGGACCAGCAGCTACCCACTATATCCCCCTTTTGTCTCTGTTTCGGCTTCTTCAAACTGAGGGGATGTCACCCTATTATACTTTAGAATCAGCGGAGCCGGGAGCCTCACCCACCCCGGAGAGCGGAGGCCCCTCAGTCCGGTCGCTGCCGGGTTGGCCTCGAGGACTTTGGTGGCTGAGCCCCCTCATCTACAGGCCCTCAGCCCATCCTGGGGTCACAAAGTGTCTGCTAAGTCAGTGAGCCGTGGGCTTGAGCGACTAATTTTCACTTCTAATTTAATTATTGATTGATTCTGCCTTGATGGCAAAAAGGTCTCTGTGCGATGCAATTACTTCCTTGTAGTGAAGCATTTTGATTGTCTAACGACTGTTTCCTGCTCGGGCCACGCATCCAGCCCGCTTTTAATTAAACTAATCTGTCAGAGGAGCCAGCCTGCTTCCTGAACCCGGCCGATTTCAGCCACACGGGGCGGGGGCGGGGGCGGGGGCTGGACACAGCTTAAGGGGCATCCAGGATCCTGCGTGGCATTTGTGAGCAGGGCAACATCCTGGGATTGAAATCTCAAGGAGACCAGTCAGCTTAACAGCCCTGTCCCTGTCCTTCAGAAGTAAAACCTCCACAAATGAGGGGTTGTCACTGAGCTCTCGCTGCTCCCAAAGGTCAGGGGACCCATCGTGTGGTGTGAGGAGTCGGGCTGACAGCAGACGGAGGCTGGGTGAGGAGCACAGGCTTGGGGGCCAGTGTCTTTCTCCATGACTCGGGGAGACAGCCTAGGTCTGCAGCCCTCAGCTGAAGCTCCTGAGCAGGTGGGTTTCCATTTCAGTTTTTCTTCCGGATTTCGGAACAATAATTCAGCGTGGTTACATACTACTCATTTGTCGTCAGGCCCAGAACAAATAGCCCGGAACCAAGTTTTTTACTTTAGCAGCAAACCATGAGTTCTTAAAGTGGTATACAGATGATTTGCATGATAATTCAGTTCAGATTTTGTGTGCCAAATAAATTGTAAACAATCTTTGGGGTTTTGGAGCTCTTTGGACTTTGGGATTTTGGGGTGAAATGATAGATGCAATCTGATTAACAGGTTCTTGTGAGGGTGACATGAGATTCTGGGGGCAAAACGTCAAGCACAGTGCAGGACACTTAGAAAGCTTTCAGTAATAGTCATTTCCTGCCAACCATTCGCTCTGGGTGGGCCAGCCCTGTTGGGGGTACAGAGACATGGCAGACACAAGTGCAGGCTCCAGAGTTCTCAGATTAAGGATGGAAGTGCCAGGCCACAGTGGCTGCCATGCTGGGAGGAGATGTTTGCTTCAAGACACAGAAGACAAAATCAAACAGCTGATGATCCCCGGAGAACACGTACATTTTCATCGATAATTTAAAAAGTCCAAATTAAAACACAATGAGATAGTATTTTTCTGCTCTCAGGTTTGTAAAATTTTAAACATTACTGATGTCTAGGGCTGGTACAGCAGGGGGAAACAGCTTCCTTATTCTATCAAATAGGCACTGCTTTTTTTTTTTTTCTGATGGATTCAGAAAAAAATCTGAATTTTTTCAGATTTTTCAGTTTCCAGCAAAAGTCAGCTTGCATTGGGTCTTCTTGACTCCACAGTCCCACTCTAGGGCTCCATCCCACAGAGAGACACGCAAAGACCTGTGAGAAGCACAGGAGAGTCATTGCAGCGTGGTTTCCCGGGCTTCCCTAGTGGCTCAGCTGGTAAAGAATCTCCTGCAATGCAGGAGACCCTGGTTTGATTCCTGGGTTGGGAAGATCCGCTGGAGAAGGGACAGGCTACCCACTCCGGTATTCTTGGGCTTCCCTGTGGCTCAGCTGGTAAAGAATCTGCCTGCAATGCAGGAGACCTGGGTTCAATCCCTGGGTGGGGAAGATCCCCCGGAGAAGGGAAAGGCTACCCACTCCAGTACTCTGGCATGGAGAATTCCAAGTCCATGGGGTCACAGGGTCGCAAAGAGTTGGACCTGACTGAGAGACTCACTTTCACTTCACTTTGCAATTCCAGAAAGTGGAACTGAGAGTACGAATTTCTGCTCCAGTAGAGGGTCACTGGGAAGAGAGGAAGGACCGTACAACGTGTCTGACGCAGTGCTTGCCGCAGAGAAAGTGCTCAAGGCACGACATTAGCTGGCTTCTTGTTTTGCCAGAGGACTCATGGTGTTGGCTCACCGTCATGTTGGATCAGCTCTGCGGTCCTGAGTCCTGGCTCTGTGAGAGGCTGGGGCTCATGTCCTTTCATGCCAGGGTGGGTCTACCTCACTCCTTTTACCGTCTGCGTGTGTGTGTGCTAAGTTGCTTCCATCGTGTCCGACTCTGCAAACCCACAAACTGTAGCCCCCCAGGCTCCTCTGTCCGTGGGATTCTCCAGACAAGAGTACTGGAGTGGGTCGCCATGCTCTTCTTCAGGGGATCTTCCAGACTCTGGGACTGAACGCGCATCTCTTAAGTCTCCTGCATTGGCAGGCTGGTTCTTTACCTCTAGCACCACCCGGGAAGCCCATCAGCATAATTGTCCTCGATTTGTTTAACGCAGCTGAGTGTAGCTCCTCAGTGATGGGGCCTGGCCCTCTTGGCTCCCGCTGCATCTCCTGCACAGAGTGTGCTCTGTGAATAGCTCTTGAGTAAATGAATGGCTATATTTCTGGACTTACCTTTCTCTTCTCTACTTTAAAAAAAATCTGTGAAGCCATTTGCTCTAAGAGCAGGCTTCACCGTCTCCAGGAAGCCCTTCTTGATTGCCCCCAGGTCTGGGTGAGGGGCTTCCACTGGTCTGCACCAGCCCCCTTGGCATTGGGTGCTTTCCTGGGGTCTTGGTTGCTTCCCACGTTGCTTGCTGTCATCATGTCTCCTACCTACCATGTAGCCCTTCCAAGGCCATGGCCTGTACACAGTAGGAGCTATGGGTGTGTTTGTGGGTAAGTGACTGTTCGTTTGACCTGTCCTTGGCAATGCCTGCTTTGGGCTGGGGAGGGACTGCTTTATGCCCCAGGGACACAGCTGTGACCCAAACCGAGATGCCTGCCCCTTCAGTTTGCTCCCCTAACGGGTGGACGAGGCACCAGCAGGGCCTCTGTTGGCGTGTGGCCTCAGCAGACGCTGCCCAAGTACAGACAGAACCTCTGGTGTGTCACCAAGTCTGGTTGTGAAAAGCTACATTTTTGATATATTTCCACTGGCTAAAGATTTAAGATAAAATTAATCTGCCATCTCCAAGCCTAAGTGACTGGCAGGGTTTAAATAATGCCATTTAATAGGCAGTGGCAAGTGAAGGTCACTGTGTTTGCCAGCAGTGGGCTGGCTCCCCTGAAAGCCCAACCTCGGGGTCACCTGACAGCCCCCCAGGCCACCCAGGGGCCCGTCTCTGTCCCCTGTGTCCCCAGGAAACCCACTTGCCTTAGTCCGTCCGTCCTCCCTCCACCTGCACAGAACCGGCCACTGAAGCGCCCGCAGAGCCTGCAACAGTCCAAAGTCTCCTTGCTCCACTTCTCTCCTCTGAATATTTCTTTCCAGCTTGAACGTTAGTACAGTTTTGAATTTGAATCTGAGACGCTGCCAAGGAATGGATGCAGTAGGCAAAGGTCAGCTTGTGTTTTCTAGTTTTTCAAAATCAAACCCTTAAAGTGACTTATGTTCAACCTTAGGAAGCACTGAGTGGTGCCCAAACTTTGGATTAAATGAAGGACACGAGGCTTGGAGATGGGTTTGGGGGAGAAGCAGTGGGGTCCTCTCTCCTGAACAGAGCAATGCTCTCAGGCCTTCCCTGTTCTAAGGCTCTATACATTGTGGCTGCCATGGAAGGAGTAATTTGGACAAAACTGAGTTGTAAGCGGGGACTCGGGAATGACCTTGCCCCCTGAATGCGCAGGCGACCGCTGGTGGGGCTGGGGAAGCAGGCTCTCTTGCTGATCTGTGCTCTGGCCCAGTCCAGTACCGGGGGGTCAGCCTTAGGGTCCATGTGATCTTGCGTCAGCTGAGTGGTGAAGCCCTTGGTGAGCTTGCTCTCTTTCTAGACCTGCCTGCAGTTTAGTTGCTCAAGGTTGGAAAAGTCTTTAAGCTCACTGGGGTCAGCTACCCCCCAGGCCTTGAGACCCCCCTCTGGTAGCCATCGATGACCTTCATCTTTGGTCTGCCTTGTTTTTACCCCCCGTATAAACTCTTACTATGAGGATTATTCTCCCATGCCCACGTGGTCTTGGACCCCAGCCCTAGGCATCTGTGGTCCAGCCCCTTTAGCTCCTGTGGCAGCAGAATTCCTCTCTATGGGACCCCCACTCTCAGTCCTTGTAGCTCTGCTAGGCTGAGCCACGTCGACCTCCCGTATCAAGATGATTAAGACACCCAAGGCTGACCAATCAGAGCCAACGGTAACTGGCCCAGGGAAGGGTACAGGACTCCAGGCAGGCCAATCAGAGTCTAGCTTAGGGCTCTTTTTCCAGAAAAATTTGAAAAAGGGCCCTCGAGAAGAGTTTATTGTTAGCGACCATTTGTTGAGCATCTACTGTGTGCCAGGCGTTGGGCTGGGGGTTTGCCTACCTGGCCTGTCATCCTTGTCAGTACAGTACCTGTGGTAGTCACAGTTCTTTCTTTGTTGCAGGTGAGTAAATCAAGGTGTGTGGAGAAGGTGACTGTCCTGAGGTTGTCTGGCAGTGTTTGCAGAGCCAGGATGGATCCCGGGACTGTCCACCTCTGTGGCTTTTAGACTCCCTTAGTAACTGACACCACCCTCCAGGCTTCCAGGACGTCCATGCCCACGTGAGGAAGGCCAGGGCACGGTACCTGTGAAATAAATGTCCAGAACTTTAACATCTCTTGAGACCATTTCTACGTACTGATCCTAAGAAAAGAATCTGAAGTCCACATGAAGACTTAGAGAGAGTCCTGTTTATTCATCACAGGGTAATCTGTGAGTGAGAAATTAGAGCCTGCCTAAATGCCCTGTAATGAGGGAATGATGAAGTAAATTATGCAGCCAAAGATGCTTACAATGAGTTTGTAATAACAGGAGGAAATGTCTAGCATATTAAGTGAGAAAAACAACTGGATAAAAATTTTTATTTGGAGGCTGATCTCATACATACAAAATTACAGATTGATTGAAAGATAAATCTTTTTTATTTTTTTAAGATTGAAAAAGGCCAATATTCCCATTTTTCTCTGGGTTTTCTCTGGGTGGTATGATATACGCTTGCTTTTTATTCGTAGTTTCCAAAATTTCCAAAATGGGTGAGTATTGTGTTTAGAGTCTGTGCAGAAGAAATCATGACATTAAAAATTTTGGTAAGGAAAATGTCAACAGGATTCTCATTCTTGACTGAGCTAGTAATATCCAACCCCCCAGGTCAGAGGCAGGTAAACAATAAGGGCGGCTTGCACTGGGCAAGGTGTGGGGTTTACAATGTGCTTTCCTATATGTGAACGTCAGGTGAGCGGATGGCCTCTATGTGGTAAACAGGGCAGGCTCTTTTTCTCAGCCTTATTTTAATTTTATTTGTTACTGTCATATATATCATACATTCAAAGAATGCATAACATATACATACAGTTTACAGAAAAGTACAAGACAAACACCCACGCATGTGTCAACTAGGATGGGAAATAGAATATTCTAGTGCCTTAGAGCCTCTCTGTTTCCCATCCTAATCCTGTCTCCCTCCTTCACCAACATTTTCAGGGCAAGAGTACAAACACAGCCCCACATACCACATGTCAAAATTATAAATCAAGTTAACGAACTGTTAAAAATAAAAAATGTCCTAGCTTCTGCTTTGACAAATATACCTTCATAACAGCAAAATTGAAAAGATGTATAAAACTACAAGTTATGTTTTGATAACTGAAAGCTGGCAAAATATCAAAAAGAACTGCATTTAATTATTATTGGGGATGCCTGGGTGTTCTGTTGACAGGCCAATAATGCTTGGATGAGTAATAAAACAAAAGCATGCACGATTTATAAATTATTGTATGTTTATTCTATATAATTTATTTTCTTGCCTTCATTTCCACAATATCACTAATTATGTTACTATAATTAAGATTTTCACACAATTTGCATTTTATTGACAGTACTGACAAATTAGACACCCTTTCTTGAGTCATTGTAGTTCTTAGATAAGCTTTTGAAAATTAATTTCAGTTTGGAGAAACTTTTGATCTGCTGAGGCAGTTGTAGCTGGGGCAGTCTATAAAACTCTTGAAAAAGATTTGATTTAGAAATTAACCAGATTTCTTTGAAATTTTACTTATAAGGTTTAATGTAATGAGGTTGCATATTACCCATAGTCATTAACACAGGAAACATCTCATTTCGATCTCATCATGGAAGCTCACAATCACTTCTCACGGTTTTCACCATGTTTCATTGTCAATGTCAAGATTCCTGCAACAATGCAAAGAATAGATGCCAAGCCTCATTCATGCTCTATTTAATTCTACATAGATGTAAATGGAGAAGAGTGACTTAAGTTTGCAAAACGGTCCCCAGCTTCTGTATGGGACACTTTCCAGTCCCTCCCGACTGGTGGGGGCCTTCGGAATCCAGAGATGCTGTCCAAGGAGAGATAAGAAAGTGGTCCCTCAGGACTAGGGGGCAGACACCAAACTGAAAAGATGGATAAAATGATGGGTCTACAGAGCGGACCTCACCCTCTTCTGAGGGAAGAATCTGATGGTTCGCTTTTTCTCCTGCTCCTGTGCTTTTCCCTCCCAAAGCCTCTCCTGAAGTCAGCATCTGCCTTTGACCAGAGGGCATCAGAGCCCCTCCCCCTGGCCTCCCAGGAAGGGAGGTGGGAAGCTCTTCCCTGGGAGTTTGGGGCCAGGGTCTCCATGGATTAGAGTGAGGGATGCGCCCAGGGGCTCTTTAATAAATGACTTCTTGTCACAGGAAAGAACGGACTTCCTTCTGGATCTGTTTGTTTTACTTTAACCTTTGGTTCCCATTGCTTTTGTTCACTGAAAGGATGCAGTTCCTACCTAACTGCCTGCCTTGGGGAACTCTGCCCCTCTGCCTGAATGTTAAGCCAAAGTGTCTTTGTTCAGGATCCTGTCCACCCAAGGATGGTTATAGGAAGGAAGAAATTCTTGCATCCCTCCCAGAGCCTAGCATTCCAGGAGATTATTTGTAAGATTAATGGCCTTTTTATTTTACCTCCTGACCTCCCCCATCTCTGTTCTATACAAAACCTGGCATCCAGCCTTGATAAGATGGTCACTTTGAGACACTAGTCTGCCATTTTTTTGGTCAGCAGGCTCTCCAAATAAAATCATATTCCTTGTCTCAAAAACACTGAATATTCACTGGAAGGACTGATGCTGAAGCTGAATTTACAATACTTTGGCCACCTGCAAAGAAGTGACTCACTGGAAAAGACTCTGATGCTGGGAAAGACTGAGGGCAGGAGAAGGGAGCCAGAGAGAATGAGATGGCTGGATGGCATCACCGACCCAATGAACATGAGTTTGAGCCAACTCTGGGAGATGGTGAAGGACAGGGAAGCCTGGTGTGCTGCAGTCCATGGGAATCGCAGAGTTGGACTGAATAAGCTTGCCTCCACACCTCAGCTCTCAGATTTGTTGGCCTGTTGTGCAGTGAGAAGAGTGAGCTTGGACTCGGTTATGTTCCCGAGGATGTTTCTAATATCTGAAGCCCCCAAAGCAGTGTGCCCCGAGGAGGGACCCCTCTTTGGGGATCCTTTGGAGGAGGAGACTGACTTGTCCCTTCTTGTCTTTCTGAATCATCCAGGACAATCTGTCTGAAGTACTGAAGACCCTCAGGGCAGTGCACAGGTGAAGGGCGCGCCATCCATCAGATGAAGAGATGCTAACAGCCTTGGGGCCACCCTGAGGGTTTGCAAGTTCCTCTTGGGGAAATCCAGGGGCGAGGCCTGAGTGGGGGAACCCAGGCAGCTTCCAGACGTGCTTACCCGTGTTTCTGTCTCATGGTTTCTGGACCAGGTGCCTGCAGAGCGCGGCCGGGGACTGCCTTGAGGGCTCAGCCGTCCTGCGGCAGGGTACAGGGGAGCTGGGGCTCCTTCTGTACGTGGCCAAGTCCAGCTCAGATCACGACACCAGCCAGTGTCTGTCATTAGGTTGACCATCCCGAAGACGGCAGTGAGCGCCTTGGTCTGCGCGTCTGAGCGTGTCTGTCCCTTGGGTTGGACCGTCTCAGCCTGGACTCTCACCCTGTATGCATGTCTCCTGTCCTCCCTCTGCCCCTCCTCCTGGGGGTTCTCTGCATGGACCCCCACCTCTTGAGTCTGTTGCTCCTTTTCTTCTCCTAGACGTCGGTTTCCGTGGAGTCACCCACCAGGAGTGCTTGGGGACCGATGCAAAGAAGTTCAATTTTGAGTCTCTGTGTGTCTGAAATGTCACCACCATCCTGCATGCTTGTCTGAGTGTTTTCTTGGGTAAAGGATTCTGGCTGGGAACTAGTTCCCCTGAGAACTTGGGAGGCTTCGCTTTGCTGTGTTCTGGATTTCAGGCTTGTCGCCAAAATGTCCGAATCCATTTTGCTTTCTGAGTCTTCACGTGTGACCTGTTTTCTTGTCCCTTTTGGGCCCCATCTGGAAGGCTGAAGACTCCTCCTCGCGTGTCCTGGGTGCTGCACTTCCCCGTGGCGTGCCCGGGTGCCGGCCCTCCTCATCTGTCTGTCCTGGGCACTCGGCGGCCTCTCAGATTCGTCAACTAATGATCTTCCTTTCTGGGAAATTCTCATGACTGTTATTTTTGGAGTTTGCAAACTGGTGTTTTATTTTACTGTTCGTTGCATTCAGTGGATGTGGAAAAAACGAAAAGCTGCCTTGTTTCCATTCTGAAAAGAAGTCAGAAGTCTAAAAGCAGTCTCTGCCTTGTACACAGTGTGTGCCCCCCGGGGGCCATGGCGGACTTGACTCTGCGCTTGGGCCTCTCTGCCCTGGTGGCCGTCAGCAGGACCTTGTGTTTCCAAAGGCTCCTTTCCCAAGGTGGTTTTCCTCTGCCAGGCTGAACTACATGAACAGCTAAGAAGACCAGGAGATGGGCAGCTCCCTGAGGGCACCAAGGGTGCCCTTGTTCATCCCTGGATTCTCAGGGCTTGCGTGCTGAGCTCAGTCACTCAGTCGTGTCTGACTCTTTGTGACCTGCTGGACTGTAGCCCAGCAGGCTCCTCTGCCCATGAGGTTTCCCAGGCGAGAATAATGGTTTGGGTTACCATTTCCTCTTCCAGGGGGTCTTCCTGACTCAGGGATTGAACTCTTATCTCCTGTGTCTCCTGCATTGGCAGGCGTATTCTTTACCACTGAGCCACCTGGAAAGCCCCCACACCACACTTGATCTTAGCCAAAAGGCCGAGAAGCGAGGCTGCCTGCAAATAGTGGACCTCAAAGAGGAATGCTCTGCCCCCGACCTGCTGGTCTTGGAGAGTCTCCTGCAGAGAGAGGAGGTAACGACAGCTCACCCTGGGGACGCACATACCTGCAGCAGCCGCCCCTGGGAATTCACGCTCCCAAGGGGATCCAGGTGCTGGCAGTTCCTTGGAGAACTCCTCCTTCCAACTCACCAGTGCCAAGACCCAGGTGCAGGGAGGTGCCAGGCCATCAGCTGGGCAGGGACACAGCCCCTCCTGCCAGCAGGCAGGCTGCCCAAGACACGCCCCTCCCCAGTCCAGCCCAGGAAGCTTCTGGACAGAGCTCCGCCCACCCCTCACCTTTTAAATGGCATCCTTGCCTCCACTCATAGCTCAGCTGGTAAAGAATCCGCCTGCAATGCAGGAGACTGCGGTTTGATTCCTGGGTCGGGAAGATCCCCTGGAGAAGGGATAGGCTACCCCCTTCAGTATTCTTGGGTTTCCCTTGTGACTCAGCTGGTAAAGAATCTGCCTGCAATGCGGGAGACCTGGGTTCGATCCCTGGCTTGGGAAGATCTCCTGGAGTAAGGGAAAGGCTCCCCACTCCAATATTCTGGCCTGGAGAATTCCATGGACTGGACAGTCCACGGGGTCGCAAAGAGTCAGCCACGGCTGGGCGACTTTCTCTGCCTCCACTTTCATAGGAGCCCCTGGTTGTGTTTCCTGGATGCCATAGCTCTTCCTCTGAGGGTAGAAAGGGAAGCCCTTTTCTCCCTCAAGCCTGGCTTGCTTCCTGGGGACCTTTCCCATGTTCAGTTTTGATGCCAAAAACTTGGCCTCTGTGCATAAGTGCTGAATCGAATCTTGGAGACAGAATTTTGGGGGAAGTAGGAAAAACATCCCTGGGTGGGGAAGATCCCCTGGAGAAGGGAATGGCAACCCGCTCCAGTATTCTTGCCTGCAGAATTCCAGGGACAGAAGGGCCTGGCGGGTTCCAGTCAGATGCGACCGAGTGACTAACACAGGTCAGTTCTGCAGAAGAACTGGAGGATGTTGTTTTGTGGATCCTGCCCAAGGCTGACCTCTGGATTCTCCGCTGCTCCTCCCTTGTCTCTGCATCCCCTCCTCTCCCTGATTAGCAGCTGTTTGAAAGGCTCCTGCACCCAGGAGCCCCTCAGTAACCTGCCGTGTTTCAGCTTTGGTGTGTGTATTCTATGCTGCAGGCGGATGCCTGCTCTTCCCTGGTGCCCAGCTCAGAGTCCGCAATGGGGGTTGGAGAAGCTTTTGGAAACTGAGTGTCAGTGGGGCTGGTCAGTGTTGAGCCTCAGGGCAGGGCTCTCTGGGAAGACCGAGTCTGGGGGTACCCCCCAAGGTCAGCAGTTGTTGGATGTCCCTCTGGGGTTGATGGGTCTTCAGGCTCCTTCCTGGAGGGAGCAGGGCTGGCTGCCAGTCTCCGCATGCTGGGGAGATTCCTGCATTCAGAACCCCATGTTCATGCCCTCCTGGAGCCTGTGCCCTTACTTCCTCCAGAGAGGGATCCTCCAACCTTCCAGGGGTGGGGGGTAGTGGGGGGACACGGGCATCACCGGTCACCGAGAGGAGGTGACTGCTCCTCACGCAGCTTTCCTTCACCTCCTTCACTTCTGCCGGGCCTCCCTTCGTCCCGACCTCCGGAAGTGCCTGCTTCCCAGTTTTCAGCCCTGTTGGACTGACTAGTTCTCGAGCTTTCAGGCTGCAGGTTTGGGATCTGACTTTCTCAGGCTAGATAACCCAGTTGCCAGCCATAGGCTGCTCTGCAGCTTCCATCATCTTGCTTTGGAGTCTCTTTTCTTGTTGTCCTATACCTTAAAACTCCTCCTTATTGAAGTTTGTGTGGAGGGTTGGGAGGGAGTGAAGTACTTTCTGGAATTCTAAATTTCAGCTGCCAGAAGCCCACCTGCTCTCATGGAGAATACCAGCGAGGATGAGGCAGGTCCAGAGCTTTTGGTGGTGACAACACTGTGACACAAAGACCATCTGATGGGTAAAGAAAAGTGGAGCTTTGATGAGAAAACGCCAAGAGACGAGAGAGGTGCTGGATGCAGCCACTCCTGAAGCCACCCCTGCTCGTGATTCTGTTTGGTCTGGTTTGGCTTGAAATTCTGCCAAGTACAACTGAAAGATCCCTGACCAGTTCCTTTCCTTGTCTTCTCTAAATTTTACCTACTGGCTCTGCCATCTGCTTTCCCTTTCTCAACAAGGAGCAGCACTTTCTCAGAGAGGCTCACCCACTGGAGCAGCACCCTGGTTCTCTTTGGTCTCCTGATCCTATTTTGTTTTCTGTTCCCCATAGTCCCCCAACAGAGCCAGGACCTCTTCAAAGATGCCACACACTCATGGAGTTGCAAATGATATGATAAGATGGTAGGGCAGGGGATGACCAACTATAGCCCATGGGTTGAATCCGATCCATATTTGACTTGTCAATAAAGGTTTATTAGAACACAACAGCGCTCATCCCATTGTACATTACACCTCTATCACTCTACAACGGCAGAGTTGGGTAGTGGTCCGCAGCGTGTGAAGTACTTACTGCCTGGGACTTTATGGAGCTTGTTTGCTGAGGTCTAGGGTCTCGTGGCTAAGAGGACAGCAGTCATTCAGGCTTGGTTCCTGTCTTGACGAGGTCACCTATGTGCTGTGAGACCTTGGGCAGGCCGTCTAGCCTCTCTGAGCCAAAGTCGGCTCATCCTCAAGCAGGTGCCCTCCCCTGGTGTAACCCAGGGGTCCAGGAGCAAACACCCAACTCAAGTTTCCCATGAAGCCCCCCACATGGCGGGGCCTCTGCCCTGTCTGCTTCGGCCTCTCAGTGTCTGTTCACTAAACAAATCATTGGAAGTGACCGGCAGGCCTCCCTGTGCCCTGCAGTGTGGACATAAGATCCGAATTCCCCCCCTGGCCCCAGGCCTAGTGCCCTGGGGCCTGAGAAAGGGAAGCAAGGCAGAGTTCACACCCTGGGGGCCTTGGGCTGAGACCTGAAGGTGAGCGCTGAAGGGCTGGGGTGGCCCATCCGTGTGGAAAGGCAGGAGGCGGGCTCTGCAGACACAGCGGGGGGGCAGTCACTGGCCAGCATGCCACTCGGGCTTTGAGCTGCACCCACTCATCCAGACAGCCACCCCTGGCCACTGAATGAGTTGTGCCAACTGAGCTCGCAGGCCTGGACCCTTTCGGTCAACCTTTCCTTCCAGTTTCCAGCTCTGAGGGTCTCCTCGTTTGTCTGCTGGGAGCACACGCCCTGGGAGGCTCTGCCTCCACAGAATGGCCCTTCCAGGAGAGCAGGCAGGGGGCCCCTGCTGGTGGCCACTGAGGGCTTAGGGTCCCCATGGCCAGCCTACTAGCCACGGAAGGTTCCAGATGTCTGATGCTGTTGTGGCTCAGTGGCTTGGCCCCTTGAGTGTCCTGCCCACACCAGGCCCTTGGTGGCCTTGGAGCCCCAGTCCCCAGACTTTCCAGCACCAGCCTCCTGGGCCCACAAGTGAGTGCTCCCATGTAGTCTTCCTGGTGTGGATGGCCCTGTCTCTGTTTGCAGCTCTCTCCCCAGCCTTTTCCCAGGACAGAGGGGTTGCTGATTGTCCTCGTAAATATGCTTCTTTGCTGTGCTATCTTCCCGTGGCTTTAATTTTCTTATTCTTTTCTTCCAAATAAGACTGAAATCAGTTTAAGCAAAGAAATTATTCATTAAGGGAACGGTGTCAGTATTGGGTATTGGAACCACCTGAAGTCAATTAGGGATCAACAGACTCAATTATTCTCTCTGGGCTGAAATCAGGAAGTGGGAACCGAGAGGAATGGGTCTCCTTAACTCACAGCAGGAAAGAGACAGGATTTTAATAGACCTGGGTGGCTGCAAGCTATCAGCTCCTTGCTAAATGTCCAAGGCCAATTTTAAACCAATATGTTGGCTGGTGGGGGCTGGTTGTCCACACTGCCCTGCAGAGAATCAAATCTCTGCTGAAAATGGGCTCCAAAAGGGAAATACCTAAAGGGGCCGAAGGGACTGGCAGGCATGCACTCCAGGCACTGAATTGAAGAGGCTTTAAGACTCAGTCATCAAGATAAAGAACTTTTCACTTCCATGACTTAACAATTGCTGGTGAGAGTGTGAAGAGACTGGAGTCCTTTGTAGGGTTGACGGGTGTCTTCTTTGATGCAGCCACCTTGGAAGACAGTATGGAGAGTTTTCAAAAATTGAGAATAGAGTCTCCTGATGACCCAGCAACTCCTTCCGGCTCTGTGTGTGTGTGCTAAGTGGCTTCAGTCGCGTCCGACTCTTCGCGACCCTGTGGACCGTAGCCCGCCAGGCTCCTCTGTCCATGGGATTCTCCAGGCAAGAATCCTGGAGTGGGTGGCCATTTCCTTCTCCAGGGGCTCTTCCTGACCCAGGGATTGAACTCTGCGTCTCTTATGTCTCCTGCATTGGCAGGCGGGTTCTTCACCACTAGTGCCACCTGGGAAGCTGGGTATAATAAACCCCAAAGAATTGAAAGCAGGGTCTCAAGGAGACTTCTGCAAGGTCATGTTCACTGCAGTGTTAGTCACGAGAGCTGAGATGTGAGACAACCCAAGGTCCATCAGCAGATGAGTGGATAAACAAAGTGGTCTTCACATCCAAGGGAGTATCACTCAGCTGTCAGAAAGAAGGAGATTCTCCCTGGATGGACCTGGAGGACAGCATGCTGAGTGAGATAAGCCAGATGCAGAAGGACGAATACTGCAATTCCACTTACCTGGGAAACCTGAAGCAGCCAGACTCACAGAGCAGGAAACAGAATGGGGGCTACCGGGGCTGGAGGAGGGAAGGGAGTTCCTGGTCGGCGGGGACCAGCTGATGGCTACACAGCGTCGCTCTGCCCTGCGCCGTCAGGCCTGCTGTTGCAAAAACCATACTGTGTGCCCACCATTGTGTTCGACGGCAGACAGGGCATTTTCTTGCTGTGTTAAGCATTTTTACCCCCAAACGCAGAAGAGACAAAAACCAGAAAGCAAAGGACATAAGGAAACCTTGCCTTTTGCTATTACGGTAAACGTGGGATGGTTTTGTGGGTGTTTGCCTACACCCAAAGTCATCCGGCTGTATTCATTAGATATGTCAATCACACTGAAACCGAAATCTAAAAAAATCAAAATTAATGCAAAACAATCTGTGATTGACAAAATATCAAGATTTTAAGTGAAGACAGCCTGTGGTTGGTTTGTTTACGATCCCCACAATGGGGTCACGTGTTTCCAACCTGTGTGCAGTGCTGGGCCTGGCGGCCGTGACCCCTCATGGGGTCATGAGGGTTGAGAGTGATGCATTTGCAGACCAGGCAACTTGGGGCTTTAACAGAGGCATGTCCTTTGATTGTAGGGTGTTTATTCACCTTTCACACTCGGCTCTAGATATGAGAAGCTGCTTTGGAAAGTGTCTGACCTGACCAACACCGATCAGCTCGGCTGGACCCGGCCCAGGCTGGCCTCTCGTCTCACTGGCTGAGCACCCTCTGGTCTGCTGCCCCTCTCTGATCCTCAGGGCCTCTCATTAGGAAGCTGGAAAGGACTGTCCCTGATGGAGCTGCCGTGGGATCAGAGGACGTGTCGGTGGGATGCACCGTGGTGGCGGAGGGGCCTCAGTGCTGGACAGGGTCCCTCTGTCCCCCTGCTCACCCACCCAGGAAGGTGAGGGTGGCGATGGTGCCCGGCCCTGCAGTGCAGGCCACCTTTGGGCCGGAGCGAGCCCCCAAACCAAAGCAGTCACGGGAGCTCGTGGTTTGCGCGTCTGCACTTGCTCACACGTGTGTGTACTCCTGCACGTATATGTTCGTGTGTGTATGGGCACACACATGCGCTCGTGCCCACACGTGTCTGCAGGCTCACATGGAGTGAGCACGCAGGGGCCCGCATGCGTCTTTGTGTGCCCGTGTGTATCTGCACTCAGAGGCACACGTGCGCATGTACACGCTCACGTGTGCGCACACGTGCCCTCACACGTGCACACACGTGCTCACCTGCATGCGCGCACGCTCCCGTCTCCGCGCATCCTCTCCTCCGCGCAGCGAACCGCCGGGCCGACTGCGAGGCCTCCCTCAGCCCCGCCGGGGACTGGCGCAGTTTCCAGCAAGAAGCGCGTCTGCTCTGGGTGCCTGCGGCGGAAAGAGGCTGCGGGCTGCTGGGGTGGGGGGCGTTGCCAAGGGAGACGGAGGCTGCGGGCCGGCTGGGGCTGGAGGAGCCCCTGCCTCCGTCCAGTCCTCCCGCTGGCCTCCCCGCGGGGCTGCCGAGCCGGTGCGGGTGAGCCGCCGTAACTTCTCGTTCGGCCGCGGCACGCCTTCCAGCAGGACTTGCCTGACGCCTTCCTCTTATAATTCGGAACACAAAAGCTCACTGATCCTGCACAAACAGCCCTCTTACATTTTATTCCAAATACAAATTAAATCCAGAAAGTATTTCTCTGGGAACGTAGCTTGGTACAGCCACTATGGAACACAGTGAGGAGGTTCCTTAAAAAACTAAAAGCAGAGCTATCATATGATGCAGGAATCCCACTGCTGGGTATATACCTGAAGAAAACTCTAATTCAAAAAGATACGTGCCTCCTGATGTTCACGGCAGCGCTTTTCACAGTAGCCAAGACGTGGAAGCTACCTAAATGTCCATCAACAGAAGAATGGATAGAGACGATGCGGTACACATCCCCAACAGAATACTCCTCAGTCATAAAGAGATCGAAATAATGCCATTTACAGCAATAGGGGTGGACCTGGAGGTTATCATCCTAGGTGAAGTAAGCCAGAGAAAGACAAAAATCATATATGACTTATATGTGGAAGCTGAAAAATGGTGCAAATAAACTTATTTATAAAACAGGAACAGACTCACGGACATAGAGAACAAATTTATGGTAACCAAAGGGCAAATATGTGTTGAGGGGAGGGATAAATTAGGAGTCTGGGATTAGCAGATACCCTCTATTATATGTAAAATCAATAAACAACAAAGTTTTACTGTATAGTACAGGGAATGATGTTCAATATCTTACAGTTATCTATAATGAAAGAGAATATGGGAAAGAATATATATATATACGTATAATTGAATCACTTTGCTGTACACCTGAAACTAACGACATTGTAAATCAACTGTGCTTCAATTTAAAAAAATGGAAAAGCATTATTTCTCCTTTTTGCTCTGGCCTCTGGTAAGCGCAGAGCTAGATTTTGGCACCCTCTAAGTTTGCTGGAGCTTTCGCAGTTTTTATCACTTTGCTCATCTATTGATTTTGATATTTTAAAATGGCCTAAATGAAGATTGTTCTTTGCAGTTCTCAGAAGTCCTTGATTATGCACATCCCCAGGTCCTTCTCACAGAGAAACAAGTAAATAACATGCAGTTATTCAAATTCTGCTTGTTTATGGGCGTGGAGGGATGGGCAAGTGGCTGTTGTCGGCTGAAATGGGGCCCTGGCGGGTGATGAGGATTACGGCCCAGCGCGCAGCACCGGCCCTGCCTTCATTTTTATTCACCTCTAAATCAACATTAGAAAGTCTCTGAACTACCAGGAGGAAAGAAAGGACTTAAAAAGACAAAGTATATTCTAGGAAAGCAATGATTTCTTGGGCTATTTGTCACTTCAAGTGCAATACGTTAACAAAGTGCTGTAATAAGAAGAGCTACTAAAAAATGATTTATTGGTACTTTAGACCTGTTAAAACAGGTTAATGTCAATACAATTAGCTCCCGGATCAAGGCAGTCCCCCTGTAGAGGGGAAGTTGATAAAACGGCCTTAAACGCCACTCCATCAAAGGTCGGGAGGGGCTGTGAGGACTGGGGCCTCAGGCCAGGGGAGAGAGGAAGGGCCCCCGAAGGTGCCCCTGCGCCCCTTCCGTGGGCCCCCAGGGCCTTGCCCCCAGGACTGCACGGCCAAGCCTGGGCCCGAGGAGCGGTCAGTTTATCTGGGAGGCATGAGGCGCAGCTGTCTCGTGGACGGATGACCCTGAGCTTCTAAGGAGCCTGAGAGGCAATGGTCGGGCTGGGGATAGGAGCTGGGGGGGGCACTTGCCCCGATGATGAGCAGCCTCAGGCTGTGGCGCTGGGTGGAGCCTGGCCTTCCTGCATCTGGGCACAGCTGGGAGCTCAGGGCAGGTGCTGTGCCCGGCCTGGCGTCCGTGGGGGTGGGGCGCTTTGTACTTGCTGAGCCCCGCGCACCCACCGCTGCCTCCAAGAGCCACTCCTCCAGGGACCCAGACCGAAGCTGTGTGAACCTCAGGGCCCCCTGGCTGGTCATCAGAGCGTCCCCACCCCAAGTGAGCTGGGGCAGCTGCAGTGCCACCGTGCCCATTCTCAGAGCGTGTTGCCGGCGTGGCTGCTCTCTGAGGGTGGGGACTCAGATGGCATCGCGACCTGCCTCCTCCCTGCCCCGTGCTCTCCTCTCCCTGCTCCCTGCCCCACCCCCCCCCCCCGCCCCCCCCCCCCCCCTGCCCCTCCCTGCCCTGTCCTTGGCCCCACAGCTTCTGATGCAGGACCTTCTTACAGACTCAGGTTCTGCGGCTCGATGCCCAGGGCCTGCATGGACCACCACTCACCCATGACTGCGTCAGCCTCAGCTGGCTGGAGTCAGGTTCTCTAAAGCAGGTGGTCGTGGTGGGGATCTGGTCCAGCGGCTCTTTTCCTGGGAGAGAAGAAGGGACAGTCTGGGGCAGCATTCGCATCTGAGAGAGAGATCCGGTTAGTGTAGACCACCGTGGAGTCTCGGTGATCAGAGCTGTCTTCCTGACTGGGCCTGGGGACCCCCGGGTACTTCGGGATGAACAAATGAATGAACGAGTGAACGAGTGAGTGAGGAGACGGACTCTCAGCACCCTCACCAGCCCCCTGGGGTCCTGTCCGCCTCTGGTGGATGGCAAGGACTCCCCTGCACGCCTCCTCCCATGGGGTGGGAATCTCAAGAAGCTTCCCGTTCTGTGTCTGGCACAGGCATCTGCCTGTGGTGCAGGTGGTTGCAGAGAAAAGCAAGGCCACGTCCTGCCCCATCCGCGGGCCCGGCAGCCATGGCCCACCTTGTCCTGCATCAGCCAGGGTCCCCCAGGCCCTGAGGACCCCTGTCGGGGAAAGGACGTTTGTCCCTGCCAGGGCCTCTGTCCCGTATGTTGCCCCAGACCGTCCCTTCTTCTGTTACAGGAAGAGAGCCGCTCGACCAGACCCCCGCCATGACCACCCCTTTCTAGACCCCTACTCCAGCCCGCCTGACCACTGTCGCCCCGTGGCTCGGACGCAGCAGACCTGGGGGAGAAGTTCCTCCAGCTCTTTTCTCTGCTGGGAGCCTGGGAGACAGAGGACCTTCCTCTCGGTGGTCAGGACAGACGGCTTGCTCTGAGCCTTCCGAAGGCGGGCTCCCCCTGAGAACCCCAGGGCACAGGACTGGTGGTCCTTTCCCGTCTCGTCAGAGGCCCCTCACCGCCGGCCGGCCCTGGCGGCCTTGGCCTGGCCGTCCACAGCGCTCCCTCCTGTTGCCCGGGACTCCGCTGTCCTTCCAGCTTCAGAGGCCCAGCCTGCCCTGGCAAGCAGATGTCCTGGCACCCCTGAGCTGCAGTGCCCACAATCGTAGGTTAGCTATGGGGCTCCAGCAGGCAGTGTCGGCAAGGGGAATGACTGCTGCATGGCGGGGGTGTGGGGGAGCGGGAGACAGTCCCCTCCCTCACCCCGCACTCGGAAAAGACCAAGAAGCTCGTTTCCTGAGAGGGAAGCTGAGACCTGCCCACAGTGGACGTGACCCCAAGAGGCTGCCCGGCCCCTGGGCAGAGAAGGAAGGGTGAGCCCCTTGGTGGGTTAGCCAGCCGACAGGGGCTAGGTGTCAGACTGTGCCCCAGGGGCCTTGGCCATGGAAGCCGAGGATTTCGATGCTGTTGACCACATGGTCTCTGAAGCTGGGGTGGCTGTTCAGGGGTCCCCACGATGCCCAGCGTCTCAGTCCAGCAGTGGTCTGGACTCCCCAAGGGCCAGAGTTGGGGCCCCTCTGCTTCCATGGGGGCCTTCCCTGAGGGAATGAGGGTCTCCTGCACGTGGAGGAGTTCTAGCTGGTTTCGAGTCCTCGGCCCCATTTCTGGAGGGCTCACCAACCCCTGGCCACCTGGCAGGTGGGAGAGAGCTTGTCCCCCTGGGAGCAGCCCAGAGCTCTGACTGCTCTGGCTGTCGGCAGCCTGCAGGGGTTTACTCCCGGTTCTAACTGGGGCACCCACGGTGGGGGGCAGGCAGGTGTGTGCCCTCTTTCCAGCACATAGACAGGGCGCTGTGCATCTCTGCACTCAGAGAGCCAGACGACCAGGAAAACTGCCTGGAGGTGGTGGGCCCTGTGCTGGGTCTCAGGAACCTGGGCAACTTCAGCTGGGGGGCGGTGGGTGAGGGAGCAGGGTCCAGTGTGGGTCTGTGTGTCCAAGGTGAGTGAGGGGGACTTGCTGGCTTGCACCCCCACCTTGCAGAGCCTTGAATGCCCTGGGAGTGTTGCCTCAAATACCTTTGGACACTCACTGTCCTAGCTCCACACGGAGACCCTGGAGAGACTGAGGGTCTCTGCCCAGGACGGTCAGTTCTTCAGGATGAGTGGGCTGGGTGGTGGGGAGAGTCTGAGGTCAGTAGACCCCGCCGGCAGCCCCGGGAAGAGGGATGAGCTGGAAGCAGAGGGTGCTGACCGTCCGGGGCAGGCGTCCAGAAGAGGAGGGGCCCTTGCTGCTTCTGAGATTGTCGCCTGGGTGAACCCTGAGCTGCTCAGGGAGCTGCCCCAGAGGGGGACGCTGTGCTGGCTGATCAACTGCCTAGCTGGTGGACAGCCATTGGGCCCCTTCTCTGGGCAGGGTCAGGAGGGGCCTTCTGGTCTACCTAGCTTGGCAGCGTGACGCCAGGGTGCCTGCCTTCCCCCTCAGGCCCTGGCATCCCTCTGGGCACCAGGATGCCAAGGTGGGGACACAGGCTGGACCTGCAGAGGGGCTCTGGCCTGCTGAGTGGAGTCAGTTCAGCCCAGTCCCATCTACCACCTGGAATGTGGATTTCACTCCAGAAAAACTCATCTGAAAAAGGTATTTCTTTCCACTGCTGGAGGGATTTATTGGCAAAACTAGCCATCTATTAACATTATCTGGGGACTCGGTGCTGGTGAGAATAGATACTATAAATCTTTGTTGTATAAAAACCCAGGAGCTAGAAGGCTTTAGTGGACGGCAAATAGAAAAGTCCAGGGAGCTCAGGCCTGTTTATTTTACTTAGAGGGAAAGAACATTCGGTGCCCAGCCAGGCAGGAAATGGGTTTTGGGGACGGCCACTTAGCCCAGCTGTTGGCCCTGAAACTGTGGGAGTAATCGCTGCCTGCAATTAAGGCAGGCGGCTCAGAGGACCGCGTTCTGTCCCAATGGTGGGGCTTCTGGAAAAGGAAAGCTTGAAAGTCCAGGCAGGCGGCCGCAGGGCCCGGTGGGGGGGACCATCCCAGCGAGCGGCTGTGAGGGCAGCTTCAGGCCCCAGGGGTGTCTGGTTAGGGTCAGTCACCAACTGTGGACCAGTCGCCCTGGTGTGAGCGGTGGGTGGGTGGGTAGGGGCCGGGGTTGAGCAGGAGCCCAAAGCTCTGTCATCCAATTCTCTCCTCCTGGACTTTGCATTTGCGTGTCTGGGGGCAAGCCTGGGAGAACTGGGTATGTGTTAGCCGCTTAGTCCTGTCCGACTTTGTGACCCCATGGACTGCAGCCCGCCAGGCTCCTCTGTCCATGGGATTCTCCAGGCAAGGATACTGGAGCGGGTTGCCCTTTCCTTCTCCAGGGGATCTTCCTGACCCAGAGGTGTCGAGCCTGGGTCTCCCGCATTGCAGGCAGATTCTTTACCGCTGAGCTACCTGGGGAGAACTGGAGGGCTTCATCCTTCCCTGCGTTTCTGGCCAGTCCCAGAGCCTGGGCTGAGGCTGGTACAGGGATTGCCCACCACTCTTGGTTGACCCCAGGCCCACCTCTCCAGCCTCTCGGTCCTGAGACACCCCGCATCCTCCTGGGGGTTTTCTCTGCACTTCGATCCATTAGCCCTGGTTTCTGCTGATGGTTGTCAGACCCTCGGCAGATCTGCAGCCGTGAGGACCCCATGTCCCCGCACCTGGTCCTGGGGCAGCTGAGAAGTGACTCTAGGGGTGGAGGCCTGGAGGGGGAGTAGAGGGAGCCTGGACCCCGCTCCCTGAGGGGCCCCCAGGACCTGCCTCCCTGAGAGGGGACGTGGCTGTCCCAGAGCCCCTGGCTGGGGTGGGGGATGAGCGCGGGGCTTGTGGTCCTCCACAAGCTGCTCACCACGAGGGCACTGGCCTCTCCTCCCCGGCAGGTCAGGCGGACAGGGGTCGGCCCGGGGTGGGCCTTTGCCGAGGCCGGAAGAGGTCTCACACCCGTGCTCTGGGACAGCGCGTGTGCCTCTCAGCCCTTGCTCCGAGCTGGACGTGTCCCTGCCGATTCTTGGGTTGAAGCCTCGTCCTCCTCCAGGTGATGGGGCCTGTGGGAGATGGAGGGTCACGGGCTGGGCTTAGTGTCTGCTATTGAGGGGACTTCAATAGGGCTTCCCTGGTGGCTCAGAGGGTAAGGCGTCTGCCTGCAACGCGGGAGACCCCGGTTCGATCTCTGGGTTGGGATGACCCCCTGGAGAAGGAAATGGCAACCCACTCCAGTACTCTTGCCTGGAGAATGCCATGGAAGGAGGAGCCTGGTGGGCTATAGTCCATGGGGTCGCAAAGAGTCAGACACGACTGAGCGACTTCACTTCACTTCTCTCCTCTTCTTCAGTGAGGGGACAGGGTGAGGGCCGGCCTCTTCAGACCCAGAGAGGAAGCTGGCTCTCTCCCCCAGGCACCCAACCTGCCCCACTTTGAGCTCGGCCCTCCCGGCCCCCACAACAGGAGGACAGCCATTGGGCTGGTGGCATCCTGCTACCTCAGTGGCGGGATGAAAACAGGCGAGGCCTTTTCTGATCCCGTCTCTCGCCAATGTGCGTGGGGTGGCAGGGACCGCGGGGAGCCTGGGCGGAGGGGTCGTGGGTACACGCTCAGCGGGCGGACGCCTGTTGGCTCTGTTCAGGCCCGGAGAGCCAGGTGGGACGCCAGGCTGTTTCCGCTGACGGGGATCAGGGCTCAGCTCCGAGATCGTCTGTCCAGACCGGGCCTCAGGCCTCACGGCCGTTTCAACATCCTCTAAGAAAAGCAGCGCAGCCAGCCGGCAGCGGCGGGGTGGGCTGAGTTTGCGCTCCTTCGGAAACATCCAGAGAGCACCCTCCCAAATCTGAGGGGTGCTGGAGGGTCAGAGAGCCAAGCGTTGTCCCTTTGTCCGCTTGTCCTCCACTCCGGCCCCCGCTGTGACCTGCAGAGGTCAGAAGCGGGCACAGAGATGTGGAAGAGGCACCCCAGAGTCAGGGTGATGCCGGGCCTGGGGAGGCGTCATTTCTTCGGCCTGGGCTTCCCCATCTGCTGGGATCCATGATGCAGAGTCTCCAAGGTTGCCCTCGGCCACGGAGGCTGCAGTTGCCTTCCTGCCTTTGAGAAATGGCCCTGCCCTTTCCTGGGTGAGCGGAGCCTCAGAAAGAGGCGGCGGTAATTAATATTGATGCGGCTTCAAATGTTAAAAGTTTGAATTAAATCCAAAACAAAAGGAGAGGGTCGTAGGCAGCCAATTACACGGCGACTTCTCCAGGGCCCCTCGCCCGCTTTGGGGCGGACTGGACCTCGTCAGGCTCTGCCAATTAACTCACCCTCACCTCCCTCTTCCGGGGGCCTCCGGCTTCCTACAAACTGTAGGGAAGGTGTGGCAGACGCACGGACTATCTCCCGGGGTGCAAATGCCAGGGAGGAGGGGGTGCCTGTCAATTTGCAGGGCTGAGGCCCTGGGGAGGAGAGGCGGCCGTGGTACCAGAGCCGGGCTGTGAGGATTAATGAAGGCGGGCCGGGAAGATGAAAGAGCGCAGGCGTTTGAGATGAAGCCCAGCGGGCTGTGTGAGCTCAGGATGAATTTCAAAAAGCAGAGACTGCGGGTCAGGCACTAATTACCTTGCTGGGATGGGATAGCGGATCATGTCTGAGTCTCCGTATATTTGGGTGGAAGGAGAGGTGGGCCGCCTGCTGGGGTGGGTCGACCAGGCAAGGAGGTGAAGGCTGGACCCCCAAGTCTCCCCCAGCGCAGTCCTGTGGCTCGAGGGCCAGATTCAAACCTCCTTCCTTAATAGCCCCCACTTAGACCTCGGTGGGTTTGTGAGGTCCCCCAAGGCGACTAGGATTCAGGCCAGGAGGGGGAGCCAGGATGGGGGTCTCAGTCTTGGTGTTCAGCCCCCTCCTCCCTGCTGGCACAGGCCTTCATGTGGACGGCCCCCTCCTCGTGACGACACGGTGGGAACCTTTCAAGAATCATGACCACGACGGGGCGTCGACGCTCAGAGGGGATGGGGAGGGCCTGGAGGCCACCAGCTGGTCAGTGGCAGAGGCAGGGCGCAGCTGGGGCCTACCTGCTACTCTTGACCACTCTGCCCACTGCTGCCCACTGGGGACTCAGCAGACGCTGGCGGTGGTCGTGGGCAGTCAGGAAGGTGGGGTGGGATGGAGCAGCTCTGGGGGGCGTGTGGGGGGCAGGGTAGGGGGCTGTGGGTGGGCTTGGATCAGGAAGGGCCCAGCGTCCTGCATAGGATTCAAGATCTTGTCCAGGGCCCAAGGTGCCCCTGGGGCCAGCTGAGGTGTGGGGGCGCCAGGGCTAGTTGTGTGCTTTGGAAGACTTTTCCCAGGGTCCCTCAAAGTGTGTGTGTGTGTGTGTGTGACGTGGACCTAGGCTGGCAACTCACAGCCTGGGAGGGATTTAAGTGACCGAATTAGGAGGACACAGCACTGCACTGGGCTGGGTTGGCATCAGCATCTCCATTTCACGGATGAGAAGGCTGAGGCTCAGAACTCTGTCGGTGAGCTCTCAGCGTGTAACCAGCTACGCTCTCGTTTACTAACTCAAAGTGGCAACCACTTATTTCTCTGGGTCTGCGGGCCTGCGTGGTCGGCCCTGACCAGGCTGGGCTGGGCTCACCCCTGCATCAGTGCCCAGAGGGCAGGCCAGCTCAGGTCCAGCTGGGCTGCTGGGGACAGCTTGGTTCTCCTCCGTTTCATCTCTGATTCTGCGGCAGGCAGGCCTGGCAGCTGGGAGGGCGTGGAGGCCCTGAGGCCAGGCTCAAAGTAGGGTGATGTCGCTTTTGTTGGATGCTTTGTCCAAACAGGTCCGTCCAGATTCAAGGGGAAGCTCAGACTGCCTCTCCTGGGAGGAGCTGCAAGTCACAGTGGGAGCGCTGGGCATTTGGGGGTGGGGTGGGGGTGAGGGGGTTGGGGTGGGCCAGCAGATGTTCTGTAGAAGCCCCCAGGAGGAGCTGTCAGATGCGCTTGGCTGGTCAGGGAAGGTATCTTGCAGGGTTGGGACTCCCCAGTCTCTACCCACCAGTATGTTTTACAAAGTTTGGTTTCTTTGCTAAAAATTCAAGGCTCATTAGATTTTTCTTTAAAACTTGGAATGGCAGAAGGCAGGCTGCCTCCCATGTAAGATGAGTTTATGAGCAGGCCAATTGCAAATTCATAATTAAAGGAATTTGACAAGAATCAAAGAGGACTGGTTTCCACTGGAGGTTTGGTTGAGTTAATTACCGGTTCATACCCTGCCATGACGGGTGAGCTTTCGATATTTGAAGTGGGGAGGGCTGGGAATTCGCTGGGAAGAGGCAGTGAAATGTATGTGCCAATACTGATTTTGTCAGTCGAGGTCCCCCCGCTCGACGTCTTAGAGGTGTGCAAAGGAGCTTTGTGCCTGCCTTATACAGCGTTCAGGAGACTTTCTGTGAGGCTCAGAGAGAGGTCCCCAGGCAGCCTGTCTGGGGTGGGGCAGGGCGCCGAGGACCTTCTAGGTGGACTGGAGGTGGCCACGGCCCCAGACTCATAAGAGGTCTCTCTCTGTGTCTGTCCGGCCAGGTGACCACATGGGACAGCCCCTGGGCGCTCTGCTTCTAGAACTTCCCTCCAGGACGGCTGTCTCACTGCTGCGTGCATGCTTAGTCGTGTCTGGCTCTTTGCGACCCCCCGGGTGTAGCCCTCCAGGCTCCTCTGTTCATGGGTTTCCCAGGCAAGAATACTAGAGTGGGCTGCTGTCTCCTTCTCCAGGGGATCTTCCCAACCCAGGGATCAAACCTTCGCCTCTTCTGTCTCCCGTATTGGCAGGTGGGTTCTTAACCACTACTCCCACTTGTAGATCTGCGGCATGAAAATGAACGCCTCTGGCCAGAGGCGGCTGAATTTGGGGAGCCGTTTGTTACATGGCGAAGGCTCGCTGATGGGCCTGGCTACGCCATGCCCTCGTGCTGTCTCACGTGACATGTCACTTCCTCCAGGAAGCCTTCCCTTGCCCCTAAGGTCTGGATTGATTATGCCCCCTGGGTGCCCCATCCTGACCCTTGTCCTGTGGTGGGATCACCGCTTTCTCCCTGCCCGTGTCTGGCTTGTCTGCAGGCTCACAAAGCAGAGAGCCTCCCCTTGCCCTGAGCTGGTGTTCAGGGCCTCCTACGAGCAACGTAGCAGTGGCCGCACGCAGGGCACGAGCACGGGGCTGGGCTTGTCCCCTTCCCAGGTCTGACGGCTGCTCAGCCTTTTGCCAGCCGTGTCGTGGGCAAGTCACTCACTCCCTGGCCCCAGCAGGGATGAAGGAGCCAGATGTCAAGGTGAGGTGCTGGGTGAGCACAGACGTGGCCCCGAGCTGGCCCACGGGGGCTTGACAAAGCTCTGCCTTTGGTTCGAGACCCCACTCCTGGCAGCCCCTGGTCCACATGTTGGGGCGCCTTGCCCACTCTCTCTCTGAGCCTCAGTGCCCCCCCGCAGGGCGTGGGAGCAGCCATCTCAGCTACCTGTGGTCTCCAAGGCACAACGGGGGCTCTGCTCCCGGGCCTCCGCCGGCCTGTCACGGGCCTCCACCTCCTCCCTGCTGGCTGGGCTTTGTCTTCCTACCCAGACAGGGCTGGCTGCCTGGTCTCTGATGCAGGCCTGCCCGGGTCTGGGCAGATGAGAAAGGTCTCTCCTGCCAGACCCCTTGGCTGTGCCCAAGCCCTCTGAGCCCCACTCTAAGGGATAAAGGCTGTGCCCCCCGACTAGGTGTGTGTGAAGGAGGGACACCACACCATTCACGCAGGAGTGTTCTAAGCTGCATGGGCCCTGTGAGGGGGGTGACCAGGCTGCCTCTCATGGGCAGGCCCTTGAATCCTTCTTCACGGCCTGCCCCACATCCAGCCTGGCCTTACGTGCGAGGGGCTGGTCACCCAGCCCCTTCCCTGGTCCTCTGATTTCTCTGCCGGTCCCTGGATCCCGGAGGAGATGGCTGGGCCCGAGGTCACTGGGCTGGTGCCTCACTCACTGTGTGATAGAGCCCCTATCTGGACCACGTGTGTCTGGGACCCAGTGTCTGGGTCACCTGGGCAGCGAGACTCAGCTGTGTGTCAGGCCCCTCATCTGTAGAATGGGCTCCCAAGGCCACCCCCCTCCGCAGCGGGGCTAGAAGGGATGGATAAGCAGGTTACAGGTGTGGGGACGGCCCCGGGCCCCGAGTGGGGGTGCCCCTGTGCTGTCCCTGTAACCGTGGTCACGCGGGCATCGTCCCTGTGTTCTCCGCACCTGCGTCGTGCACACACCTTGTGTGGGGCCCACCGGCCCCAGACACCGAAGACGGAGCTGTGACGACTCACACTAGCTAGACCCTACTCATTTCTTGAAACGCTTGTGTCTGGGGTGCAGAGGCCTTTCATGCCCATCACACGTGGTCTGGAGGATACAGCAAACAGCCCAGAGAGGAAAAGTGCCCGCATTTCAGAGCCCGGCCTGCTCACCGGTACTCTCTGGGGCCAGCAAGCCACCTCCCTGCCTTCCAACACCCAGGGATGACCGCTAAGATTTTCCCGAGGGTCTTTTCTGGTTTATTTTTTGCCTGAAGTCCCTGTGCACACACGGATATACACCTATGTTGACAGTTTAATTGCAGGTGATCTGAGGATGTCTTTCTGCTTTATAAACTCTTTTAAACTTTCCTCGTGTGTCTGCAGCAGTCCATCTCCCAGACGTGCCCTTTCAGTTGCTCCCTGCGTGTCATTCTTGTGAAGAAGATGGACTCACAGGGACATTTGCATGCAAATCCATGAGAATGTCTCCAGGGAGGATTCTTAGCAGTGTGTATATATGATGGGGTAGAAAAATTCAGATATTTTAAATACTTTCAGGAACCTACCTGCTGGTCTGGTGGCTAAGACTCCATGCTCCCAATGCAGCGGGCCTGGGTCCAACCCCTGGTCTGGGAACTAGACCCCACATGCCCAGGCTAAGAGCCCATGGCTGCGGTTCAGACCTGGGCCAGCCAGATAGTCAGGTAAAGATGAATAGTTTGAGAAATCAAAACTTTTGATACAGATGGTTCACTTGGCAGTGGTGGGGCGGGGGCCACTGTCCTGCGTGCCTGCGTTCCGTTAGGATGGTGATGATGGGCGCGTAGGGGTGGCCCTGGCTGGGGTGGGGGCCCTGGGTCAGGAGCCCTGAGGGAGGGTCTCCCGCTTCCCGTGGTCTGCACCGGCCGGCCCCAGGTGTGTAGCATGTGGACGAGCTGGGGTCATTTCAGACCAGCCTCTGGTCCAGCTGCCTCCCCGGGACTCACCTGGGGGCTGAGCCCCGACATGGGGGCAGGCCTGGGGGTCTTGGCCAGGCTCTGCCCTGACCCACCCGGGACTCAGGACGGCATTCCCACCTAAACACCTGGTCACGCAGGTCAGCCCGGGTCTGCCTTTCGGACCTGTCTGCCCTCCTTCTGCACAGATGTGGTGGACGCAGATGGCGTGTTCCTTGGGGATGGGACTTGCCTGTGTAATGTTGCCGAAACCTGCTGACTTCCCTGACCGGTTTTACAGAGGAGCAGACGGAGGCTCAGAGAGGCCCAGTTGCTAACCCCATTGCCTCTGGCCGGGATTCGCCATGTGGTCCCCCTGTGTCTGGAGCCCACTGTATCTTTTCTTCCACTTTTGTTTTTGGCTTGTTGGCCTTAGTTGTGGCATGCAGGCTCTGCAGCTGTACCGTGTAAGCTTAGCTGCTCCATGGCAGGTGGGATATGAGTTCTTAGACCAGGGATCAGATCCACATGCCCTGCACTGGAAGGTGGATTCTTAACCACCTAAGGGAAGTCCCTGGAGCCCGCCTTTCTGATCCTGGGCCTGAGATGGAAAACCTTCTGAGCCACATTTGTGTCTTGCAGACCCAAGACCTCCACGCTTGTGCACCAAGCTGGGGCAGACCACATGGGACTCAGAGTTGTGGTGAAAGGTCTGTAGGTTTTCATACTGTATCATTTTAAGCAAAAGATGCAAAGCAATAGTAGACAGATTGAACACCAAATTGCTGTCAAACTTCCAAATCAAACCCTCTCAAAAATTAAGAACGACAGGCAGATCTTGGCACGTGGCCTTCATCATCGTGGGTTTCTACCTGAGATGGCTCCAGGCAACTCCTGGGGGCAGCTTGTCCAATGCTGACTGCGGCCCCACCCCGGTAAGACACCCTCGCAAGGCCGCCAGCAAAGGCCGGATCTCATCATTGATTGCATTTCTCAGCCGGCAGAACCTCCTTCCTCACCATTAACCAGAATCCGAAGCATTTCGTGTCTAAATTGAACTCCAAGGGAGCACTCCGTCTCCCAATCTAACAATCATTTTTTTCCTGCGTTGACAAATATAATGTTGGGATTTTTGGTGATAATGCGAATGGATTTTGAATCTAATTGAACTTTTTATATCAAATATTTCAAAATAACGATGACGTTTCCCTCAGCATCCACAGATGTTGCTCCCAGAATCTTAATAATTCTTCTTTAGGATTCAAATTATAACCCTCACTAAACATCATGGGTGAGCATTGCTGATGGTTTTGCTTAGAATCCATCAACTTTATCATTAAATGTTACCATATTTTCATACAGTTCTTGCAATTTTCAAATAAGTTCATTTCAGTGTTCAACAAATGGCAGTGGAGTAAGCTGTTTTTGAAGCCAGTGATTTTGCTTCGATAAATCAGTTAAAAAAAAAATTGTATTTTAGTCCTAAACTCCAGATTGAATCTCTCTGCTGTGAGGGACCAGTGCGGGGGCTCTGACCCCATTTCTTCCTAGAAAGCTGAGAATAGCTGGTATTTACTGAATTCCTCAGGTTTACATTTCCGATGTACAGGCACACTTGCGTGTGAGAACTTGAATTTGGAGTTTTCAGAACAAGCTTTCCTCCTTCCTGTTCCTGCCCCTGTACTTCCTGATGAGATGTGCCTAGTGTTCCTGCAAAGTTTTCAACATGATCATCGACCACGTGGAAGCTTTCATTTGCCCAGCAGCTGGCTGAGTCTTTCATTTTCCTTGTGCAGCACAGATGGTGTTTTCTCGTCAGAGTTTTTTCTTCAGGGATGGGTTTCTGTGGTACCAGGTGACAGCCCTGGGCCCCTGGCTTTTTTGCTTGGATGCAGGGGACAGTGTGAGCCTTAGATGTCTGGGTGCCCCACGCTTTCTGTGTGGACCCTCCCCTTCCAGGTGAGACCCTGCTTCCTGTCAGCGGGCAGGAGCCAGAGCACAAACCTGCTGATCTGCTCTTGGACCCAGCCCAGGGGTGCTAAGAAACCTAGGTGGTTCCAGAAGCTCTGGTATGGAGCCTCTGACCCTGTTTCTTATTTCTCGGAGGAAGGAGGAGGGGCCAGATAGTAAATCCCTTCATCTTCCCTCCCCTGAACCTATCAGCCTCCTATCCTGGACCTGTTTTCTGTTGGATGAAGCACCCAGAGCCCTTCTGGTACCCAGACTCTCATCCCTATGGTCCCCTCCTGCCTCCCTGCTGCATCACCATCTTCTACTTGCTCCTCTGGTCCAGGACGGCCAGCATCCATGAGCCGCACCAGCTCCCAGGTCAAAAAGAAACCCTTCCCTGACGCTGACTCTGAAGCACGCCCCCTTCTGCCCGTGTTTCCACCTCCAGCCAGTCACCAGATCCCCACGCCCACAAGCAACCCTTCCATTCGCAGCCCTGTCCTCCTAGAAGGCAACTCCCATTCTGACCTTTGCACCACCACCCTCTTGCTTGTTCTGTTGCATTACCATCCTCCAACATGCTACGTACGTATCTTCAGGTAACATGGTTTAGTTCTGCACGCTTTAAATATTTATTCCGTGAAACTATATAGGAGGTGCTTTGGGGTTTGGCTGGCTTGACTCAACTTTATGTTTTAAAGTTGCTGTTTGATCCTCAGGGCTGTGTGTAGCTGTGAGCATGCGTTTTCATCACTGATACTGAGACACTCTCACCTACTTGCTAGTAAATGATGTTTGGGTCCTGTACAAACATGCAGGGCTCCCCCAGTGGCTCGGCGGTAGAGAATCCGCCTGCTACTGCAGGAGATGCAGGTTCGATCCCTGGGTGGGGAAGATCTTCTGGAGGATGAAACAGCAGCCCACTCCAGCATTCTTGCCTGGAGAATCCCATGGACAGAGGAGCCTGGTGGGCTACATCTGTACAGTTGCAAAAGGGTCAGACATGCCGTAGCTACTAAACAATAAAGAAAAACGAGTGTGTGCGTTTTTCTCCTGGGTGTTCACAAACCTCGGAGTGAAACCCTTGGTCACGGAGCGCACGCATCTGCACGTTTCTTAGATGATTCTGTTGAGGGTACGCAGCATCTCGGGACGGTCGCGTCTCACCAGTTGCTTGCAGTCTCTTGCTGGTTTGTGTTCATTTCTTCCTGGGGCTTTAGACGTGTGCTTCCCTCGTGTCTAATGCTCCACTGTTTTCTAGTTAGCTGGCAGCGGGGGACCAGCTTTTGCAACGTTCTGGCTCATGTGTCAAGCTCATTTTTCGACTGGCTTTGCAGGGGTTCTTTATACATCTCAGATATGTGTTGCAAATACTTTCTGCCACCTTTCTTGTTTTTTTTTTTTTCTATTTTTTTTTTTTTTTTTTTTAAATTTCACTTTTATTTTTTATTTATTTTTTTCTGGGCTTCATTTTATTTTATTTATTTATTTTTTAATTAATTAATTTATTTTTAAAAAAATTTTCTTTATGTTATTGTGTTGGTTTTGCTATACATTGACATGAATCTGCCATGGGTATGCATATGTTCCCCTTCCAGAACCCCCCTCCCTCCTCCCTCCCGATTCCCTCTCTCTAGGTCATCCCAGTGCACCAGCCCCGAGCATCAACCCTGGGCTGGCGATTGATTACACATATGATAATTCACATGTTTCAATGCCGTTCTCCCATATCATCCCACCCTTGCCCTCTTCCACAGAGTCCACGAGTCTGTTCTATACGTCTGCGTTCCTTCTGCTGTCTCGCATGCAGGGTTCTCGCTGCCATCTTTCTAAATTCCATATATATGCGTTAGTATACTGTATTGTTGTTTTTCCTTCTGGCTTACTTCACTCTGTATAATAGGCTCCAGTTCTGTCCACCTGAGTAGAACTGATTCAAATGAATTCTTTCTAATGGCTGAGTAATATTCCATTGTGTATATGTACCACAGCTTTCTTATCCATTCGTCAGTTGATGGGCATCTAGGTTGCTTCCATGTCCTGGCTATTGTAAATAATGCGGCGATGAACATTGAGGTACTCGTGTCTCTTTCAATTCTGGTTTCCTCGGTGTGTATGCCCAGCAGTGGGATTGCTGGGTCATATGACAGTTCTATTTTCAGTTTTTTAAGGAATCTCCACACTGTTCTCCATAGTGGCTGTACTAGTTTGCATTCCCACCAACAGTGTAAGAGGGTTCCCTTTTCTCCAAACCCTCTCCAGCATTTATTGCTTGTAGACTTTTAGATGGCAGCCATTCTGACTGGTGTAAAGTGGTACCTCATTGTGGTTTGGATATGCATTTCTCTGATAATGTTACTGGTGTTTTCGGATGTATAGAAATACTTAATTTTTATGCGGCCAACTTCATCCAATTTTCCCTTGATGGTTATTGCAATTTGAATCCTGTTCAAAAATCTTTCCCCATCTGAAGGTCATGAGGCTATTTTCTTATATCATCATTTAAAAGCTTCGTTGAGTGTTTTGACTATCACACTGAGATCTCAGTGTGCGTGGAGTCAATGTTTGGGTACCATGAGAGGTCGAGGGGTCAGGTTCTTTTTTCCCATGAGTAACCAGCTGTGCCAGAACCCTTTCTCTCCTTCAACGCTCTTCAGAATCATCTTTGCTCTAAATCAAGCATCTACATATCCATGGCCTGTTTCTGAGCTGATTACAGGAGTCTTATAATAAACCTTGGCATCTGGCAGAGCAAAGACTCTCAAGTATTTCTCTTGCTTATCGAAACGGTCTGGCTATTCTTGCCCTTTGAATTTCCATAGCCATTTCAGAACTAGCACACTGAGACCCACAGGCATGCTTTTTGGAGTTTGCTTGGTATTGCAGAAAATGTATGTGCAGGGAGCATTAACGTGTGTAACCTTGCGTCCACCCATCAGGGCAAACGGTATTTTCTGTTTTAAGAGCTTCTTTTAAATGTCTCAGTCATTTTTTATCATTTCCTGAATAAAGACCTTGACGCTTTTGTTAGATTTATGTCTTCTTCATATTTTTAGATGCTGTTGTAAATTCATTTCCTGAGCTTGTCTCAGGGAGGTATAATTTGCGTACAATAAATTACACGGAATTTAGAGTACAGTTCAATGAGCTTTGACATACACACACACTCCAGGTAACAAGCTCTCAATCAGGCAAGTTCCCTGGTGCCTCTTTCTGGGAACTTGTCCCGTCTCTCTTGTTGAGACAACCACTATTTGGATTTCTGTCACCGTGGATTAGATCCGCCTGATTTAGAACTCTGTGTAAACGGGCTCCGACAGTGTTCACCCTTTGGTGTCCGGCGTCTTTGTTCAGCGCTTGTGAGGGTTGGTCATGCGCTCTGTGTGTCTGTTGTTTGTTGTTTAATCGCTAAGTTGTGTCCGATGCTTTTGCAATCGCATAGATTCTAGTTTGCCAGGCTCCCTGTCCATGGGATTTCCCAGGCAGGAATACTGGAGTGGGTTGCCGTTTCCTTCTCCATCTGTGTGTCTGTAGTCAAGTCTTTTTATTTCATAGTGGCATTTCATTGGATGAGCATATCAATTTGTCAGCCACCTGTGGATGGTTATTTATGCTGTTTTTAGTTTTTGGCAATTCTATAAACATTTTTTTAATAGAATTTTTTGACTGTGTGGATCACAATAAACTGTGGAAAAATTTGAAGGAGATGGGACTACTAGACCATCTGACCTGTCTCTTGAGAAACCTGTATGCAGGTCAGGAAGCAACAGTTAGAACAGGACATGGAACAACAGACTGGTTCCAAATAGGAAAAGGAGTACATCAAGGCTGTATATTGTCACCCTGCTTATTTAACTTATATGCAGAGTATATCATGAGAAACGCTGGGCTGGAAGAAGCACAAGCTGGAATCAAGATTGCCGGGAGAAATATCAATAACCTCAGATATGCAGATGACACCACCCTTATGGCAGAAAGTGAAGAGGAACTAAAAGGCCTCTTGATGAAAGTGAAAGAGGAGAGTGAAAAAGTTGGCTTAAAGCTCAACATTAAGAAAACTAAGATCATGGCATCAGGTCCCACCACTTCATGGCAAATAGATGGGGAAACAGTGTCAGACTTTATTTTTCTGGGCTCCAAACTCAGTGCAGATGGTGATTGCAGCCATGAAATTAAAAGATGCTTGATCCTTAAACGAAAAGCTAAGACCAACCTAGACAGCATATTAAAAAGCAGAGATATCACCTTATCAGCAAAGGTCCATCTAGTCAAGGCTGTGGTTTTTCCAGTGGTCATGTGTGGATGTGAGAGTTGGACGGTGACGAAAGCTGAGTGCCAAAGAATCGATGCTTTTGAAGTGTGGTGTTGGAGAAGACTCTTGAGAGTCCTTTGGACTGCAAGGAGATCCAACCAGTCCATCCTAAAGGAGATCAGTCCTGAGTGTTCATTGGAAGGACTAATGCTGAAACTGAGACTCCAATACTCTGGCCACCTCATGTGAAGAGTTGACTCACTGGAAAAGACCCTGATGCTGGGAAGGATTGGGGGCAGGGGAGAAGGGGCCAACAGAGGATGAGATGGCTGGATGGCATCACTGCATCGATGGACATGGGTTTGGGTGGACTCGGGGAGCTGGTGATGGACAGGGAGGCCTGGTGTGCTGCGGTTCGCGGAGTCGCAAAGAGTCAGATACGACCGAGAGACTGAACTGCAGTGACTAATAAACATGTCAGTAGAAGTCTTTGCGTGGATGTGTTTTCATTTTTTGGTGAAATCTCTGGTTTGTAGGATGGGAGGAAGTTTCCCTGATGAGAGTGTACAGAAGACCTTTCAGAGTGATGGCACCATTTTTCAGATCTGCCAGCCCGTGTCTGAGGATCCCCAGTCACTCCTGCCCTCACATTTGGTATTGCCTGGCGTTTTAATCTCACCCTTCCCAAGTGAGCGTGAACTGTTACTCACTGTGGCTTTAATCTGTATCTCCCTGATGACTAAATGGTGTCAAGCATCTTTTCGTGTGCTTATTGGCCACTCAGACGTCTTCTTCTGTGATGTGTCTGGTCAAGTCCTTTATTCTTTTTGAAAGCAACTTTAGAAAGTCACATTGTACATGCAAGAAATTACAGTCACTTTAAGTGTACCGCTTGATGCATTTTTGACAAATGTACGCATGAAAGTACAACCACCCCCATCAAGATATAAAATATTCCATCACATCAAATTCCCTACGTCTCTTTGCAGTCAGTCACCACCCCGATCTCTGGCCCCAAATCTCTGGTTTCCTTTCCATCACTAGAGATAACTTTTGTTTCTTCTAGAATTTTATATAAATGGGATCCTACAGTCGGCGTTGTTCAGTATCTGGACTTTTTCATCGGGTGATGATTTTAGATTCACTTTGTTGTTGCATGTGGGTTGTACATTACATGTCCATTCATTTCTGTGGTTTTGGTGCTCTCATGGTATTTGTTTTTGTCGTGTCCATTGTACGTTTGTGTCACAGTTTGTTCACCTGTTCCCCTGTTGGGTGTTTGGGTTGCATTCAGTATTTGGCTTTTTTGAATAAAGCTGTTATGGACGTTTTTGTACAAGTCTTAGCAAATGCTTCTGCTTGTCTTAGGTAAATGCTAGGAGTGCAGTGTCTGAGTCACAGGGTGGACCTATGGTTAAATGCCCATAGGGCTGGTATCTAGGGTGTTTTGAAATGATGGCAGCAAGCATTTGGCGCTACTGCCGCATTACTGTGAGGGTCTCCGTTACGCCAACTTCTCCCCATTTGGCGTGTTTTTTTCTATTGCACTGGATGTATCATGGTATATGATTGTGGTTTTAATTTGTTTTTCTCTGATGGCTAGTGATTTAAGTGCCCATTCATGTTCTTATTGACTATATTTTATCTTCTTTTATGAAAGATCTTTTCATATCATCCATTTTCACTTGTCTTCCTATAACTGAGTTGTAGGAGTTCTTTTTATGTTCTGAGCACCAGTTCTTTGTTAAGATATAGGGTTGCAAATATCAGCTTATAGTCTGTGACTTCCCTTGTCATTTTCTCTGTGATATTTTTGAAGAGGAGAAGTTCTGAATTTTATGAAACCCAATGTATCAACAGCTCATCTGACGTCTGTGCTTTTTGGGTCACAGCTAAGAAACCTTTGCTGTCCCAAGATCTTTGCAAAGATCTTTGTCTAGAACTTCTATCGTTTTATCACTTATATGTAATTCTCTGATTCATTTCAGTTGATCATTTCAGGTACAAGCCTGCTATCTACGAATACAAACTTGTTGCTCTTTCTTTTCAATAGGGATGCCTTTCATTCCTAATTCTTGCCTCACGGCACTGGCTGGACCTCCAGTGCCATGTTGAGCAGAAGTGATGAAAACAAACACTCTTGCACTGTTCTCAGTCTTATGGGCAAAGAGTTTGATTTTTTATTATTAAATGTTATGTTAGCTGTAGGCTTTTGGTAGGTGTTTTTTTTTTTTTATATTTTGAGGAAGTTCTTTTCTGTTTCTAGTTTGTGGAGAATTATTGACACAAGTTGATGTAAAGTTGTCTTATATGCTCTTCCTATATTTACTGAGGAGAGCATATCGTTCTTCTAGATTCTGTGAGTATGGCGAATTGCCTTGATTTTTTTGAATGCCAAAACAAACTTGCATTTCTGGAATATTCAACTTTTATATTTTGGTGGATTTGATTTGCTAAGAGCTGGAAAAGATTGAAGGCGGGAGGAGAAGAGGATGACAGAGGATGAGAGGCTTGGATGGCATCGCCGATTCTATGGACATGAGTTTGAGCAAGTTCCGGGAGCTGATGATAGACAGGGAAGCCTGGTGTGCTTCAGTCCTTGGGTCACAAAGAGTTGGACATGACTGAGCGACTGAACTGAACTGAACTTTCACATACATACATACATACATACATGGGAAATATCAGTTGGTGGTTTCATTTTCTTGAAATGCCTCTGTCAGGCTTTAATAATTGGTGATGCTGGCTTTATAAAATAAATTGTGAAGTAATCCATCTTCCTCCTCTTCCCTTAAAGTAATTGTGCAGAATTGTTTCACTTTTTCCTAATTATATTGTACAATTCATCAATGAAGTCATATGAGCCTGGAGTCATTTTGGTAGATAGAGTTTTTCCAACAGTTAGAGGGCTATTCAGATTTTCTGTTTCTTTTTGAGTCAGTTTTTATAATTTGAGTCTTTCAAGGAATTTGTTTCTTTCATACAAGTGGTTGAATTTATTGACATCACATAACTTTTTTCATAGTTTTCATATTGCCATTTGAATGATTGTGAGGTCTATAATGTCATATCTTTCATTTCTGATGACAAATTTGTGTATTTTATTGTACAGTCTTCATCAGCTGTACTAGATGTTTATCAAATTAGTCAGCTTTTCTAGAACCAAATTTTGGTTTCATCTATCTTCTCTGTTTGTCTTTTTTCCACTTTATTTCTGCTGTCAACTTTATAATTCCCTTCCATCTAATAACTTTGCAGCTTATATACTCTTTTTCTGTTAGTTTGGTACTCCATAACTTCTTTACGGAGAAGGAAATGGCAGCCCACTCCAGTGTTCTCGCCTGGAGAATCCTGTGGATGGAGGAGCCTGGGGGGCTGCCGTCTCTGGGGTCGCACAGAGTCGGACACGACTGAAGCGACTCGGCAGCGGCAGCAGCGGCAGCAGACTCCTCTAGAGTGCCCAACTTCTGTGTGTGACATCTCAAACCAGTTTCTGTAGAATTTTGTTTGCTTGCCTGTGACCTCAGAAAGTTGCTTTTCACATTTTCCCCAGAGTTTATAATTGTTATCAGCAAGAGGATTAGTTTGAAATAGGCTTCTCTACTATTACCAGAAAGTGAAAAGCATGTGTATATTATCTATAAAAAACTGTTTTCTGGTATGCAGAAAAAAATTGATGTTTTATATTGATTTACATAACCTGCTGTGTTAGAAAGCGTTATATTAGCTCAAAATGCATAGTGCAAATTCCTTTGCACGATCTTTATGTTACAGCATCTGCAAATAGTAAAAGTTTAGTTTGTTTTTAATTTTTTGCCAGTTCTCACATGTATTATTATTACTTTTCCTTGACTTGGAGCACCTAGTCTTTCTCTAAGATACTGGATGGAAGCTGTGATAAGGGCATTCTTGACCCTTCCTGGTTTCTAAGCCAAGATTTAGATAGTTCACCATTAATGACCACTCCTGGACATAAACCGGGACAAAACTATAATTCATAAGTATACATGCATCCCTATGTCCATAGCAGCCCTATTCACTAGTCAAGACGTGGAAACAGCTTAAAGGTCCTTCACGGATGAGCGGATAAAGATGTGGTACACGTATACAGTGGACTACTGCTGCTGCTGCTTAGTCGCCTCAGCTGTGTCTGACTCTGTACGACCCCAAGGACTGTAGCCCTCCAGGCTCCTCTGTCCATGGGATTCTCCAGGCAGGAATACTGGGGTGGGTTGCTATTCCCTTCTCCAGAGGATCTTCCCAACCCATGGACTGATCCTGGGTCTCCTGCATTGCAGGCAGATTCTTTATCACTAAGCCACCAGGGAAGCCTCAGTGGAATACTACTTAACCATAACAAAGAATGAAACAATGCCATTTGTAGCAAGGTTCATGGACCTAGAGATTATGATACTAAGTGAAGTGAGTCAGAGAGAGAGAGACTAATAGCATGTAATATCACTTATATGTGGAATCTAAAGTATGATATGAGTGAACTCATTTATGACACGTAATCAGACTCATGCGCATAGAGATTTGTGGTTGCCAAGTGGGATGGGTTTGGGGGAGGAAGGATCGGGAATTTGGGACTGGCAGATACAAGCTGTTATATACAGGATGGATCAACAGCAAGGTTCTGCCACATAGCACAGAGGATGACATGCAATGTCCAATGACAAGCCATAACAGAAAAGAATACAAAAAGAACGCATATATGTCTGACTGGATCGCTCGGCTGTACAGCGGAAATTGCGGTGCCGCTGTGAAGCAGCTGTGCTTCTCCTGGAGAAGAAGAATTCTTAGTGCAGGTTTTGTGGGAGACACATTGTCTCCGATTAATGACATTTTAGTTCAGTTTAAAATTGATTTAGTTACTTAAAAAAGTCATGAAAGAATATTGAAGTTTCAAATCATAGTTTCTTTGTTTTGAGATGATCATGCTTTTTCTCCTTCAACTGTCGCTGTGGCAAATTATGTTGATCAGTTTTCAAGTGTTAAGAACAAATTTGCACTCCGGGAATAAACAGATTTGGCCATTATGTAGTTGTTATCCTTCTTAGATAATTATTAACACAGTGTGCTAATATTTCATTTGGAATTTTTGCATCTATGTTCATAATTGAGGTTGGTCTTTTTCTTCTCCTCCACACTCTCCTTGTCAGGTTTAGGAGCAGAGGTAAGCTAGTTCTATGAAGTGAATTGGGAAATGCTCCTTTTACTCTCTTTTATCTCCTTTTACTTTCTTTTACTTTGTGTACACTTGGAATTCTTTCTTTGTCCAGTGTTTGGTAGAACTGTCCACTGAATAAATCTTTGCCTCGAGTTTTCTTTGTGGGGAAAGTTCTTATATCGCTAATTCAATATTTTTATTATTTATAGGACAGGTTTTGTTTTCTTTTTCCCTCTGGCAGTTTTGGTACCTTGTATTTTCCTAGAAATTTCATCTAAATTGCTAAAAATTCTTGTCACGAAGGCAGATTCTACCTGCACCTTCTGTAGCCATCACCTTCTTAGTCCTAATGTTGTTCTGGGGTCCTCTCTCTCTCTCCTCCCTCTCTGCCCCTTTGCATCATTAGGCGCATCACTGATCAGTCGTGTTTGCTTTTTCAAAGCACCGGCTGCTGGCTTTGCGACCTCCTCACACGCTGTTTTCCGATGTATCACGTTGTTGATCACATGCTTCGGTCTTCTGGGTCCTTCCTCCCTCCCTAGCTCACTCTGATTGAGGCATCAATTATTAGGGAGTAGCGATTTGCCTTTTTTTGGTCTATTTGTCAAATTTTGCTTACATATTTTGAGGCCACATTTTTAGGTGCAGACTTAGGAGTCATTATATATTCCTGGTGACTTAAAACATTTATCAATATAGACCGCTGGTGTATGTCTCTGGGGATCTTTTACCCTCATGTTTATTGATCCAATATTGATATTCACCAGCAGCATCCTTTCATGAGAGTTTGCAGGTATGGCATCCTCCATACTGCCCTCTGGGTTTCCCAGGTGGTGCTTGTGGAAAAGAATCCATTTGCCAATGTAGAAGATCCAGGAGTCGTGGGTTCGATCCCTGGGTTGGGAAGATCCCCTGGAGGGGGAAATGGCAACCCACGCCAGTATTCTTGCCTGGAGAATCCCATGGGCAGAGGAGCCTGGTGGGCTACGGTCCACAGGGTCACAAAGAGTTGGACACGCCTGAGCATGCTCGCACCGTGATTCTTTCCTTTAAACCTTTCTGTTCTCTATGCTTAGATGTGATTCACAGAAACGCCATACAGATTTTTAAAAATCCTGCCTGACCGCCTCTGACTTTTGATTGAAGGGTTACGTCCACGTCTTAGCTTGGGTCACCCTAATCAAACACCACAGACTGGGAGGTTCAAACGAGAGAAATCAGTTTTCTCACAATTCTGGAGGCTGGAAGTCCAAGGTCAAGCTTCCAACAGACGTGCTTCCGGGGGGATGCTCCTTCTACCTTGTGGTGGCTGCCTTGTCACCGTGTCCTCAAATGGGCCCTGTCTGGTCTGTGCATGTGGGGAGAGGGAGACATCTCTTCCTTTTCCTAAAAAGCCACCAGTCTCGTGGGATTACGGCCCCAACCTTATGAACTCATTTAACTTTAATTACTTCCTAAAAGTTCTGTCTCCAAATACTCTCACGTTGGCGTTTAGGGCTTCAGCACATGACCATGGGAGGGGCTCACAATTCAGTTCATAGCAGTCCATTTATATTCAAAAGTCTTTTTAATTAAAATTTTATGGTTTTGGCCATAAGGCTCGTGGGATCCTAGTTCCCTGACCAGGGACTGAACCCCCATCTTCTGCACTGGAAGCACTGGAGAGCCAGGGAAGTCCTAGTATGTTTACAATTAAAGTGATTACTGGCATTTTAAAATGGTTTGCACTTTTGCTATGTGATAGATCTTTTGTCACACCTATGTCCTGCTTCTCATTTTCAATCTTATCTCTTTTTCTGTCACTCTCTCTAGTCACACTGGCTTCCTTGCTGTTCACTGAAAAGGCCGTCACCTCATCTCAGAGCCTGTGCGCGTCTGGTCCCCTCTTTCCGGAATGCTCTTCCCCACAACTTTCCGTGGCCTCTCTTGCTTCCAGGACATCTCTGCTCACAGGGCAGCTCTTAGAGAGAGCGTTCCTCATCACCTAACCAGAAGAGCCCCTTGCGTGTCAGCCGGTGCTGCCCAAGTGTCAGTCGCTCAGTCGTGTCCGACTCTTTGTGACCCCATGGACCGTAGCCGCCAGGCTCCTCTCTCCATGGGATTCTCCCGGCGAGAATACTGGAGCGGGTGGCCATTCTCTTCTCCAGGGGTAGAACCCAGCTCTCCTGCATTGCAGGCAGGTTCTTTATCATCTTAGCCACCAGGGAAGTACAGTCAGCATTTATAACCGCTCAGGGTTTCTGTGGGTCAGGAATTAGGGGAAGGCCTTGCCCCATTTCAAGACCATCTATCAGCTCGCTTGAGGACACAGCCAGGGCTCTGGTCACCCCAAGACTTGCTTGGAGCTGGAGGACCACTTCCAAGACGGCTCCCGCGTTTGGCTGGAGATGTGAGTTTGGTTGCCGCAGGAGCCCTCCGCGGGCATGCTTCTGTGCCCTCCCATGCGGCAGCGGGTTTCCTCCGGAGTGAGAGGCGTGAGAGAGGGAGCGGCAGCAGCAAGGTCGCTGACTTAGCCCCCGTCATTCTCGCTGCCATTGCCACCGTTTGCTGTGGGCAGCAGACGCCACCGCTGCTGACGTGGGAGGGCGGTACCCAGGGGGTGAACTTAGGAGGTGAGAATCCCAGCGGGCCCTCTCGTGACTGGATACTGTAGCCAATACCTATTTATTGTTAAGCCTTTACCCTGCTTTGTTTGGACTTCCCAGGTGGCGCTAGTGGTAAAGAATCTGCTTGTCAGTGCAGGAGATGCAAGAGATGTGTTTGATCCCCGGGTTGGGGAGATCCCCTGGAGGAGGAAATAGCAACGCACTCCAGTATTCTTGCCTGGAGAATCCCATGGACAGAGGAGCCTGGCGGGGTCCAGTCCATGGGGTCCCAAAGGGCTGGACACGACTGAGCACACACACAGTGGCCTTGTTTGTTTATCAGCCTATATCCGCCAGATGGGCTCCCCAGATGGCGCTAGTGGTAAAGTAACCACCTGCCAATGCTGGAGACACCAGAGACGTGGGTTTGATCCCTGGGTCAGGAAGATCCCCTAGAGGAGGGCATCCAACCCGCTTCAGTATTCTTACGTGGAGAATCCCATGGACAGAGGAGCCTGTCAGTCCATGGTCTGTAGGGTCACAAAGAGTCGGACACGACTGAAGCTACTTTGCATGCACGCACGCATATCCACCAGAATTAAATTTCATCGATTTGTTTCCTGTGTGTTGCTTGACTCACACACTGGAATGTTTGCTTTTAGGAGGCTGGGTCTTTGTCCTTCATGCTCACTCTGGTGCCTCTGATAGTGTGCGTTTCGTAGCAGGTGTTCCGGAACTGCTCCCTGGATAAAGAAATGAAAGGTTATCGGGAGGCTGGAGAGGGTCCAGGAATAAGAAGTCACAGAAGTGACGAGTAGGCAAGGAGCCAGGAGCTGCAGGCAGGATCGGGAGCCAGCGGGACTGAGCCAAGAAGGCTCAGGATGAAGCTGTGAACCAGGGAGGGGAGGCCCCGCTGTAATTTGGGAGTGAATGGAAGGCCCAGGACAGGGCTGGTCTTGCTGGTAGAAAAGCTGGGCTGTTTTCTTTGAAATCAGGGCAAAGTTCACAGTGCTTTGGTTTCATTGCCATAGGGGAGCAGGCAGAAACTCAACTGGAGGCAAGATGTCGCTTCGTAATGGTAATAATACACTAATAATGATTATGATCATACCCTCCTGATGGAGTGTGCAGGCTGTGGCATCCTCATGGGAAATCCGAACGGGGCTAAGGCGGCTCGGAAGAGGGGATTTGCAGATTTGCACCAATGCTGGGTGGGCAGGCAGGTGAGATGCTTGAAAATGCGAATCATCTCCCCCAAATTCAAGTGGCTTTGGGTGGAGATGCTGTGACTGACACAGCAGATGAGAAAATACTCAATCTGGGTAAGTATTTGCCTCTGGTTTTCGGCTGAGATGAGCTTCCTAGAAGCTTCTGATGCTGACCTAAGGATTTCCTTCTGTAACTTTCAGAGATTAGAGTTCTCTCGTGTCACAAAGGGCACAGCCTGTGTGGTGAGCGCTGGCCTCCGGGGCTTTCCCACAGGCAGGGGCCCTGGCTGCCTGGCTCACTGTTCCTGAGGGTTAGAGCAGAGTCGTGTGGTTTTGTGAGGTATTAACTAGGGACTAAATGGGGATTTTGAATTTATTTTTCTTCCTATTCAATCCAGTTCAAAAAACTAAGACCATGGCATCCAGTCCCATCACTTCATAGTGAATAGAAGAGGAAAACATGGAAGCAGTGACAGACTTTATTTTCTTGGGCTCCAAAATCACTGCAGACGGTGACTGCAGGCATGAAATTAAAAGACGCTTGCTCCTTGGAAGGAAAGCTATGACAAACATAGACAGTGTATTAAAAAAGCAGAGATATCACTTTGCCGACAAAGGTCCATATAGTCAAAGCTATAGTTTTTCCAATAATTGTGTACAGATGCGAGAGCTGGACCATAAAGAAGGCTGAGTGCCAAAGAATCAATGCTTTTGAACAGTGGTGCTGGAAAAGATGCTCTCCTGTGGACAGCAAGGAGATCCAACCAGTCCACCCTAAAGAAAATTTGCTCTGAATATTCACTGGAAGGACTGATGCTGGAGCTCCAATACTTTGGCCCCCTGATGCGAAGAGCCAGCTCATTGGCTAAGACCCTGATGCTGGGAAAGACTGGACATGAAGGAAGAAGCAAGCGGCAGAGGCTGAGATGGTTGGACGGCATCACCAACTCAGTGGACATGAATCTGAGCAAATTCCAGGAGACAATGAAGGACAGAGGAGCTTGGCATGCTGCAGTCCATGGGGTCACAAACAGCCGGATACAACTTAGAGACTGAACAACAACAAATCCAATCCAGTTAATCAAATAAATGTTTTTCTCAGCAGTTGTGATGTTAGTAGAGCTGGATAAGCACTGTGGAGAGATGACAGAGACTAGGCTCAAATGCTAGCTCCTTCACTTTCTGGCTATATGCAAATATATTTGCTGTTCAGTTGTTACTCTTTTCTGACCCCATGGACTGTAGCCCACCAGGCTCCTCTGTTCATGGGATTTCTCAGGGGCTCTTCCTGACCCAGAGATTGAACCTGCATCTCTTGCATTGGCAGGCCAACTCTTTACCACTGAGCCACCAGGGAAGCCCAGGTATATCTGGGGACAGTGTCCACAATAGACAGTGGACAGTGTCCACTCCCTGATATCACTGCTAGTTGCTTCGCAGGATCCATTTTACCCTACCTTCTTACCATCAGAATACTGAACCCATTTGGTGTGAAAATGTGTCCAACTGAAAGCATTAATGATTCTATCCTCCTTTGGGACTCCGGCTGGATGACCCAGGTTCTCTCTGGTAAGACGCGAGAAGTTGCTGGTGGGAACCTTTCCTCCCATCTGGAAAACAGGTGATGCTGGAGCAGGAAGAGCCACTTTGTGGTCAGTGGGCAAGCGCAGGGGAAATGTGTGAGTTCTCTGCGGCTCCTGTAACAGTTGAGGGGTTTCAAAGAACAGACATGGCTTCTCTCGCTGTTGTGGAGGCTTGACGTCTCAGATCAAGGTGTTGGGAGGCCGGCGCTCGTCTGAGGGACCCCGGGGAGACTGTCCGTGCCTTTCTCTCGGTGTCTGAGCTACCAGCCACCCGCGGTTTGCAGCCGCACTTCTCCAGTCTCTGCCTCCGTCTCCTGCGGCTCCTCTCTGTGTGTCTCTCTTCTCGTAAAGGCGCCAGTCATATTGGGTTTAGGACCCCCGCTGATGCTGGTGGCCTCATCTTAGCTCATCACATCAGCAGTGGCTCTGTTTCTAAACAGAGTCATGTTCAGAGGTGCTGGGGTTTAGAAAACATCAACATACTGGGGATACACTCCAGCCCTGCCTCGGAAATGTCCTCATCCATTTCACTCTCTAGATGAAACCCATGATGTTTGGAGACATCGTCAGGGCTACAGTGGCAGGGCTGGGTGTGAACCCTGGTCCATGACCCCCAAATTGGAGCCCCTCCCTTGAGCGGCCTGCCGCCCCTGCCCTGGGAGCCTGAATTCCCACCCTCACCTCCCCCACGCTCCTTTGTTCGGGTCACTTCATGCCTCCCCGAGGCTTCTAGATGCTGGAAGACCTCCTGCTTGGTGGTAGACCCGTACAGGAGGTGTCCGGCCCTCCTTTAGCGGTCTACCATCTGCGGTGGGTGTGGTTTCTGGTGGCCATGTTTTCACACTGCCCTCTGGTGGACAGAGCAGGGTGTTCTGGGGAGGGTCATCTGATTGGAGCTGGACAGTTGGACCCTCGGGGGGCTTTGAATTTCGAGGAAGAGGCGTCACATCCCAGACACTAGAACAGCTTCCACTGGGCAGGAGCCCAGGCACTTGCTCAGTGCCAGCCCCCACCCTCCCTGCCCGCCCAGCAGTGGCCGTCATCAGAGGGGGCTTGTCCAGCAGGGCCCCCTGCCTTCCTGCTCCGGTTTTCTGCCTTGATTTTTCTCTGTCCACCTACTCCTGCTCCGTCCCCTCCTGCCTTGTGGCCCCTCCTTCTCCCCAGACATCAGTGCTTTGGGCACATCTGTGGGAATAAACTCAGAAGAATGGCTGTCCATGATAGTCCTGGCAGCTGACACCCCAACTCCCGGACACCCCGATTGATTCATGTGGTAGGCAGGGGTTGGATGTGTAAGGCTGGTGGCAGCTGAAGTGACAGTTCCCCCCATCTCACCCCACCCCCCTAGACCTCATCCAGCCATTTGTAAAGACGCCAGACCATCACGGCTTGCAGACCTCAGTTAACTTTCCTAAAGTTCAGTGTTGAAACTCTCTCCCTTCCAAGAAGCTAAATAAACCCTGGCTTGACTTATTTAGTTGGTTAATCTATGTTAAAGCCATCAGAAACGATTTATTGATTGGCCTCAAGGAGAAATCCCAGAAGGACGATACGATCAGCTTTTTCAACTAATCCCATATTCTGTCTGTGAAGGAAAACTTTTTCAAGGTAAGAGTTGAAAACACGAACTTCATACCAAAGTAAAACTGCTTTACACCCTCCCTGTATTTGAGGAATAAAGTGATTTGATGAGTGGAAACTCTCCAGCATCAGGAGCAGTCAGACGGGCACCTTGATTCCTGCGCCCCAGTTCCAGGCCCCGCAGATACCAGCCCAGGACTGCCCGTGTGCAGCTGTGACATGTGAGATGGGCTGCCTGGAAAGGAGGGGGCTGCGAGGACAGAGTCCTGGCCAGGATCCCTGCAGGAGGCAATGCTGGGCTGGTGGGGCTAGGGTCCCCGGAGGCAGTGAAGTCTGGGGAGACCTGTGTGTGAGCTGGATAGGGTCCATGATGGGCAAAGAAACCAGGAAACAGGCTCCTGCGACACGGGATGGGGAGAGGGGCTGGGCAGAGAAAGGCAGGGGGGCTGGGCCTCGGGCCAGCTTGGGCTCAGCCTCCTCCCTCTGCCTGGAGGGGAGAGGCAGGAGGCACAGCCAGAATTAGGAGAGAAGAGCACCCCCCCTTCCTTAGTAAATCTGCAGGAACCTCTGCATCTGTCCTCAGCGTCTGTAATTTCGAGGCTAACACGAAGCAGACGGTCAGCCCACGATGCCGCATGTCAGCCGTTTGGGTCGGGCTCAGCTGGCTGGCTCTTTGGGCCTCTCAGGGCGTGCCCCTCCCCTGTTGGTGGTCAGTCTTGGGTCATCAGGGCAGCCCTGCTCCTGGGGATCAGCAGACTGTCGGCTGGAGCAACAGAGGCTGGGACACGTGTCTCTCCTTACCTGGCAGGCGGGCCCTGCTGGCCCCTGGCCACCAGCATGTTTCAGAAGGACAAGTGACCGCCTGGGGCCTGGGCTCAGACTGGGACACTGTCCATCCCTTCCAGCATGTTCTACCGTTCAGCTCAGGCCAGTGGATGGAGGAAAACTGCGCTTCCTGAGAAGAGGAGCTGAGAGTCATGTCCAGAGGGGCACAGACTGCGGGGGGGGGGGGGGGGGCGGTGGGGCTACTTCTGGAGAAGACCCACCAGAGGGCCAGTCCAGGTCCCCCGAGGCTGAGCAGTCAGATGAGCTCTTGTCCTTCCTAGGAGGAAGGAGAATAAAGGGGGAAGAAAGTTCCTGGCAGACAGCGGAGGGCACTGTGCTTCACTCCCTCCTCCTACGAGGTGGGCATCCTCTCCACGTGGGAACGGAAAAGGGCCAAGCCCTTTCTATGCCCACCGCTCAAGCCCCTTCGTTCCTGAACACCATATTCCCACAGGCTCCCTTGAGAAGCTTCTCTCCTGTAGTCGGCTCTGCTCCAGAACCTATCGAGTCACTGAGAAGCTGAGCTGGAGGCAGGTCCAGCCTGCCGGGACCGGCACCCAGGAGGGAGGCTCTTCAGTCAACTGGAAATCCTGTCCATGTAGCATGATGGACACGGGCAGCAGAGAGGAGCCCCTGCGTAGGATGGAGATCAGATTCACCCGAGAAGAGTGAGGAAGGCGCTTGTGCGCCCTGCTGCGGTCCCAGGAGGACAGAGGGCGTGCGGTCTGGTGAGGAGAGGGGCCAGGGCTCCCAGCTGCTCTGAGTGGTGAATCTTGGGCTTGAACTTCCTGCACCTTCGTTTGCTCACAGCTGACATGGGGATGAGGCGGCGTGCCTTGTTGGGGCTGCTGGAAGCATCGTTGATGACGTGTGTGCAGACGTTCACGTGGACACGTGGCAGCCACAGGCACCCCCTCCTGGAAAAGGGCTGATGATCGCAGAGCCGTCAGGGCCGCTGGCCGCGGCGCAGGGCGCCTCTGCAGAGCTGCCTGCTGGCCCTGGGTCTCCTGTAGCTCACTTTACTCTGCAGACACTGCCAAGTGCACGGGTGTGCTGGTGCCCGGCTTTGTCTCCTTCGTGGTGTGAGCGTTTTTCACCCGGCTAGAGCTTGCCCACTAAGACACACCTGACAGTTGGGAAGGTAAGACGGCGCGCCAGGTCAGGGTTTGGTGTTTAGTTTGCTTCTCGTTGTTAGGGCTCGTGTTCCTGCAGAGCACTGGAGACTCCCTACCCCTCCTCCCCCCATTTTGGAGGGGGATCATCTTCCGTCCAGTTCCCAGAAGTGAAGTGAGGGCACCGCTGTTTCTGAGACTGTCTGCGCAAATGGCCGTTCCTAAGTCCGGACCAATTCAGACCGACACCAAAGACATGTGACAGCACTGATTTGATTGGACCCTTGCCAGGATTAAGGCTCATTTCTCAGTATTTTTAAAAGTGGATATGAAATACGACTGCATTCTTCTTTTGAAAGTGTGGTGGTCTGTGGTGTGTCGGCTTGGCCGGGTGACCTACTCGGCCCAGAACCCCCCTCCCGGGCTTCCCAGCAGGGCAGTGTGGTGTTGGAAGAAGGAGGGGCTCTCACGTGAGCCGCGGAGGGAGACGCGGGGACAAACGTGGGGCTCATGCGTGTGGCCCTATCTGCTGCCCTGACTCCGGGGAGTGGGGACAGCTCCTGGTTCCTCCAGCTCCTCTGGCTTCTGGCCCAAGTGAGCGTGTTCAGGTCTGTGATGAAGGGCTGATCCCGAGGACAGCCACGCGCCATGGTCAAGACAGCAGAGGACATGGGTTCCATCCTTGCTCTGGGCTCCCCGTCTACAGCCGTCCCTCCTCCGTGCTGCCACCCTCTGGGAGGTCGGCTCCATGGAGAGACCCCTTAATCAGCTCCCACCCTTGTATGAGGTCAAATTCCTGTAACACACCTATCTCCATCTCCCCCCAGCATCCATCTCCATCACCGTTTCCATCTCCATTTCCCGGTCCATCTCCATCTCTGGGTCCATCTCCTCCATCTCCATCTCCAGGTCCATCTCCATCTCCGGGTCCATTTCCTCCATCTCCATCTCCAGGTCCATCTCCATCTCCGGGTCCATCTCCTCCATCTCCATCTCCATTTCCAGGTCCATCTCCATCTCCGGGTCCATCTCCTCCATCTCCATCTCCAGGTCCATCTCCATCTCCGGGTCCATCTCCTCCATCTCCATCACCATCTCCAGGTCCATCTCCATTTCTAGGTCTATCTCCTCCATCTCCATCACCATCTCCAGGTCCATCTCCATCTCCAGGTCTATCTCCTCCATCTCCATCACCACCTCCAGGTCCATCTCCTCCATCTCCATCTCCATCTCCAGGTCTATCTCCTCCATCTCCATCACCACCTCCAGGTCCATCTCCCCCCTCCTCCTCTATCTCCCCCTTTATCTCCAACACCATGTCCATGTCCAGGTCCACCTCTATACTGACTGGCTCTACTTCTCTGACTGGACCTTGACTGACACAAGCAGTGTCTTCATTTGTGCTGAGGCAGTACATGGGGAAGCAGACAGGACGTGTGGAGATGGCCGACCCTCCTGACCAGCCCATGCCTGTCTCTCCAGATGTAACTACACTCGCTGTTTCTTGTGAGTCTTGGAAAATTAAGTCTGTGCACAGACAAGCTTATGTGCATGTAGTTATTTTGATTTTCACAGACCTCTAAGCTTTTAGCACAAATGGCAGCGCATTGCATTCACTGTGTTTGCTTTATTCGCTCAACAATGTGTCTTGGAGATGGAACCGTGTGTCATGGAGAGCTGCCTCATCGCTTTTAATGGGTACCCGGTATCCTGTTACGTGAATGCATCCTAACTCATTTTACCAGTCACAAACTAATGGGCTTTCATAGAATTTGCAATCTTTTGATATTACAAGCAGTGCAATGACTAGTATCTTGGTGTCATTTTGTACATGTGCTGGAATACCGGTAGGATAAATTCCTTGTGGTGTCCTTACCAGGTCAAAGGGTAAGTTTGATGGCTGTCGTTAGAGTTGTCATCGTTGTTAGAGAGACTGAACCAGTTAGCCCACTTTCCTGGGTCATCTGTTGCCTCCTCATCTTCCTCCTTCCTTCTCCCTCTGCCCCTTGTACTGCAGGGTCACAGCCCCCAAACTACTTTCCACAAATCCTTTGGCAGCAGATATCTTGGTTAGTATCTGCCAGCAAGACCACGGGTGTGAGCCTCAGAAGCCCAACCGAAGAAGCAAGGGTGTCAGATGTGGGTTTCGATAAAAGCTGGGCTGAGTCTACTGGTGGTTTCCGGGTGTGGTTTCCTGCAAATCCCATGCCTGAACAGCCGAGATCCATGTGGGATTCCTTGCAGTTTCTGCCCTCCTGAGATTCCCGAACTCCAGAAGCTTTCCTCCCTAACTCTCCCCTTTCCTGACAGCTTCTGTAAGCCTCTAATTGCCTGCATGAAACCGCGTCTTGCTGAGGTGCCTGGAATGTGTCCCTTTCCCCCAGAACAGCAGGGTTCAGTGTCAGCGGCTGTGGCTCCATGTCCTAGCCAGAGGACTGGTCAACACGTCGTCCACATTTGATGGTGTCAAATGAAAACTCTACCTCACCGCGGTTTTAATGTTAGAAGTGTGTGTTTGTGCTTCCGTGTGCAAAAGGGTGACTAGTTTTTACATGCTTAGTACCATCGGTATTGGGCTTCCTAGGTGGCACTAGTGGTAAAGAATCCGCCTGCCAATGCAGGAGATGTAAGAGATGAAGGTTCAGTCCCTGGGTTGGGAAGAGCCCCTGGAGAAGAAAATGGCAACCCACTCCAGTATTCTGGCCTGGAGAAACCCATGAACAGCCGGCAGGCCACAGTCCATGGGGTCACACGGAGTCAGACTCGACTGAAGTGACAGCAGGCATGCACCATCTGTATTTCCTTTTCTGTAAACTGGGTTCATTTTTGAATTATTTCTGTTGTCTGTTGGTCTCCTTATGGATCCAAAGAACCTTTTTTTTTTTTTAAAGGAATATCCATTGCTTATGACAAATTGCCAACGCTTTCTCCAGTTTGTAGTTGTCTTTTGCTTTAGTTTATATATTTCATGACGTGTCGACTTGAACAATTTTCATGCAGTTGAATTCGTTTTCCTCTCCAGTTTTTGTGCCACCCTTGATGTGGTTGAGGCAGCACCGCCAAGGGCCCCACGGGCTTCCCTGGGTGTCTCTAGGGTTAGAGCGCATTACTGGCCACCCACTCCAGGACTCTTGCCTGGAGAAGTCCATGGACGGAGGAGCCTGGCAGGCTAAGGTCCATGGGGCTGCAAAGAGGTGGACACGCCTGAGCGACTGAACTGAACTTGTCCCCACACAAGCCCTCTCTGACGTTGACTGTCACTCCTGCATTATCACTGGGTCTGGGACTCATCCCCAGAGGAGTCCTGAAGACGGACGCCCCTCCGGTCAAGTCCAGCCCTCTCGCGAAGCGCGGGTGCGTCTGAGGTCCCTCTGTCACGCTTTCCCCTTTGGACTGCGCCCTGAGGACATCTCTCATTGGTGGTCCTTCACTCTGTTGCATCTGTTTATTTTTATTGTGTGTAAGTGTGTTTAGTGACTGTCTTATAGCTGGAGCTTTGGAATTCGACTCAGTCCTTTACTGTCTCCACGTGATGCGAAGCTCTAAAACAAGCACACCTCAACTTCCTCTGTGAACTTTGCTTGGTTTTCTTTTTAGATCTGGGAGTTTACTACTACACTTTCCCATGTCTTCATACATCTGATAATTGGTATGTCAGCTTTAAATACATTTTTGCCTCTGGCTACAACAGAGGAAGACACGTGTGTCCTATACCACCTCTGGGACAAGGTGTCCTTTCTCTTCCAGTTTTTGAGAGTTACAGTATCTCTAAACTGCTCTCATATGTAACCTTCAAGTTTCCCGTGGTAACTAAGACACCGCATTTGTTTTGGTGGTTTTGTTTACAGTTGTAAGTGTGATCACACTCACTGCTGGTTCTTCTTCTGCACTTTCACCCCTTGTGGTTGGACAAAGTTGTCTTCTGGTTCATTTCTCCAGGATGAGCTCATTTTAAGGATTTACCTCTAGATTCCGAATCTTCAAAACGCACCTGTTCTTTTGTCTTTGTATTTGAAAGATACGAGCTGGCTGGCTGTGAAGCTCTTGGGTTCCGATTTCTTTTTGAAGCTTTGCAGGCCTTCAGTGTCCAGATTCCAGCTTTGGTTGTTGTCACGGTAACGTCTGAGGCCAGACTAATGATATTCCCTTTGACATGACTTGATGTTTCCCTTTGGCTGCTGAAATAATTCTTTCTTTATCTTTAAAATTGAGCTACTTTACTAGCACCCTTGGCTATCTTTTCCCCCTGCAACACGTACTTTTCCATTTGTGGACAGGTGTCCTTTTTCTCTTGTGAGAATTGTTCTCGGATGATACATTGATTGCTTTGCTCTTGGTCTTCCACGTCTGTGCTTTTCTCCTTCCTCTCTCTGTCCGTGTGGGATTCCGCCTCACTTCCTGGCTTTTCTCAATCGTCTCTCATGTCTGTTACTGTGTTTTCCTCATATTTCTATTTGTCTTTGCACCACGTCCAGCTGGTTTACATTTCAGGTGTGGTTTTATTTTTTTCCACTTTTTCTCTGAGCATTATCACTTTTTCATCCATATCTTCGTATTCTCTTGATACTTCAATCTCTGATTTGAGCTTGTATTTGTAGAACAGATCTTTTATTAAACTTCACATTTTTCCTGATCATGGTGAAATATGTTGTATGAACTATAGAGTGGCAGAGAATCTCTAAGGAGCCAGGTGTGTTATTTGAGTTTTACTTCTGCCTGGACCCATGGGGTTATCACTTAGCCCACAGCACAGCCTCCCTCCTCTCTCTGGCTCTTTAAGAAATCATTGTTGTTCAGTTGCTAAGTCATGTCTGACCCTCTGCAACCCCAAGGACTGCAGCACACTAGGCTTCCCTGTCCATCACTGTGTCCCAGAGTTTGTTCAAACTCATGTCCACTGGTGCAGTGATGCCATCCAATCTCCCCATTCTCTGTCACCCCCCTTCTCCTCCTGCCCTCAATCTTTTCCAGTGTCAGTATATTTTCCACTGAGTCATCTCTCCACATCAGGTGGCCAGAGTACTGGAGCTTCAGCTTCAGCAGCAGTCCTTCCAATGATGGCTTCTTGCAAATGGGGCATCTCAGGGGAATCTCTGGTTCTGTCCTTTTCCTACTTCTGGAAACCTGTAAACTTGGCCCATGGATGCTCCTGTCACAGGCCCGTGTTCTGTTCACCTTGTCCAAAACTGAGTGGAAAGCTTTCATGGAAGTTTTGTGTCCCCCAACCACCAACATCTGCCCCCACAGACAACCTTTCTTGGCCCCTTTCCATATGTCTGTGTGACTTTCTTTTTATTATTATTACTATTTTTGACCATGACATGCCACTTGCAGGAACTTAGTTCCCCGATTAGGGATTGAAACTGGGCCCTTGGTAGTGAAAGCGTTGAGTCCTGACCCCTGGATGGCCTGGGCATTCCTTTCTGTGTGACTTTGACCGCATGTGGCAGCCCTTCCTCACCTGCTGAGGTCCAGGACTATTGACGTGTTTCCGTTTCTTATTTTCTTTTGGGATTTCTGGTTAATTTTTAAAAGGAGGAGGAAACTACTGTCTTTCAACCTTGCCATTTAAAAAGTTCTTTAATTTTTATTTCAATTTACATTGACGTGATTATTGCTAAAGCTGAATATTGATAATGTATTGTCAGTAATGAGTTTACAGAAAGCTTAGTATGATAAAGTACAGTCTGCCAAAGGGATGGATGTTATATTTCCCACACTCCAGGGCTTCTCCTTGATTACAGAGGCACTTTCAACAGCAAACAGGGTTCGTCTCATACTCTGTAAAGACAGCAGCAGAAGGAAAGGTCACAGGGACTAAACCACACCTGAATGCATTAAATACAATTTTCTGGAAGAAACCTAAGGCCATCATGTTCACGACAACCTCCACGACGTTCTGAGTCTTTGCTAAGGAGGTGATGAGGCTCCGGGGACGTTCCCCCTCCTCTAGGTCCTGGTTCCCCTTCTCCATCCTGACTCTGAGTCCAATGCAGTTCCTGCCCTGGGTTCCCTGCCCCCCTGGCTCTGTGACCTCGCAGGGGACGGGCTGCATTGCAGTGAAGCAGGGCCTCGAGGCTCAAGGTGAAAATTCTCGGAGTCCTCCACCAGGCCCTGAGTCACAGTTGCATCGAGAATCTTCGTCTGCCTGTGACCCCGAGCAGATCTGAACATCGGTGCAGCGCCTGCTTCTTGGGCGTGTTCTGAGCCGCGTGTGTGTCTCTGGCCCCACGGCAGCTGAGCAAGGGTTTAACGTGCTGGTGTCCCTGTGCCAGGTGCTGCCCAGATCTTGCCTGATGGCTCCCCCAGGGAGGACACCTTTCCCGGGGTGTTTCCTGGGACTCACGACCCCATCGCCCCAGGCACGCCCCCCTGGTGCTCATGCTTGATCATGTATTATGGAGTGTGAGCCCCACACCACCGAGTCTGCTGTGGCCTGCAGTGTGGCTTCTGCGACTCCACCCCAAATGGAAGCATCCAGGACCACCTTACCTAGAAGCCCGGAAGGCGCGATGCCGCCCCTGTTGTGTTGGACACGGCCAGGACCCTGGAGCCTGCCTGTGGTCAGAGTGGGACCCGGGAGGTGGCCGTGCTGGGCTCTGGAATGCAGGCTGGGGTCAGGGCCCCGGGCTGCGAGGGGGCCCTGTTCCCGCGATCACCATCCGGCTGGAAGACAGGCGCTCCTGGGTCAGGGATGCCGTGTGGGGGTCTAAGGCCAGGGCTCTGTCCCGCAGGGGCTGGGCAACAGGGCTGCCAGTGCCCATGCGGACGTGGTCAGGATTAAGCCCGAGTTGAGGCAGCTCCACGGATGGTGTGGAGACCAGGGAGGCTGGGGTGGGGTGCGGTGTGAAGGAGGGGTGTGGCAGGGCCCACGCTCAGCTGAATGCGGGGATCCATGCATGTGACCCATTTCTCCGGTTCCTGCTAACTCCTGCCTGGGTAACAGACAGCGGGGGGGCGCTGGGCACTCAGCCTCCTCTGGCTCTTCTGCACCAAGACAGTGCACGCAGAGACTCTGCTGGCGTGGTGCAGCGCCCCCTGATGGGGGCTCACGGCCTGCTGGGTGGCCACGCTCCCAAGGGGCCTGCTGAAGCGTTTGTTGTTTACATTAGAAACGTCTGGAACAGGGCGGTGGTCCACAGAGTTACAGTAGAGCAGGAGGGAGGGAGAAGGGAAACGCCCCATCTGTGCTGGACTCTCCTCCAGAGCACCCCCCCAACATCAGGATGTAGGAAAGATCCGAGACAGAGGTCCCGTGGGGCTCCCTGTTCCCAACAAGAAGGGGGCTTAGGATCTCGTCAACCCGGCTCTTTGAGGAAAAGGACATGGTTCCCCCATCACGGCAGAGCTTTCCAATTAATTTATGACAACCAGAGGGAATACATCAGTTCTCACACGAGTGTGACTCAGGCCTTGGCAGGAGCGGCCTGCGCAGCTGAGAGCAGAGGGTGGACAGGCCTGGCCCTGTCCTCTCCTTCTGCCCCGCTGGCTGCGGGGCCCACACTGGCGGGGCCTCGTCCCTGTCCCCTGGGCCTGGATTGGATCAAGCCACCCTGGGATGACCGGGCCAGGACTCGGCCTGCTGGATCCAGGGCAGGCACCTCAGCCGACCTGGTGTAGCGCTCCCATCCGGACCTGAGTGTCCTTGCCGGTACGACATGTCACATGGATTAGATTCTCCCACTTGTGGATTCCCCTCTTCCCCAGATGTCTGTGCTGTGGAGGAGACTAAACCTAGAACTCTTGCTGTGGCCTGACTCCCAGCGCTGGGCATGCAATGGCCCCTTCCTGCTGGAACAGATGCACCGAAACGATACAACCAAGGCTGAGCCGCCTGCCTGCTGCAGCTCTGTTCTCGGGACTCGTGCTGGGAGCTCCTTCTGATTCCTCTGTGATCTCAGATCAATCAGGGAGGAAGTTTCCCTCTGTCCTTTGTCACCTGCTCCCCGTCTGTGTCCCCTCTTCTTTCTGTTCGAAGACACCCATCATTGGATTCAGGGCCACCCTGATCCAGGACGATCTCATCTTGAAAGCCTTATTACATCTGAAAAGCGCTCTTCCCCAGTAAAATCTGAGCTCCAGGTCTGGGGGGGCCAATGTTTGACCCATCACAGTGCCCCTTTCAGCTCTGAGCTTTGCAGCTCAAGTCTCCTCTGTGAACAGCCGAAGCCCCGAGGACTCTGCTCCCCACTCCCAGGGCCGATGAGCCAGTCCGCACTGACCACAGCCTGTCTCCTGGTTGCCCAGCCCCATGCCGTTCAGCCAGCAGCTTCACAGCGGCCACAGAGAGGCTGGCTGTGCCACCGCTGGCTTGAAATCACCCAAAGACACCCTGTCTGCTGGCGAGACCCCCTTTCCCCATCGCACGGGGCCGGCCCCACTGGGCTTGGATCCATCGATGGCCCTATGATACCTCCCAGTCCCCTGCAGCCCGGCCAGGGCTGGGCGTGGCAGGTGCTCAGAGGCCTCCTGCCTGGGAACGTCTCTCTTCGGCCTGGAAAGCTGCTTCTGCACCCGTGCGCATGTCTCCTGTGTGTCCTGCAGCCCCAGCACAAGTGAGCAGTGCAAACGCTGCCTCCCAGCTTCAGCTTCGTCGTCCTGCCAAGCAGGGTCCAGCCTGGCCTCTGGGCACACCCACTGGGCACTGCTTACGTGGGGTAAGTGGGAGTTACTACCAGAGATGCCTTCCCATCCCCTCTGCAGCCCTGAGAGCAGCCCCCTGGCACAGAGAGGGTGCCGGAGGGTGGCGGGCGAGGGAACGAGTGAGTGGTTGGGTGGGGGGTGGGCTCCCGCCCGGTGGGCTCCCGCCCACTAGGGCTGTAAATCCTGGCTCCTCTTCCATCACTTCCTCCTCTGACAGGGTCACCCAGGGGCTTCATCCTCCCTGACTGCCGAGTGCTGAAACCCTCCCCAGAAGTTCCTTGCAAAATGATGGAGCTGGGGCGGCAGCCTCACCCGGACTTGGCGATAAATCCTCCCTTCGGACTGCAGACCCCGTCTGCTGTATTTCATAATTGGTGAGATGGAGAGCCCCAGTTTTCCAAGATGTTCAGGGATAACTCAGTTTTAAAGACCACATCCTAACAAGTGGAATGGGCCGATTATTCCAGGAGATCCTCCGAGGATCGTTGCCACGCGACGTAGGGAAATGGGCTTGAATTACGGCTCCAGGTTTGCTGAGAGAGGCACGCTGCCCCTCGCCAGGAGAGACGTGGATGCCCATTTGTTAAACATGTTTTTGAAGTTTTATTTCCGTAGAAGGATTTGTTTCCTCTAATGTATCCTCTGAAGGGCTTACCGTGCAGAGGCAAATGCAGCTCCTCCTCTGAGTCCCTAGGGTGGGGGGCGCCGGGGGAGTTGCACCACGGAGGGCAGGCCTCGTGGGGTGGGGGCCGCCAGAGAAGAGAAACTCGAGAGGAGGCGTCTGTCACAAGTGCTTCCCTGAATTTTGGGTGTCAGTCACCTTTTATGCTCACTTATCTACGGGGTCAGATGTTCTCTGCATCCGTGGAGTCCTGGGGTCAGATCACGATGTTCACGGGGCAGAGAAGAGCTAGTGTATCAGGAACATGAGACCCTCGGGGCCTCCAGAATTGTTGAATGTTGTCTTGCTCTCTCTAGAGATGAGCAGGCCAAGAGGCCCTCCGAGAGGACAGTGCACACTGGGGGCACAGCCAGGCTTCCTTGCTGCCCCGGTGGGCCCTCCTTGCCTTGCCGTCTGAGTCCTGTGTTTGAGATTTGCTAAAACACTTGGTGAGGCCTGCTTGCTGTTGGAGAGTGGCCCGCATGGCCTCTGCTATGAACAGTGTGAAGGGTATCGTGAGGAGTGACGGCCATGCTTGAGCAAGCCATACCTGAAGGTGCCATCTCTTTCAAAGATGCTTTGCAGAGGAAAGAAGCTCCAGGGAGGCAGGCAAATGCAGGCAGAGCCAGGCCTGTGTGCATGGGTGGGTCCTCACTTGGGTCCCCATAGACAGAGGTGTCACTGGATCCACCTTCTAAGGGGCCTCATAACTCTCAGCTTTCTCTTACACCTCTGCCAAACATAGAACTCTGGGTGACTCTGAGATCCTTTTGGGGAGCAACTCAGAGGGAGCTTGGCTGGCACATAGGGTTAATGTCGGCTTCAGAACTGATGGCCAGATCCTGGCCACGTGGACATCAAAGACCATCAGAGAGGCTGCTCAGCGGAGGCCCCTTGAGGCTGGCTCTTGGGACATGCCGAGCTCCTTTGGGGGAGGGTCTCCAGGGCGTCCACAGCTCCCAGGATGCTGGTCTGGGCTTTCTCCTGCATCATCTATGGGGTCACCCCCTCCAGCCACCTAATGTTCCCTGTAGGAATCCCTGCTTCCTGACCAGCAGATATCACCGAAACAGACCTGAGTCTTATGGCCTCCAGGAGACCCTGGGCAACCTCGTCACTAGTTTTCGGCTGAGATGAGAAGCACGGGGGCTCTTTTGAGTCTCTGAAGCTTTGCTTGTGCTGTTCCCTCCGAAGCTGGGCACCCCACCCTTTCCTCAGGGTCACCTCCCCCATCCCCCAGGGTTGCTCCAGCTCACTCTGCCCAAGGCTGAAGAGATGATGTCGTTGGTGGTGTTATTCAGCTGAGTCCGACTCTGATGGACTGCAGCACGTCAGGCTTCCCTGTCCTTCACTATCTCCCAGAGCCTGCTCAAATTCATGTCCTTCGAGTCAGTGATGCCATCCAACCATCTCATCCTCTGTCTCCTCTTCTCCTCCTGCCCCCAGTGTTTCCCCAGCATCAGGGTCTTTTCCAGTGAGTCAGCTCTTGGACAGCAAGGAGTTCAAACCAGTCAATCCTAAAGGAAATCAACCCTGATTAATCATTGGCAGGACTGATGCTGAAGCTGAGGCTCCATTACTTTGGCCACCTGATGGGAAGGGCCAAAGATGTGCTGGGTCCATGATTTCATGGCCCCAGTCCTCACCACTGAGGGCTGAGAAGGTCAAGGGTCTGCCCAGGATCATGTATCACTTAGAGGCAGAGAGGAGGGGGAGCCCACTTGTGGCGGGAAAAACAAGGACCCCCACATGCTCACAGCCTAGCTCCCAGAAATGGGTAATGTTTCGTTACATGGAAAAGGGACCTTGCATGTGTGGCTGAGTTAAGGATCTTGGAGTGGGAAGGTGGTCCTGGGCCACAGGGCGGGTCCATCACGAGGGTCCCATGAGAGGGAAGCAGGAGGGCCAGCTTCAGAGGAGGTGCTGCGGTGATGGAGGCAGAGGTCAGGGAGGTGGAGAGACTTGCAGCTGCTACGCTGTTGGTTCTGCGGATGTGGGAAGGGGTGCCAGCCCAGGAACTGGTGAGGTAGGGAGGCCGTGTCCCCTGGAGACTCCAGAAAGAGCCAGACCCGTGTGACCTTGACTTTATCGAGACTCAGATCAGACTCAGGCTTCTAGAGCTGCAGGACCAAGTGTCAGCGGCCGGGGTGGCTGGGCTGGTGGCCTATGCTGGGGCTGCCCTGGATGCTGCTCTCCTCACGGTCACTCATGGCTGCCCTCCGGGGGCCTTGTCCTTGCGCTTGGCCCCCCAGTCTCCCCTGTCCCCTCGGCCCTGCAGCGTCCCCTGGGCACACGGCCTGTGCTGACTCTCCCTGCCCACCATCTTGTCCAGTCCTCACAGTGAGAGCAGCCCTGTCCCCACCATTCTGAAAAGCCAGGCACCGGGGTCCCAGAGGCCGTGAGTCCAGGAGCAGAAGTGTGAATTCAGCCTTGCCTGGATGCTGGGCGTGAGCTGCAGCCTCTGTGGACGGAGGTGCACGGGGGCTGGGATGGGTGGCCACAGACCGGGGGGCTTCGCATGACAGGCACTGGGTCCCTCCTAGTTCTGGGGCCGGACCACCTGCAAGGTGTCGGGGGCTCTGGGAACGGTCCCTCCTAGTCCCCTGCAGGTCTGGGGCTCTGGGGACGGTCCCTCCTAGTCCCCTGCAGGTCTGGGGCTCCAGGGGAGGGTCCCTTCTAGTCCCTTGCAGGTCTGGGGCTCCGGGGGATGATCCCTTCTAGTCCCCTGAAGGTCTGGGGGCTCCAGAGAGATTCCCTTCTAGTCCCTTGCAGATCTGGGGCTCCAGGGGAGGGTTCCTTCTAGTACCCTGCAGGTCTGGGGCTCTGGGGGACAGTCCCTTCTAGTCCCCTGCAGGTCTGGGGCTTTGGGGTAGGGTCCCTTCTAGTCCCCTGCAGGTCTAGGGGTTCTGGGGATGATCTCTCCTAGTCCCTTGCAGGTCTGGGGCTCCAGGGGATGGTCCCTTCTAGTCCCCTGCAGGTCTGGGGCTCCAGGTGCTCCCGGGCTGTGGCCGCATCATCAGTCTCTGCCTGGGTCACCACATGGCCTCCTCTTCCCACCCCTTGTGTCTCTTAGTCACTCACAGGGACATCTGTCCTTGGATTTAGGTCCCACCTGGAAACCCAGGACTTCATCACACTGCAGACTGACTTTCCACATAAGGTCACATTCACAGGCTTGGGGACCAGAATGTGGACACGTTTTATTTTAGGGTCCACCATTCCACTTACTCCAGACAGGGTGCTCAAGAAAGAGGTGAGGCTGGGGGTCCCTGGGCTCTGGACACAGGCTCTTGGGACAGGGCCAGGTCCCCTCGGTGCCTGGTGGCTCAGCCCTAGGAGCTGGGAGTCAGGCTTCTGGGGCCATGCTCCAACCAGTAAGTGGGGTAGGAATGCTGGTGAGTATTTTGGAACTGGGTCTGCAGACAGAGGAACGAAGAGAACGCGTCCTGGGGTCACACAGACACGGCCCTGCCCCGTCCCCACTGTGAGCGCCTGACCGCTCGGCCTCCGGAGCCCTGTCTCGGCATCTCCAAACTGTGGTAGAAGCAGCGCCCCGACCCGCCCTGGCTGCACCAAGTTTGTGAGGAGTTGATGGACCCAAGGCCCTCAAACAGCCAGTCAGCCACCCATGTGGCAGGCACACAAGGCAGCTGCACACACAGCTGTACATGTGGTGTACATGCAGCCACACATGCAGGTGTTCACGTGGTGTACACGCAGCCATACACAAGGCAGCTGCACCCAGCTGTACACGTGGTGTACACGCAGTCACACATGCAGTGTACACGCAGTGTACACACAGCCACACATGCAGGTGTTCATGCAATGTACATACAGCCACACACACAGGTGTACACGTGGTCTACACACAGGCACACATGCAGGTGTTCACGCGGTGTACACGCAGCCACAAAAGCAGGTGTGCACGCAGTGTACACACAGCGACACACACAGGTGTACAAGTGGTGTACACACAGCCACACATGCAGGTGTTCACGCTGTGTACACACAGCCACAAAAGCAGGTGTGCACGCAGTGTACACACAGCGACACACACAGGTGTACAAGTGGTGTACACACAGCCACACATGCAGGTATTCACATAGTGTACATGCAGCCACACATGCAGGGGTTCACAAGGTGTACACAAAGCCACACACACAGGTGTACAGGCGGTGTACACACAGCCACACATGCAGATATTCACGGGGTGTACACACAGCCACACATGCAGTGTCATGCGGTGTACACGTGGTGTACATACAGCCACACACACAGGTATAAGCGTGGTATACACGCAGCCACACACACAGGTGTACACGTGGTGTACACACAGCCACACACACAGGTGTACACGTGGTGTACACACAGCCA
>ML663560.1:2597112-2624103 GCA_007570785.1 Antilocapra americana | reverse complement strand
GCCACACATGCAGGTGTTCACGCGGTATACACACAGCCACACACACATGTGTACACGTGGTGTACACACAGCCACACACACAGGTATTCACGTGGTATACACACAGCCACACACACAGGTGTACACACGGTGTACACACAGCGACACATGCAGGGGTTCACGGAGTGTACATGCAGCCACACATGCAGGTGTTCACGCGGTGTACATGCAGCCACACACAAGGCAGCTGCACTCAGTTATACATTTGGTTTACACACAGACACATATGCAGTGTATACGTGGTGTACACACAGCCACACACGCAGGTGTACACATGGTGTACACACAGCCACACACATAGGTGTACATGCGGTGTGCACACAGCCACACATGCAGTGTACACGCGGTGTACACACAGCCACACACAGAGGTGTACACGCGGTGTACACACAGCCACACATGCAGGTGTTCACGCGGTGTACACGCAGCCACACATGCAGTGTACATGTGGTATAGACGTGGTGCACACACAGCCACACACGCAGGTGTACACGTGGTGTACACGCAGCCACCCATGCAGGTGTTCATGTGGTGTACACACAGCCACACATGTAGTGTACACATGGTGTACACACAGCCACAAATGCAGGTGTTCACGTGGTGTACACACTGCCACACACGCAGGTGTACACGTGAGGTACACACAGCCACACATGCAGGTGTACACATGGTGTACACACAGCCCCACATGCAGGTTTTCAAGCACTGTACACGCAGCCACACACGCAGGTGTACACACGGTGCACATGCAGCCACACATGCAGTGTACATGTGGTGTACATGCAGCCACTCACAAGGCAGCTGCGTGCACAGGTGTTCACGCACCCATCACAGAAAGTGCCCACACCCATACTCTCCCTTCCCTTCCTCCCGTGTCCACCACCATCTCAGGGGCACTTCTGGGCATTCGTCTCTCTGCCCACCGCGTGTTCACCCAGAGGAGAGGGCGGGCCCTCAGCCCAGCTGGTTTCAGCACACCCCTAGCCCCCACCTGTTGGGCGGCAAGGATGGGGCGGGCACTGTGGTCCAGAGGCTGTCTGAGCGAAGGGCTGCAGGCCGGGCTACTGGGTGCGGGCGTGGTGGGCAGGACCCAAGCAGGCTGCAAGGGTGTCCGGGGTACAGGCTAAGGTGCTGCAGCTCTGGGTAGACGGGGGTCTGAGAGAAGCTTCTGGGGGGGGGCCTGTGAGAGAGCCAGGGCAGGCGGCAGTGGGGCCAGGGAGTGCTGTGGGACCAGTGTCCACAGAAGCCCTGTGGGGCCGTCCCCCTGGTTCCAGCCCCATGACGGGGGGAGTTGCGGCTGCAGAGGAGGCTCAGGAGGTGCCCACGAGGCTCAGCCCTCACCACCCAGCAGGAACCTGCCTGCTGCTTCCTGTAACAGCCACTGAGACTAGAGGCAGGTCCTAGGCCTTGCTTACCGAGGGTGCTACTGCCCTGGGAGCTTGCTAGAAACACAAACCCTTGGCCCCACCCAGACGGGCTGCATCGGGAGCTCTGGGTTATGGCTGAGGTCTGTTTCTCTGGGTGGGCTGCCGTGTGCTCCAGTTTGAGACCCCCGCTCCAGGCTGCCTGGCAGGGCTGGTGCTCAGAGCCCCCCGAGAACTCAGCTGGCCTTCCTTGGACCCCATCACCCGTGGGCTCCTCCAGGTCTGCGGGCAGCCCCGGCCAAGGCCCGGAAGCGCTGCGGGGGTAAATAGCTTTATCTCAAAAGGCCATTCCGTGTCCCAGCCAGGAGGGCTTCTCACGCAGTCTTCTCTAGAAAACAGGAGCTTTGCACATCAGCTGGAGAAAGGCTTTGTTCTAAAATATAAAGGAGAAAAGAGCAGGTGAGAGAGTTTACTCACTGGCCACCAGGCACCGAGTCCTGTCCCTGAGGTCCATGTGCGTGCAGTGTAGACGCAAGTGGACCCAATGGCTTTCTTCCCCTTGAGGACCTAAGTTCAGGACCTAACCCCACCCCACACCCTGTGTACCCCAGCCTGCCTCCCTGGAGTGCCTTTCCCTGGTGAAGCATTCTTTAGACTAAGGCTAAGGGAGCCTTCAGGTCCGGCTTGCTCAGGCACGGCCACTACTCTGCTCAGCACTGTGCCCTTCCCACTGTTGGCTGACTGCCCCGTTCCCAGTGGAGGCCGCTCAGGGCCAGTGTCCACCTGCCGACAAGCCTTGCCAAGTGTTTTCACAAGATCTCAAATCAGTGTCTAAACCCTAAGAGGATCCACCAGAATTCTGTATTTCCATTTGTCTTCCTGTTTAAAAATTAAGAGAGTTGGCCATTTTGGGCCTAGCTGTCCACGGGGCACAGCCTAGTGGGAAGGAGAGGCCGTACCCTCGGGAGGGCCATGCTGTCTGGCACCTCATGGTCCCTACTGCTCTCTGTGCTCCCGTACCTGGGTCAGCCGCCTTCCTGGGTTCCTGGGTCTACCGCATCCCCTGCAGGACCCTGGTGGCCAACACCCGAGTCCATGGCTCTGGTGCCAGATGGGGAGCCTTGTACCTGGGGCCACAGAGAAGGAGCAGATGGCGTGGGGGAGAGGGAGGATGGGCAGGAGGTGTGGGGGCTTCTTGGCAGAGGTGAAGTGTGGCAGGGCCTGGGGAGGACAGTCTGAGGCCCCTCTGATGGTCCTGGGGAGACTGGGCCAGGCCAAGTGCCCATGTCTGTGAAGGTCCCTCATGCATATAGCGGTGGGCCATGGGGTCCTGATGTGATGGCAGGAGCGTGGCCCCAGAGGAAGGGGACAGGTGGACCTGGTTGCAAACCTCCACTCTGCTGGTTAACTGTCTGCATGACCTTGGAAGGTTATTCACCTTTCCCGAGCCTCAGTGTTCTCATCTGTAGAATGGGACCCAAACTACTCTATTTGTTTACTTGGCTGTCTGCAGATACCTTTATTTTGGGGCACTCTTCAAGAACAGATCCTTTCTATGCATCAAATGTTTTCTTTTCTTTTAATTATTTTTTAAAGCCAAGAACGAAGAAGCTTATTTACCTAAAATGTCAGCCCAACATCTTAATTAATGCACACTGGATTTCTTTCTTTTTTCTTTTTCAGGCCTGGACCCACTTCCCTTACTCTTTTTTTATTAATTTTTATTTAATATTGGAGTTGAGTTGACTAGCAATGTTGGGTTAGTTTCAGTTGTACAGTAGAGAGGTTCAGTTATGTGTATATAGCCAGATACCAGGCCAGAGCTCAGGAGGTGTAGACAGCCCATACTCGAAGGGCCGTGGGGCTTGGGGTGGTCCCTCAGCTGTGGGTGGGCAGGTGTGTCTCCATGGGTCTGTCCACAGGCTCCCTGTTTAACCAGCAGGTCTGAGGGGTGGCCACCCGCTAAGCCCCGGACTAGGGTGGCTGGTGGTCGCCCCCTGACTCCTGGGCCTGGAGGGGACAGCCTGCCCCCTGCCCCCATCCCCCGGCCGTTGCGCTCTGGGATGCTCTCTGCTCACACACTCAATGCGCACACTCAGAAACCAATAGGCCTCAAATCCAGAGCATGAGAACAAATAAATATTTGTTCCAGAAACTTTTGTGATGTCAAGTTCTACTGTGAATGCCTTTGGTGTGTGGCAGGATGATAAATCTTGCCTGTGTTCAGAGTCTCCAGCTCCAAGCCTGGCCCCTGACTGCCGGTCATTCCCCACGTCCCCCCAGATCCAGGAGCCAGGAGGCGGCTGGTACCCAGTGTGTCCTGCGGGGCCATGGGCCCCCGTGATGCCCCATGTCATCCCATCCAAGGTCCTCTCGGCAGCGCTGCCCATCCCTCTTCTGGGGGATTCCCAGCCCCCTCTTCATCCAGCTGCCCCGAATTCCCCGGCAAACCTTGAGGGTGAGGGGTTGAGCGGAGCCGCGGGATGGGGCTCTGGAGCCCGTGTCCTGACTTAGAGTTTTCCCGCCGCATGCCTGCAGTTTGCTCTAGAAGGACTTGTTGAGAATCTAGGGGATTCTCTCCATTTAGGTCCTGAGGATATTCTCCTATATTTTCTTTGAAAGGCTTCTGCAGGTTTCTTTAGCCACAGAGGCCTTCCGTCCAGCAGAAGTGGACTTGCGTGTGCTGTGCGAGGCAGGGCTTGTGGGAGCAGCCGCTCCCGGGGTTCCTGACGGCGTTACACCGTGCACGTCTCCGAGATGCACGCCTTGGTCAGTTTTCCAGTGATGTGGCGAGTGCTGCCCGGTGGGCTTGGCGATGGAGGGAAACCCTGCCCACGAGGGGGCCCTGGCTTCTGGGCTGTCTCCAGTAGGTCTTCATCAACTGTAGAGGGTATTTACGCTGGGATTTCAACTTGGCAAGTTTGGGGACGTAAAAGGCCTTTAAAGTGAAAGTGAAGTCGCTCAGTCGTGTCCGACTCTGCGACCCCATGGACTGTACCGGATCAGGCTCCTCCGACCATGGGATTCTCCAGGCAAGAGTACTGGAGTGGGTTGCCATTTCCTTCTCCAGGGGACCTTCCCGACACAGGGATCAAACCCGGGTCTCCTGCGTTGCAGGCAGATCCTTTACCCTCTGAGCCACCAGGGAAGCCCATAAGGCATAAAAGGCCCTTACGAGGAGATTATTGACAACTCAGAGACTCCTGTTTGAAAGACGGCAACGCCATCTGCCACCATCGCCACCGGCCCTATGTGTCCCCAGCCAGAAGCAGGAGGCTTGCATTCCTGCTCAGCACGCGCAGCGCAGCCTGACTGGCTGCAGCATCAGCTGAGAATGTATCTATTATTTGAACTTATAAAAACAGCCTGTTCCTGCCATAAACTATTTTAGCCAAGGCCTCCAGCCCCACACTCTTCAGGACTGAATCCAGGCTCAGATTTTGTTTTATATTTTGTGCATGAACACTCACTGCAGCAACATTTACAGAATAATTCATGTGCTCCCTGCTGATCTGTGCTTTGCCTTGCTGTGCACTGGGCTGATATCGATTGGATGCTGGGTGTTGTACATGGAAAACTGTAAAATTAGTTTTAAGCCTAGGGTCTTTATCATCTTCTTCTGGAGAAGATATCCTAAGCTATGGCTGAAACCGGGGTCCTTGGAGCCCAGGGGCCTTTCTTCCTCTCTCTCGAGTCTGTGGTTGGGAGCCGGGCTCTCGTTCCTGGACGGCTTGGCTGGTTTTTGCTCCCAAGTAACGGGAGGAAGGGGTCATGGTCCTTCTGTTAATTTCAGGTTTTATTTGACACGTGAGTCTGTTTCTCTGCAGTGTGTCCCGTCCCACTGGCTTGTTTTCTGTCCCTGCATGAGCATCGCTCCGTTCTGGGGTGGGATAAAGCCCATCCCTTCAGGATTTCCTCAGCTGGTTCTGAGCCTTTCTTCCTCCAGATGGATTCTAAGGGGAGAGCTTATCAGATTCCACAAGGCACCCTGCTGGAGTTGGATTATCGTTGTGATAAAAGTCTTGGCCGTGGAGATGTGACATCTTCCTGATGCTGACCCTTCCTCTGCACGGACACAGCGCTCTTTCCAGTTTAATCATGGTGTCTTATGCATTCTGATAAAATATTTGAGAAAAGAATAGATTTCATTTTTTAAAACAGTTCTAGCTTTACAGAAACATTGAGTAGAGAGTATGGAGCGTCTCCATATACCTCTCCCTCATCATCCCTATTTTTGTAATCGTGTGTGAGTGTGGTACATTTGTTACCATTGATGAACCCATAGATATTATATATATATATATATATATATTTGGCTTCCCTGGGTCTTAGCTGAAGCATGTAGGATCTTTTTAGTTGGGGCATGTGGGATCTAGGGACTTCTCTGGTGGTGCAGAGGCTGGCCAAGACTCCTCACTCCCAATGCAGTGGGATTTGATCCACGGTCAGGGAACTAGACAAACTAGATGACTTCATATTGAGACAACCCCTGGCAACTGTGGCTCCCTCCCCTGCCTTTTTTAAACTGCAAGCCCCGTCTCTTCCAGAATGTCCTATAGTTGGAATCATACAGTATACACCACTTTTAGATTGGTTTCTTTCTTGTCTTACTGATTTTGTTACTGATTTTAGTACAGTGTTAAATAGGAGGTTGAGAGGAAAAATTTTTGCCTAGGTCCTGATCTGAGGGGATAAGCCTCTAGTTTCTCAATATTAATATGATGTTAGCTGTAAGTTTTCTTTTGCAGATATACTTTATCAAGTTGAGGCAATTTCCTTGTATTCTTAGTTTGCTGAGAGTTTTTATTATGAATGGAGGTTGAGTTTTGTCAAAGAGTTTTCTGTATCTATGGATACGATCATCGGTCATACCCGTGATGAAGTGACTTAGATCACTGTGTGTCTGAAAGAGATGGCACTCAGCCTGGTGTGTGATTGTTTTTACACATTGCTGGATTCAATTTGCTAATATTTTGTGGGGGGTTTTTGTATCTGTGTTCACAATGCATATTGGTCTGTAGTTGTCCTTTCCTGTAATGTCTTTATTTGGTTTTAGCCTGAGTGCAATGGTAACATCATACTCTTAATTAGAAAAGTGTCCTTCCCCTTCTATTTTCTGGAAGAACTTGGAGAGTTTTTGTTTCTTGCTTATATGTTTGATGGAATTCACCAGTGAAGCAAGCTGGGTTTAATTCTTTCTTTTTTGGGATGTTATTAATTATTGATTCATTTTATTATAATAGATTTAGATTCAGATTGTCTATTTCCTCTTGTGTGAATTTTGGTGCTTTTTATCTTTCAAAGAATTGGCTTATTTCATCTATATTATTAACTTTGTGGGCATAGAGTTGCTTGTAATGTTCCTTTATTATCCTTTTATGTCTCAGGGATCAATAGTGAAGACTTCTCTTTCATAACTGATATTAGTGGCTCATGTCTTCTCCATTTTTGTCAGCTTCGCTAGGTCATTTTAGTTCCCTATTTCCTCTTCATTTGTTAGGTAGTCATGTAGTTTTTTACTTTGCTCCTTCAACTGTAACATATTTTTTTGTTGTTTCATTTTTTTATTTTTTGACAGGTGGGACTGTGTTCCTATCTTCCTAGTTGTTTGGTATAAGGTTTCCAGACATGCAAGTTGTGGGCAGTTGGGTAGAGCCGGGTCTTGGCTTAGAGACATGGACCTCTGGGATACCTCACTCCAATTAATATTCCTTGGGTCCTGGGGTTCCCTGTTACCCCAGCAGTGCAGACACAGTGCTCTAACCTCAGGGCCTCAGACCTGTGAACTGGGATCCCACAAGCGGTGGGATGTGGGGAAAAAAAAGGAAAAAAAAAGGAGGAAAAAAGAAATGAAAAATAGAGAAAGGGAAAAAAAAAGGCAGAATAGGAATCAGGAATAAAAAATAACCCCTGGTCACCCCTGGGGCTCTCCCATCCACCTGGCCACTGGCTGTACCCCACTAATTCCAGGTAAGCCTTCTAGGCGCGGGGAGGCACAAACTCCATGTCTTCCCTCACTGCCCTCTTGACTAGATCATTTTAATGACCTTTTCAAGAACCAATTTTTGATTTCACTGATTTTTTTCTATTTGTTTCCTATTTCAATTTCAGTGATATCTGCTGTAAACTTTATTTAATTTTTTCCCTTTGCTTTAGGTTTAATTTCTTCTCCTTGCTTTAGGCTTACGCTGCTTTTCATTCTTTTGTTTCCTCAGGTGGAAGCTTAGAGTATTCATTTAGAAATTTCCTGCTTTTCTAATCTTATCAATGCCATAAGTTTCCCTCTAAACACTTTTTTTTATTATATCCCACACATTTTGATATATTGTGTTTTTATTTTCATTTCAGTTCAGTTCAGTTATCTCTGACTCTTCATGATCTCATGGACTGCAGCGCACCAGGCCTCCTTGTCCATCACCAACTTCCAGAGCTTACTCAAACTCATGTCCATTGAGTCAGTGATGCCATCCAACCATCTCATCCTCTGTTGTCCCCTTCTCCTCCCGCCTTCAATCTTTCCCAGCATCAGAGTCTTTTCAAATGAGTCAGCTCTTCACATCAGGTGGCCAAAGTATTGGAGTTTCAGCTTCAGCATCAGTCCTTCCAATGAATATTCAGGACTGATCTCCTTTAGGATGGACAGGTTTGAGCTCCTTGCAGTCCAAGGAACTCTCAAGAGTCTTTTCCAACACTACAGTTTAAAAACTATTTTCATTTACTTCAATATATTTTAAAATGTCTCTTGAGACTTCTTGAGGAAGACTCAAATGTAATATAAAAGCTACTTAATTTCCAAATATTTTGAGACGTTTCAGCTTTCTCTTATTGATTTCTAATTGGAGTGCATCGTGGTCTGAGACAGTATAGCATATGATTTCTACTCTTTCAAATTTCCTAAAGTGTGTTTTATGGGCCAACATGGGCTCGATCTTGGTGACCGTTTCATGTGAGGCTGAACAGAGTGTGTCTCTGCTGTGTGGGATGACCCATTTTATGGATGCCAATTAGACCCCATTGATTGATGCAGGTATTCAGTTCAACCACGTACTTCCTGATTTTCTGCTGGCTGGATCTGCCCCTTACTGATAGACAGATGAAGAAGTTCTCCAAGTCTTTGTCTTTGTCTGAAAAAGGCTTTATTTTTCCTTCACTTCTGAAAGATAATTTCTTTGCCTGGAATTCTAGGTTGCTTTTTATCTCAACACTGTAAACATTTCATTCCACTCTGTTTTTGCTTGCGTGGTTTCTGGTGAGATGTTCGATACAATTACTGTTAATGCTCTTTTAAAAGTAAAGTATGCTTACTATCTGACTTATTTCAAAAATTTCTCATTGTTTTTTAAATTTTACATAAGATATGCCGAGTGGGGATTTTGTGCTGTTTATTCTGCTTGGTGTTCTCTGAGATTCCTGGATCTGTAGTTTGATGTCTGTTATTAACTTTGGAAAATTCTCAGCCTTTTTTATTTCAAATATTTATTCTGCTTCTTTCTTTCTTCTCCTTTTGATATTCCCATTACACAAACCTTACAACTTTATATGATCCCCTACCTCTGAATGTTCTGTCCTTTTCATTGTCTTTTTTTCCCCCCCTTTGCATTTCAATTTGACAAGTTACTTTACTGTTGCATATCTTCAAGCTCACTGGCTCTTTGCTCAGCTGTGTTTGGTCTGCTGATGACATGGCCTTCATTTCTGTTGCAATGCGTGTGGTTTCCAGCATTCCCCTTGATTCATTCTTAGGGTCCTCATCTCTCTGCTCATAGCACCCTTATGATCTTGCGTGTGGTCTGCTTTTTCCGTTAAAGCCCTTAACCTTAATAACTTAAATTGAACCTTAGTAACTAAATAAATAGTTATTTAGCATAGTTATTTTAAATTCTTGGTCTAATTATTCAAAAATCTTTGCCATAAATGAGTCTTGTTTTGTGCCTTTTCTTATCTTTTAGTGTGACTTTTTGTTGTTATTGCTGTTCAGAGCCATTTATACCTAATATACCTGATATATACCTAATATATCAGGTAAGAGAAGTTGATATAATTTGACTTTTGGTGTGAGGTTTTATGTTAAACAGGCTCTTCCAAAAAATATAAGAGGAGGGAATGCTTTCCAATTTATTTAGAGGTCAGTGTTACCCTGACACCAAAACCAGACAGAGATATCAAAAGAAAAATAAACAATATTCTAAATATAGACACAGAAATTCTAACAAATACTAGGAATCCAAATTTAGCAACATATAGAAGTACAGAACATGGCCAAATGGGATTTGTCCCAAGAGTGAAAAGTTGGTTAAATACCTGAAAAGCAAATATATTATGTCAGTAGAATAAAAGATGAAGAGCAAAAACTATGTGATCATCTCAATAGATACAAGAAAAGCCTTTGAAAATATTCAACACTGTTGCATAATTAAAAAGAAAACCTCAAGAAACTAGGATAAGAAGAGGAATTCCTTGACCTGATAAAAGACTTTATGGAAAAGCCACAGCTGACATCTCAGTTAAGTCAAAGATGGAATGCTTTCCTTCTAAGTTTAGAAACAAGATAAAGATGATTGTGCTTGACAGATCTCTTCAATATTGTCCTGGAAGTTATTGGCAGAAAAAGTAAATAAAAGGCATCCAGACTGGGAAAAAAGAATTTGAGTTGTTTCTATTTGCAGATGATATAAACTTATGCACAGAAAACCATAAGAAGTCCCTTCCAACCATTAAACTAATAAATATATTCACCAAGATTCAGGATGCAAACTCAAGATATAGAATCCATTTTATTTCTAAACTCTTGCAAAGAACAATTTAAAAATAAAACCAAGAAAGTAACTCCAGCTAGAATAGCATTAAAACAATAAAATATCTTAAAATAATTTTACCCAGTAAACGCAAAATGCATACCTGAATAACACAAAACACTGCTGATAAGTTGAAGAAGACCGAATAACTAGAAAGAAGCCCCATGATCATGGTTTGCAAGCATTAATATTGTGAAGATGACCATACTCCCCAAATAGATATAAATATTCAACACAATCCCCATAAGAATCTCTACTGCCTTTTCTGTAGCTATAGATGAGCTGATCCTAAAACTCACACATAAAGTCAAGGGATCTAGAATAGCCAAAACTATCTTGAAAAAGAATAACAAAGTTGGAGGACTCACTCTCTACGATTTCGAAACTTAACTGTGTTGCTACCCTAATTAAGACAGTGTGGTACTGACATAAGGATAGATAGGAAGGTCTGTGGGATAGATTTGAGAATCCAGAAATAAAACCATGTGTCTATGTTTGATTTCTGAAGAGAGCGCCAAGACAATTCAAAGGGGAGAAGAATACCTTTTTCAACAACTGATGTTGAGGCTGCTAGATTTCCACGCATGAAAGAATAAAGTTACTCCCCCACCTCACAATGCAGATAAGAATTAACTCAAAATGTAAGACAGATAAAAATTAGCTCTTAACTGTAAGAGCTAAAACTATGAAACTCTCAGAAAAAAAAATGTGGGTGTAAAACTTTATGACCTTGGACTGGAAAAATCAGTGGTTTCTTAGCTACTACATCAAAGCACAAGCAAAAAAATAAAAACAGATTAGTTGGGCTTCATCAAAATCAAAAACTTTCGTTCTGCATGGAATATCACTGAGAAAGGGAAAAGACGATTTGCAGAATGAAAGGATGGATTTTTCAAACCACAGAAGGGACTTGTACCTAGCGCATATGGGGAACTTCTAAACTCAGTTGTAAAAAGATTAATAGCCCAATTAAAAATGGGCAAGGATTTGAATAAACCTTTCTCCAAAGAAGATAAACAAATGGCCAGTAAGTGCATGGAAAGCTGCTCAACATCATTAGTCATCAGAAGAATGCAAGTCAAAATCACAACGAGCTACCACCTCAAACCCATTAGGACAGGATAATAAACAAGGACAGATGATGACAAATGTTGGGGATAATGCAGAGAAACTGGGATCCTTGGGCACCACTGATAGAATCCCAAAATGGAGCAGCTTCTTTAGTAAACAGGCTGTTGGTGCTGGGGACTAGATGTTTGTACCCCCTCTCCATTCACACCTCGAAGCCCTAATCCCTGAGGCGAGAGTGTCTGGAGGTGAGGCTTTGGGAAGTGATGAGCTCATGAGGGTGGGGCCCTCTCGACAGGATGAGCGCCCTTGTAAGAGAAGATGGGAGGCACAGGATGATTCTCTCCACCTCTGAGGACACAGGGAGAAAGTGGAAACCAGAACCCCACCCTGATGTGGGACTTCCCGGCCTGAAGAACAACAGCTGTTAAGCCTCCAGTCTGTGGTCTTTGGGGCTTCTCCGACAGCTCAGTGGTAAGGAAGCCCCCTGCAGTGCAGGAGACTCAGATTTGAGCCCTGGGTTGGGAAGTTCTCCTGGTGAAGGAAATGGCAACACACGCCAGTATTCCTGGCTGGAGAATTCCACGGAGAGAAGAGCCTGGCGAGCTACAGAAGAGGCGCTTTCTCCAAGGTGAAATAGAATTGCCAGATGACCCAGCAGTTATGCTCCTCGGTTCATCCCTGCGAGCAGCGAAGACAAGTGTCTACACGGCAGCTGGTACACAAAAGCTGGGAGCAGCATTGTTCATAAGCGCCCCAAAGTAGAAACACCTCAATGTTCATTAGCTGATGAATGAAAAAATAGAAAGTACTGTGTTCAGAAAATGGAATACGTTTGGCAACAGAATGAACTGAGATGCTAACATACTACAGCGTGATGAACGTGGAAACCCCAGGGCTCAGTGAAAGAGGCTAGACACAAATGGGCACATATTGTGTAACTCTTGTTTCCGTGAAATGTCGCAGACGGGCAAATCTTTAGAGAAAGAAAGTAAGTTAAGACCGTTGCTCCTTGGAAGAAAGGCTGTGATGAATCTAGACAACGTATTACAAAGCAGAGACATCACTTTGCTGACCAAGGTCCATATAGTCAAAGCTATGGTTTTCCCAATAGTCATGTACGGATGTGACAGTTGGACCGTGAAGAAAGCTGAGCACCGAAGAACTGATGCTTTTAAACTGCGTATTGGAGAAGACTCTTGAGAGTCTCTTAAACTGCAAGGAGATCAAACCAGTCAATCCTAAAGGGAGTCAACCTTGAATATTCATTGGAAGGACTGATGCTGAATCTGATGCTCCAATACTTTGGCCACCTGACGTGAAGAGCTGACTCTTTTGAAAAAACCCTGATGCCGGGCAAGACTAAAGGCAAAAGGGTAAAGGGGTGACAAAGAATGAGATGGTTGGATGGCATCACTGACTCTATGGACACGAGTTTGAGCAGACTCTGGGAGACGGTAGAGGACAGGGAGGCCTGGCGTGCTGTAGTCCATGGGGTTGCAAAGAGCTGGACACGATTGAGCGACTTTCACTTTCTTTCACTTTCATAATGTAATGTTTGCATTTGATCATCTTCCTTTGTTTCGATTTGTTTTTTGTTTTTCTTGTTTGTGGAGATGTCTAGTACAAGATAGGAGAGAAGCAATGAGAAAGAGCTTCCTTTTCTGGCTTCTGCCTCTAATGAAGTGACTTCTACAGTTTGCAGTAGGTTTTCTGAAAGTCTGGGTCACCTTAAAAAAGTTACCCTCTAGCATTCGTGTCCTGAATGGACATTGCATTTTATCAGAGGCCATTTTGGCATCTGTTTAGGTTATGGCATTTGTTCCTCTTTATTCTGTTATTTTGGGGCATCACAGTAATAACTTTTCTGATGTTGAGCTGTTTCAGAATTCCCGTGAAATACTTGGTAATGATATACAGTGCTTCAAACAAATTGCTGGTATCTCTTTTGTATTTCTGTGTAAGATGGCTTTATAATTTTCTCTTTTTATACTGTCTTTTCCAGTTTTGGTGTCTGGGTTAGATGTATTTCCTTATTTTTTTAAAATAAAAATTCACATATAATAAAATTAAATTTTATTACACAGAACAATGCATTTTGACAAATAGCCATTTATACCCAACAGTGAAGGTACAGAGGGCTTGCAATAGACTCCGAGTGCCCCCCTGCTGCTCTTCCATGATCAGTTCCTCCTCCTGCCCACAAGACCTGGCCACATCGAATCTGTTCTCCATCCTTAAACTCTGCTTTTCCAGAATGTCGTTGAAAGGCAATGTTGCACACAGCCTTGGGGGTCAGACCCCTGTCACTTAGCAGAACGTGGTTCTGTCACCCATTTGGTGCTGTGAGTCAAGAGCTGGGTACTTTGTGTTTCTGGGTGTATTTCTTTGTACAAATAGTTGATGGCTCCACTGAAATGGCTTCTCAAGTTTGGTTTAGGTTTCTGAATCTTGATCACATTAAATAAGTTGTCTTTGTCTGTCTGTCTGTTGGAGGACATTGGGTTGTTTCCAGCTTTGTTGTTCAGTTACTAAGTCGTGTCTGACTCTGTGACCCCGTGGACTGCAGCACGCCTGGCTCCTCTGTCCTCCACTATCTCCCAGAGTTTGCTCAGTTTATGTCCAATGAGTCAGAGATGCTATCTAGCCATCTCATCCTCTGTCGTCCTCTTCTCCTTTTGCCTTCAGTCTTTCCCAACATCAATGTCTTTTCCAACGAGTCGGCTCTTTGCATCAGGTGGTGGAAGTACTGGGGCTTCCGTTTACAGCTGGGGACTGCCATAAATTTTACATTCATAGTTTTGTGTAACTCTAAGTTGCAATCTCTTCTTACATCAAGGAATGCATTGGCTGGGTCATTTGGTGACTGTATATTGAATGTTGCAAGAAATGGTCTTTTTATAAGAAACACCTCTTTGCATAGTGAGCGTGCTGTTTGGCATTCCCACCAGCCGTGAATGAGAAATTCAGTTGCTCTTTCTGCACCCTGACTGTCCCCTGACATTGTAGTTGTTGTTGGTTTTGTTCTAGTTTCAACAGTTCTAGTGGATGAAAGTGTTATCTCCTTGTGGTTTTAATTTGCCTTTCCCTAGTGACCAGTCAAAAACGACAGAATGATCTCTGTTCGTTTCCAAGGCAAACCATTCACTATCACGGTAATCCAAGCCTGTGCCCCAACAAGTAACACTGAAGAAGATTAAGTTGAATGGTTCTATGAAGACCTACAAAACCTTTTAGAACTAACACCCAAAAAAGATGTCCTTTTCAGTATAGGGGACTGGAATGCAAAAGTAGGAAATCAGGAAACACCTGGAGTAACAGGCAAATTTGGCCTTGGAGTACAGAATGAAGCAGGGCAAAGGATAAGAGTTTTGCCAAAAGAATGCACTGCTCATAGCAAACACCTTCTTCCAACATCACAAGAGAAGACTCTACACATGGACATCACCAGATGGTCAACACTGGAATCAGATTGATTGTATTCTTTGCAGCCAAAGATGGATAAGCTCTATACAGTCAGCAAAAACTAGACAGGGAGCTGACTGTGGCTCAGATTATGAACTCCTTATTGCCAAATTCAGACTTAAATTGAAGAAAGTGGAGAAAACCATTAGACCATTCAGGTATGACCTAAATCAAATCCCTTGTAATTGTACAGTGGAAGTGAGAACTAGACTTGAGGGACTAAATCTTATAGACAGAGTGCCTGATGAACTATGGACGGAGGTTTGTGACATTGTACAGGAGACAGGGATTAAGATGATCCCCACAGAAAAGAAATGCAAAAAAGCAAAATGGCTGTCTGAGGAGGCCTTACAAATAGCTGTGAAAAGAAGAGAAGTGAAAAGCAAAGGAGAAAAGGAAAGATATTCCTATTTAAATGCAAAGTTCCCAAGAATAGTAAGGAAAGATAAGAAAGCCTTCCTCAATGATCAATGCAAAGAAATAGAGGAAAACAATAGAATGGGAGAGACTAGAGATCTCTTTAAGAAAATTAGAGCTAGCAAGGGAACATTTCATGCAAAGATGGGCTCGATAAAGGACAGAAATGGTACGGATCTAACAGAAGCAGAAGATATTAAGAAGAGCTGGCAAGAATACACAGAGGAACTGCACAAAAAAGATCTTCATGACCCAGATAATCACGATGGTGTGATCACTCACCTAGAGCCAGAAATCTTGGAATGTGAAGTCAAGTGGGCCTTAGAAAGCATCACTACAAATAAAGCTAGTGGAGGTGATGGAATTCCAGTTGAGCTATTTCAAATCCTGAAAGATGATGCTGTGAAAGTACTGCACTCAGTATGTCAGCAAATTTGGAAAACTCAGCAGTGGCCACAGGACTGGAAAAGGTCAGTTTTCATTCCAATCCCAAAGAAAGGCACTGCCAAAGAATGCTCAAACTACCACACAATTGCACTCATCTCACACATTAGCAAAGTAATGCTCCAAATTCTCCAAGCCAGGCTTCAGCAATACATGAACCATGAACTTCCAGACGTTCAAGCTGGATTTAGGAAAGGCAGAGGAACCAGAGATCAAATTGCCAACATATGCTGGATCATCGAAAAAGCAAGAGAGTTCCAGAAAAACTCCTGTTTTATTGACTATGCCAAAGCTTCTGACTGTGTGGATCACAATAAACTGTAGAAAATTCTTAAAGAGAATGGCATACCAGACCATCTGACCTGTCTCTTGAGAAACCTGTATGCAGGTCAGGAAGCAACAGTTAGAACTGGACATGAAACAACAGACTGGTTCCAAATAGGAAAAGGAGTACATCAAGGCTGTATATTGTCACCCTGCTTATTTAACTTATATGCAGAGTACATCATGAGAAATGCTGGGCTGGAAGAAGCACAGTCTGGAATCAAGATTGCTGGGAGAAATATCTATAACCTCAGATATGCAGATGACACCACCCTTATGGCAGAAAGTGAAGAGGAACTAAAAAGCCTCTTGATGAAAGTGAAAGAGGAGAGTGAAAAAGTTGGTGTAAAGCTCAACATTCAGAAAACTAAGATTATGGCATCTGGTCCCATCACTTCATGGGAAATAGATGGGGAAACGGTGGTAACAGTGTCAGACTATATTTTTGGCTCGCAAATCACTGCAGATGGTGACTGTAGCCATGAAATTAAAAAACACTTACTCCTTGGAAGGAAGGTTATGACCAACCTAGAGAGCATACTGAAAAGCAGAGACATTACTTTACCAACAAAGATCTGTCTAGTCAAGGCTATGGTTTTCCCAGTAGTCATGTATGGATGTGAGAGTTGGATGGTGAAGAAAGCTGAGTGCTGAAGAATTGATGCTTTTGAACTGTGGTGTTGGAGAAGACTCTTGAGAGTCCCTTGGACTGCAAGGAGATCCAACCAGTCCATCCTAAAGGAGATCAGTCCTGGGTGTTCATTGGAAGGACTGATGTTGAAGCTGAAACTCCAATACTTTGGCCACATGATGTGAAGAGCTGACTCATTTGAAAAGACCCTGATGCTGGGAAAGATTGAGGGCAGGAGGTGAAGGGGATGACAGAGGATGAGATGGTGGGATGGCATCACCAGCTCAATGGACATGGGTTTGGGTGGACTCGGGGAGTTGGTGATGGACAGGGAGGCCTGGCGTGCTGGGGTTCATGGGGTCGTGGAGGTTCAGACACGACTGAGTGGCTGAACTGAGTGAGCAGTAATGTTGAACCCCTTTCTGTCTGCTCGTGTGGCACTTGGGTGTCTTATCTGGTGAAATGTCAGCTCAAAGTTTTTTTTTTTTGCCTCCTTTTAAAATTTGTGGTGTTGTTTTTTTACTGCTGAATTTTCATAGTTCTTCATGTATTGCAGATATAAATCTTTTGGGGGCTATGTGATGTGCAAATATTTTCTCCCAATCTGGGCTGGTCTTTTCATTCTCTTAACCATGTCTTGCCCAGAGCAAAATTTTTAGGTTTTGAAAAGCATCATTTACATATATTTTTGTTGTTGTTGTTATAGGTGCTCTTGGTGTGGTACCTAAAAATTCTGTGCCTAACCTATTTTCTCCTCTGCTTTCCTGGAGAAGTTTTATAATTGGCATTTTACATGCAAGTCTTTGATACATTCTGAGTTAAATTTTGTTAAAAGGTGCAGACGTGGGTCAAGTCCTCTGGCCCGCCTCTTTCTCTCCTCTGGCACTCGGATGGATGCCCAGTTGTTGGAAAGGCTCCCCTTTATTGGTTGAATTGCGTTTGCACTTTTTTCAGAAATCCATTCCCCACATTCTGTTTGGTTGATCTAAATGTCTATCCTTTTGCCAATACCAAAGCATCCTGATGACTGCAGCTTTATAGTGCATTTGAAGTCAATGAGAATCTTTTGATTTTGTTCTTTTTTCCCCATAGTTGTTTTGGCTATTCTAGTTCCTTTGATACTTCCTATAAATTTCAAATCCTTAATAAATTTTGTTTGATATATTGTGTGTGTGCTCAGTTGCTAAATTATGTCCAACTCTTTGTGACCCCATGGGCTGTAGCCACCAGCCTCCTTTGTCCATGGGATTCTCCAGGCAAGAATACTGGAGTGGGTTGCCATTTCCTTCTCCAGGGGATCTTCTCAGCCCAGGGACTGAACCCATGTCTCTTGCACCTCCTGCATTGGCAGGCAGGTTCCTTACCACCAGTGGCACCTGGGAAGCCCTGTTACTTGCTAGAAGCTGTGAAAACCATGCTTGAAGTCAGTATCTTATCAATTCCTTATATATTAATCTCTCATTATAACTGTTGATTTGGAAAATTTTCCTACACATTCATGGATTTTATTATTTTAGGCTTGTATTGCTTTTTACTATGTAACGTTCCTTTTTTAATCCCCATTAAATCTTTTTGGCTTAAATAATATTCCCCCTGTCTTGCTACATCCCTTTCCTTTATGTAGTATTTTTTCTTCTGTGTATGTTTCCATCTCTTTATTTTCAACTTCTCTGTGTGACTTGTTTTCTGATATGTTTCTCATGTGGGTTGGGAAGATCCCGTGGAGGAGGGCATGGCAACCTGCTCCAGGATTCTTGCCTGAAGAATCCCATGGACAGAGGAGCCTGACGGGCTGCAGTCCACAGGGTCACCAAGAGTTGGACATGACTGAAGAGACAGCACGCATGCACTTAGCGTGTACACGTTTCTTGTAATCAGTAATGAGTTATGTTTAAAACCCCATTATCATGGAACTTGTATTCCATGATTTTAACCCTTTGCATACATTGTGATTCCTTGTATGTTTAGGGTTATATCAACATTATTCTGTGTTCTTCTGTTTTTAATCCCGTTCTTTTCTTTTCCCTTTTTGCCTTCCATGGGATTAATGCTGCTGCTGCTCAGTCACTTCAGTCGTGTCTGACTCTGTGCCACCCCAGAGACGCCAGCCCATCAGGCTCCCCCGTTCCTGGGATTCTCCAGGCAAGAACACTGGAGTGGGTTGCCATTTCCCTCTCCAGTGCATGAAAGTGAAAAGTGAAAGTGAAGTCGCTCAGTCATGTCCGACTCTTAGCGACCCCATGGACTGCAGCCCACCAGGCTCCTCTGTCTGTGGGAGTTTCCAGGCAAGAATACCGGAGTGGGGTGCCATTGCCTTCTCCAATGGGACTAATAGTACTTTGTAAATTTGTTATTTTTCTTTGTTGGTTTGGAGGTTATATATTTTAATTGTATGATTTTAGTAGTTTTACTTAAAATTTTAAACATTAATATTTAACTATACATTTTTTCTAAGGAAATGCAGATACTTAATCCATGCCTCCCTTTCTCCTGTCAGTCCCCTGTGAACCACTGAAAGTCAGTTCTATGTAAATGTGTTAACCAAGAGTTTATTTCCAACCATTTGAAAAGGGAAAATTTTATAATGCATTATATATCCATCCCAAACTGTCAACCAATTTCCTATATTGTATCTAAAACCTAGAAAAATGCCTATATAAAACTAAAAAACTAGTGTATTAGGATATAAAATGTTTAAGCCTAGCTTCCAGATCACCGGCACTTGCTAAGGTTGTTGACACACCGCCGCTTTGCAGGCGGTAATATATCTCGTTTCTATGCTGTTCCATAAACTTTATGTTTGCCACATAGCATGGCAAATCACACAGAAATAAACACACTTGTTGGGAAAATGCAGACAACTATTCTTAATAAAACTCATGATCAATTCCTCCCCAAGTAAGGTGGAGACTTGAGGCTCCAAGTCAGCTGAGGAGAGGGGTGGAAGTGGGTGGAAGCGGCTATCGTATCTCCTGGTTGTGGAAGGGGTGGGCAGAGGAGCTGGGTGAGGAAGGGTGTCTGGGGCAAGTCGTCAGACTCAGGAGGCCTGTGAAGGATTCTGCACAATTTAGGGGCTGCTCTGGAGGCTTCTGAGGAAGGGGGCTTAACAGATTTCCAGAGGAATTGCTCAATGCTTTTGAATGAAACAATTTCTAAATGCAGTCTTACTTCTTGCCTTGATGTTTACTTTCATGTTTATTTACATGGGACTCTAGGAGACATTTGGCTGCCCCAATGGTTCAGCAGTAAAAAGATCTGCCTGCGATACAAGAGATGCAGGAGATGTGGGTTCAGTCCCTGGTTGGGAAGATCCCCTGGAGAAGGAATGGCAACCCACTGCAGTATTCCTGCCTGGAGAATCCCATGGACAGAGGAGCCTGGCAGGCAACAGTCCATGGGGTCACAAAGAGTCAGACACGACTGAGTGACTCAGCCGTAGCTAGGGGACATCAAGTGGATTGTTTCCTCCTTCTTTTAAGCTTCCCATCACATCACAGTGAGGTTCAAGGCTACTGTTTGACACTGCATCAACATGGCCCTCCTGGAGTGATGCCCATCTTGGGACCAGCAACGTCCCAGGTGTCCGTCGCCTCCCTTGGCACTGGTGTTCTGTCTCCTTCATGTGTCCCTAAAAAAACCACACCCACGGTGAAGAGTCTGCTTGGAGACACCTGCATAAAGATGGACCCCAAAGGGCTGCAGTCTTGCTATAAATGAGAAGAAACCTACTGTGAGGAAGGAGGGAGCAAGGAACACTGCTCTCTCCCTTGAGATTTTAAATCAAGCCTACACACTCAGGTTTGCTGACCTCCAGCGGGTGCTTGGCAGGGCAAATGCAACTTCTCTTGGGAGTTGTCTTCCATCTAGACAACCACTCTTAAGTGGTTGTAAGTGACCTTCGACTGTAGCAGGTATTCCAATTTCAGAAATGTTAAAGGATGGAAAAATGCCTATGGACCTGATGGGATGCAGTGTGTGTGTGTCGGTGCCATCCTGCCCACATCTGCATATCGGCATGAGTTATGTCTCTCCAGCTGGTAGTCAAGGGAGCTCCTCAACATCCTCTCCAATTTACTAATTCTCTCTTTAACTGTGTTCTGCCTAGAATGTGTTCTTTTTATCACACATATTATTTCAAGAACTTTAATTTCCCCCCCCTCGTTTTTTAATTGCCTTTTAAAAAATGTCTGTTGTTATTGCTTATGTGCCTTTTTCATTTTTCTATAGTTTGTTGCTTTTAAGAGGATGTTCTCCCTCATTCAGTTCTATTTCTTTAAGCATCCTAAATGTAATTCTTTTTGTTGTAGTCAAATTGTCCCATCCCGTTAGCTTCACCTGGAGTGGCTTCATGTTCTGAGGACTGAGCTTGTTGTCAGAACATTCCTGTGTTGTGGGTGAGGGGAGTTTTGGCCTTTACCCCAGTCCCATTTTTCAGCCTTTGTCCCTCACCCTGGAGAATCTTTGGTTGTCCCAGCCACCCTCCACCACACTGTAGGTCCTAGGGGCTCTCCCCTTCATGGTGCGTCTCTCTCTGTTTCTTCCTGTTTCTCGCCATCTGCTTCTTGCTGGGCTCATGGATTCTCTCATCTTTCTTCTTGTTTGTTCAAGCAACAAGAGTTTTTGGACATTGACTACGTACCAATCTCTGTCCCATCTTTGGTTTTCTTCTTTTAATGATAGTTTTATGGAAACAGATCCCATTTTTAAAATTATTGTTTATATAAGGTGCTTTTATGAGTTCTGCTTTCATGTTCAAGAAGGTCAGTGGGATGGTATGTATTTTCTATGAAGAGTTCTTCTCGCCCCTATGACCCTTAGTGGGCTCTTTACTTTCTTTGAGTCACAGCCCTCCTGTTACAATGTCAGTTCTTTGTTCTTCTACAGCACTTTGCAACCTGAAAATGCTTTCTTCTTCATCAACTCAGATGTCATTTCAACCACTTTCAATGGGAAGAAGATAGACTTTATTTTGGGGGCTCCAAAATCACTGCAGATGGTGACTGCAGCCATGAAATTAAAAGATGCTTGCTCCTTGGAAGAAAAGCTGTGGCCAACCTAGATAGCATATTAAAAAGCAGAGACGTTACTTTGCTGACAAAGGTCTGTCTAGTAAAAGCTATGGTTTTTCCAGTAGTCATGAATGGATGTGAGAGTTGGACTATAAAGAAAGCTGAGCGCTGAAGAACTGATGCTTTTGAACTGTGGTGTTGGAGAAGACTCTTGAGAGTCCCTTGGACTGCAAGGAGATCCAACCAGTCCATCCTATAGGAGATCAGTCCTGGGTGTTCATTGGAAGGACTGATGCTGAAGCTGAAACTCCAATCCTTTGGCCACCTGATGGGAAGAACTGACTCATTGGAAAAGACCCTGATGCTGGGGAAGATAGAAGGTGGGAGGAGAAGGGGACAACAGAGGATAGATGGTTGGATGGCATCACCGACTCAATGGACATGAGTTTGAGCAAGCTCTGGGAGTTGGTGATGGACAGGGAGGCCTGGCGTGTTGCAGTCCATGGGGTCGCAAAGAGTCAGACACGACTGAGTGACTGAACTGAACTGAATTCCCTGACCAGGGCTCAAACCCATGTCCCCTGCATTGGAAAGTGGCTTCTTAACCACTGGACCACCAGGGAATTCCCCACATCTTCTTTCCTGGTACCCTTCCTTGGATGTGGCACATGCCTGAGCATGAGATATGCTGACATAAATGAGATGCTTGATAAAGGCCCCAGGGGAGTGGGCTTTGAGTGTCTCAGGCAGGGCTGTGGTGGAGCCCATCCTGCAGGGCCTTGTACCCCTGCAGGCCCACAGGGGCACTGACCCAAAAGGCAGCCTGCAGTGCCTGGAGCAGATGGGCCCCTACAGAAGTGTGTGAGGGAGAACGAGCTGCCGCCGGCCTGTGTTCCCTAGTGAAAGTGAAGGGCGCTTGGTTGTGTCTGACTCCTTGTGACCCCGTGGATTATATGGTCCTTGGAATTCTTCTGGCCAGAATACTGGAGTGGGGAGCCTTTCCCTTCTCCAGAGGATCTTCCCAACCCAGGGACCGAACACAAGTCTCCAGCATTGCAGGCGGATTCTTTACCAGCTGAGCCCCCAGGGAAGCACTAGTTCCCCAGTGAAGGAGGATTTATAGCCCAGCAAAGGGGCTCTAGGACCACTCACCATGTTCAAGTCAGGAAAAACCAGTAGGTATCGATTCACATTACCGAGGTGACTGAAGGCGGAGGCGGTGTTTATTTGGAGCTGTGCTCCTAATATAATAGCACTTAGATTACAATATTTTCTGTAATTACTTAAAAATGACAATGCATATTGAGTTAGTGATAAATCAGAGGCAATTTAAATAATGTCACCAGGAATCAAGAAGCATAAATTCTATGGGCTTCATTCCAGCCAATGAGCCATTACTTCAAAGAGTAGGGGCTATCTGAATACTCAGTGCCCTCTGGAGGTGGCAGCGTCCCAGGCTCTGACCTTGACCTGCAGTAGCCTGTCATGCTGACCTGGCCGCTCTGCGTGCGGCGGGCAAGTGGGAGCTGGAGTCTGGAGCACAGGCCGTGCCTGGGGCACAGAGGAGGCCGGGCGCAGCAGGGTGATGTCTGTGCCCCCGGGCAGCAGTAGGCAGGGGTGGGGGAGAGGGGGCTCTGGCAAGTGTCCTGCAGCTCAAGACAGTGGCAGCCGCCTGAGCCTCTGGCCCGATGCCCAGGCCCCCTCTCACCTCCTCTGCCTGCCCCGTGCAGCTGCAATTTCCCTTGGGGTAACATGCACATGTTAATGAGGACCTTGGGGCCTCCTGCAATGAGAATTTGGCTTCTGCAGAGCTCAGGTGGGCTCCGAGTGGGTTCTGGGCCCCCTCCCCGCAGCCTTGCTCAGGGTGGAGGGGGCGATAGTTTACTTTAGAGTGAAATGTCTTCTGCTGGGTGGGTCTGCTTGCAGTGGGTGATGGGGGGAAGGGAGGTGAGCTCATGAGACGCTAGCTCCCCTGGCTGCCTTCTTTATGGCGGCAAGTAAAGCCATCTGCTCACAAATAACAGAAGCAAACAGCTCGCGGCAAACAAGAAACAGGAGCTGGTTATAGGGATTCTTGAGTGTCTCCTGTGGTGCGGGGAGGAGTGTGGACTGGACCTTGGGAAAGGGGAAGGGTCGGATCGGGGTCGGATCGAGGTTGGATCGGGAGAAGCACCCAGGTCCCTGCTCACTTTCTCCCTGGGCTCCGTGCTCCTCTTTCTGCAGCCGTGTCCCTGCCCCCCGGCCTCTTGCAGCTCCTGACCTGAAGATGCAAGGCCAGCCCCTGGAAGGTGTGGCTTGTTCTTGGGCTCCGTTCCACATTCCCCGGGAAGGGCCGGGGGGCCCACCCCAGCCCGCTCACGCAGTTCAGGTAGTGCCGCATTGACAAAATGCCTGCCTTTGCCCCTTTGGTATGGACCAGCTGTCATCTGAGGGGGCTTGCCATTGGCACACACTTTCCACGGTGCCCCCTGCAAGGTGCCACCTCACTGAGTTACTCAGAGCCTGCAAGGTGGCATCTCGCGGGCATTACCTGTGAGCCAGAGGGCTAACGGTGATGAAGGTGCAGCAACGCGTGACACCCCAGCAGGATCTGGGGGGCTGGGCCCACAGCCTGTCTGCCGCAGCGCCCCCCGCCAACCACGCCGCTCTGAGCTCCAGTTAGAGGACGGGCCACAAGCAGCGGGCTTGGGGCAGGCCGGCCGGCACAGCTGGCAGCTCTGGCATCTCCAAGGTGCCTCCTGGGGTGTTTCCCCTCCAGGCTGCTTAGGTGGAGACGGGTGTTGTCCTGCTGGTGGGACTTTGAGAGCCCCAGAACAGACCGGTCGGCAGGAATGTTCGACTCAGGGAACAGGATGAGATGGGGATGTCTGCCTGGGGGCAGAATAAGGCAGAAGTGAGGACAGGCAGCCAGAGAAGAGAGCGTAAAACTCAGCAATGAACAAAGCAGAAATTTAGGTCATCTTTGCATCAGAGAACCCAGACTGGCTTCCTGTGTCCATCCGACTGGCCACGAGGCTGGGCTTCTGGCCACAGGAATGCTCCTAAGACTCAGAGTTTTTACCCGAGGAGGTTCAAGACCAAGTCCGCAAGATGCCAAGACAAACATCTGTGATCCCTTCAGTCACCCAGGTTGCTGTTCCCGCTTTTTTCTCCCACTGAGACGCCAAGTGTCCGAGAACACTCGGAGGTTTCACTCAAGTCTCCATTCTCATCCTGCCCATCCGTACCAGGAAAGCAGTCTTACTGAAAGGGAGCCAATAGCAGAAGGGTTAGTGGTCCTCAAAATTAAGGTCAATTTCCATCTTTCCTAAATAACTTGGGAATTGTTTTTCCTCCAGTCTTCACATTTTCTAAGTTCCTTGATATTCTTAAAACGTGAAACTGACTCTGATTTTGAATCAAGCTTGCTGGTCGGAAAAGAAAATAGCCATGCCCCAGAATGCGGATCACCATGGTCTGGGAGTGAGAGTGAGGGGAGCTTACTCAAGAGATGCCTCACTTCTCCAGGTACCAAGACCCCACCCGCTCCTTCACACCCCCTACTCGAATGCACTTAGAGGTGGAAAGACCCCCGTTCAAGTGGCAGCTCTGCCTCATCCTTTGTGCTCTTTGGTGAATGAGTTCACATTCTGGGTCTTGATTTTCACATTAAAAGAAAGAAAACAAAAAGGACCTATATGGGTCTACATCAGAGGAACCTGGCGTGCTGCAGTCCATGGGGTTGCAAAGAGTCTGACACGACTTCACGACTGACCAATGACAATCAGAGAAGGGCTGGAACAAAATGAAATGACGCCTGCGGAATAGCTGCACGGTTCTGAAAACCCTCTACAAATGCGCCCTCTTTATTAACGATTCTAATACTTACAACTCCCATTGGCTCTTCCCCCAAGCATTTATTTGAAACCTACTGTGTACAAATACCCCGTGCCAGATGCTGGAGGAAGGAACTGGGTTGAAAGTGTCGACTTGCAAAATTTATTGTGTTTTTCGTGCAGGCTTGTTCTCCCAGGAACAAAATCACTCTTCAGTACCTGGGACATTACAATCATACATTTTAATGAAAACTTAATTAATTTGAAATGATGGCTTTGTTGTAAGTGGAAGGAAAGAAAAATCATTAAAAACTGGCAAATGGGAGAGAAAAACGCTTTTATATAAGTACATGGGGGACACATAGCAGGCAATGAATATTTCTAAAATAAGAAAACATAAAACTGGAGTTCGTAAAGTTATTTCCTTAATTTGGAGGGCTGGTTCAACATGTTCCCTGATAAAAATAAAAGAAACAGGCTCTGCAGCTTGTGCAAATGAATACGGAAATCAATGGGATCTTTTTTCTTTTTAAGCTGTTTTCTAGTGGGGTTTAATGACACGGGTTCATCTGGGGCTTCCAGCGTCTATTTGCTTTGGTTCTTGTCGTTCTCATGGAAAAACACAAATCTCAGGCCAGAAGCTCAATCGAGGCCCCGCGGCTCGTCAAGCTGGGTGCCGGGCACACCGCCTGCTGGGTTTCACCACTCCTCAGATGTCCTCAGGGTCTCTCGGTGCCTCTAGGTCCAGTCTGGGCAGACAAGAGGGGCTCCCTGGTGAGCGACAGAAGCAGAGGCCATGAGCCAAAGATGGGCTGGGCTCCAGTCCTGGCCCTCATGTCCTGAGCAGGTTCCGGCCTCCACTCTCCCATCTATAAAATGGGTGAGTTCAGCTGCAGTCCGAGTTCTGTCCCCAGTGCTTTGAGACGTCTGCTGTGTTTGAAGGTCGAGGGGGTGACTCTTCAAGGTCATGTGGTTGGATGTACAACTCCCCTCCCCAACATCCAATGCTTCAGGGTTCCCTTTCATCTCTCTTCTGTTGGGTCCAAGATGTGCCAGTTAATATTTAATGGCCACCCTATGGGGAAACAGGCTTCCCCAGTGGCTCGGTGGTAAAGCATCTGCCTGCAATGTGGGGGACCCAGCTTCGCTACCTGGGTGGGGAAGATCCCCTGGAAAAAGGAAAGGCTGCCCACTCCAGTATTGTCCCTGGAGAATCCCATGGACAGAGGAGTCTGGCAGGCTACAGTCCATGGGGTCACAAAGAGTCAGACACGACCGAGTGACTAACACTTTCATTTTTCACTTCCTATGGGGAAGAGAGCCTTAGTTTATGCTCTTTGCCAGTTTCCCTGATGTAGACTCTCCACTATGGCCCAGTTGAAGGCACCCCCGTGTGCCAATGGATGCGGAGCTGGGAAGGGTGCCGATAACCTTGAGTTGTGCAAGCTGGCTCCAGCCCATCCCTGGTTAGGAGTCTTCCCTTGATGGGGACCTCGGTCACTGCTGGCTAACCGTGGACGCGGGTCAGATAACATGAGCTAACAGTCATTGCGTTGTTGTAGCCACGCGCTCTGGGAAGCAAACTCACTCAGAAGGACAATGCAGATAGTGAAGTGCAGT
>ML663560.1:2526554-2597102 GCA_007570785.1 Antilocapra americana | reverse complement strand
ATGAACAGGCCTGAAATGGAGATCGGGCCCTATGAATTCCTTCTTCAGCGTGAGCTTGTGAGTCTGTCTCCTGCCCGGTGCCTTACAGAGATTGTCTCGCGTGATCACCAGCACAGCCCCAGGGCTCCATCCCTCGGCCCAGATGGTCCATAACCTGCCCAAGGGCTTGCAGCCTGGAGGAGGTGCCGCCTGGATGAACCCAGCCCATCTGACTCCACAGCCCAGGCTCTCAGACAACAGCCTATCCTAGATTTCAGCCTCGGTGCTTTCTGCCAAGGACAATTTTTCCAGCCTGCCGAAAAATGCCCTGAAACATCAAACGAGTCCCATTTACATTCGGTTCCTTTATCTTCCACTCATTTATCAAATTTCCCGAGGATTACCATGCGTCTCTTTAATGCACCTGACCCATTGATAAACATATTGGTAAACAGACTTTGATGGTGTTTTCCTTCACTCTGAGAACTTGCAGTTACATGCCATTAAGTGTTTTCTCTCTGTTTTGTTCTTGGGTCGGTCCCATTAATGGGCTAGAGTGCAGACATATGGGTCTTATGTAAAAAAAGTGACTTTGGAACAGCTTTGCTGTGATTAGGGAAAGAAACAGCCTTAAGTAAAGGGAGCTATTTGGAGCAGAGAGGTTTTTAATTAGGATGATATTCTGGTGCTGAGAGACAGAGCAGCTCTTGAAAACAGGAGCCAGGACTGCTTTCCCAGGGAAGGGCATTGACACACACCAGCCCGCCAAGCTGATTTTTCAGGGAATTAAGCCCTTCACCCAAACTGGCAGAGGCAAGAAGCATTTGTCCAATGGAGCACAGTACAAAGTGGCTTGGAACACAAACAATTATCTGGAGAATCAGGCCGATTGCATTCAAAACTGGGTAATTTGTCCTCATCAGCGGCAGGAGCGGCTGCAAAGGTTCAATGCAGCAGGCGACTCTCCCCAGCCCCGGACAGACTGCCCCCTGGGAGGTGGCAGTCTCTCGCCACCGAACACAGTTTCAGATAAACTTGGGATGCGGAAACACAGAATTGCAGACGTAGCTTGAGGTGAAATCAGTTCTCTGATGGATTGCATAATGCAACAGAAAGGTCATTTTCAGCCAGTAATGGCACTGTTGTTTACGCAAGAGCTGTAGGTACTCATTAAAGTAACTCAAGCCATGTATAAAGAAGGGAGGGCTTCCCAGGTGGCTCAGTGGTAAGGAATTTGTCTGCCAGTGCAGGAGATGCAGGAGATATGGGTTGGATCCCTGGCTTGGAAAGATTTCCTGGAGAAGAAAATGGCACCCCGCTGCAGTATTCTTGCCTGGGAAATCCCACTGACAGAGGAGCCTGGCGGGCATAGTCCACGGGGTTGCAGAGAGCTGGACACGACTGAGCTCGATGAGCAAATTCCTGCTTCTCAGAAATGACCACCCAGTTCACTGCTTTCCCAGCTGTCTCTCGTCACAAGCCCGCACATGGGGTGTGAGACGGGGACCATCTTGTTCTTGGGTTCTGCGGGTCAGGGATTGGGGTTGGGTGTGTGTCTCTTCTCCCCGGTACCTGGGGCCTCTACGGGGGGAGACTCCGTGGGCTAGGAGTGGGTTGATTGGCGGGTGCTAGAAACTTCCGGAGGAGCCTTGGCTCAGATGTCTGGTGCCTGGGTGGTGGGGACTCTCACCGAGACCACCCACCTCTCCATGCAGCTGAGGCACCCCTGGTGAGGGGGCTGGGTCTGCAGAGGGGGGTTCCCCAAAGGGAAGACCTGGGGAGTGAGTGTCGGAGAGACTGCTCCAGAGGCTGCATGCCTCCTTCCACCCTCTGTGGGTCATGGTGTGTCCTTCCCACGAGGGGTGGGAGCTCAAGGCGAGCTCATTTCAGGGGCAGGGACGATCAAGGTCACACGCCAAGAGCTTTTGAGGCCAGGGACATGACCATATCCATCTTCGAAAAATTCACTCTCCGTCTGCTATTGAAAGAGAGACACACAGGAAGAGAGGAGCTTTCCTTTCACTGGATCCTCTTCTGTCTAGATGTGATTAATGGGATAGCTGCAGCCACTTTGCAACCATGAGTGAGCTATTCTGAGAAGAACAGTGCAGAAAGAAGGGAAAATATTGGGTCCTTGATGACCTGCTTAAACTTTCAATCCTGAAGCCAACAGTTAAAATGTACAAAATACACAGCTTCTTTCTGTGAATCACACAAACAATTTGCTCCCCCCCACTGAGTGACCATTTTTCCAGACAACTGTTCAGGCTTGACTACAACTCAGAGTGGGTGGGTGGCAGCCTCCACGGCAGGTGCAGGATCTGTACAAGTAGACTCATATAAGACCTTTGGTAATGGTATTAGTTAATCATGCCTTCAAAATTAATAAAAATTTCACTCCTTTGGGATTTCACAGAGGAAAAAGAAAAAGATACAAAATGGAAAGATTTGTTGAACTTCAGGTCATTTTTTTTTAGCCACAGAGATATTAGCTCCTAAATGATCTCTCTAAGAATACAGAAATAAATTATAAAAACCATAGAGTCATTATTAAGATACTTTTCTTCCCTGATTTTGGACAGTAAGGACTAACAGCTGGAGAAAAATACAGTTGCTCTAGTTTTTACACTTCTTTTTAGCTCTCCCTTGCCCCCTTGCCAAGTTTTGTTGCTTATACTATTTTTGCCAAGGTTTATGATGTTTCCATTCCAGTGGGACTGTGTTCCTTCCTTAAGCTGTTTAAAAGTCTTAGTTACCTGTTAATATGGACTCAGCTCAGTTTCTGATGTGTGTGTGTTTGCACGTCTGTATTTCTGTGTGCTGTCTCTCCCTCATCCCCTTGCCCTCCTCCCCCTCCCCCTTTCTCCTCCCCCTCTCCCCCTTCCTCCCCTCCCTCTTTCCCTCCTCCTCTTCCTCTCTCCTCTCCCCTTCCCCATTTCCCCTCTACCCTCCCCTCCCCCTCTTCCCCTCCTCCCTTTCCCCTCCTCCTTCCCTCTCCCCTCTCCCCCTTCCTTCCCCCTTTTCCCTCCATCCCTCCCTTAAGGTGGCTTCTCCATTCCTAGTTTCTTTTCTGGCTTCATCTCTTGGTCAGATGCATTTCATCTGAGTGATTTTTACCAAGAAGGACTCACAAGGGCTTTAGTTCCCCAAATCTTTAATGTTTGAAGATGGTTGCCTTTCCCTCTGATCTGCCCTGAGGGTAAATTGCTCCCCCCCGTTGCACACCTTCCCTCCCCCTCCCCAGCGTGCCAGGTCCTCCTGGCCTCCGCTCTGAAGCTCCGGCTGTGGCCTGGGCCCCGCTTCACCTGCCCCTCTTCTGGCTACACCAGAGGGTGGGTGGTGCTTCCTAACGGGGGCACCGAGCCTGAGGACACTGGGGGCAGAGCATGGTCTTCGGGCTCCTCGAGGGTCTCAGCCCCCTTCTTGCTCCCAGGATGCTGGCTTCTCTCTGCCTCTGTCCTTGGCGGTGCATCTGCGGTGGGGCAGGGATAGGATAGACCTGGGGGTCTCTGGGGCCAGGAGCCAAGCTCTAGCACTCAGACAGCCTGCCCCAGCTAGGGATCAACAAGACCGAATAGAATTTGGGACTAGGTTTCCCCACTTTGCCCCATGTTGGTGGCCTGGGGTCCTCAAGGTGGGGTGAAGGCAGAGGCAAGTTCAGGACCCTCATTACACCTGAACATGCCTTTGGGGTGGATTTAAAACTCCACGCTCCTCTGGGCCTCTGTTCCTTTGTAAGATGGAGGTTGGCGTAATCCTCACCTTGAAGGGCAAAGACGCAGGGGTGCAGAGCGCTAGCTCCCATCCACAGCAGGTCGTTGTCATGGTTACCATGCAGGGTTGGGAAACTCCATCACCTGCACTGTTGCTCTGGCACTCCGCGGCGGGACCCTGCGCCACCTAAGGGACCCTGTGTCTGTTGCCTCTCACTGCACCTTCTTCTTGCCTCGCCCTGGTCTTAGCTCTGAAAAGAAACTGAGAGCGTAGTCCCTCAATCGTGTCCGACTCTTTTCGACCCCGTGGACTGTAGGCCGCCAGGCTCCTCTGTCCATGGGATTCCCCAGGCAAGAACACTGGAGTGGGTCGCCATTCCCTTCTCCAGGGGATCCTCCCCACCCAGGGATCAAACCCAGGTCTCCTGCGTTGCAGGCAGATTCTTTACCACCTGACCTACCGAGGGGCTGTGCCTTGAAGCCCTTTCTCTGCGGGGTCTCTCTCCCCAGCTAGACCTGGTGCCCGCTGTTCTCCCATGCCCGGCTGACGCCTCTAGTTCTGAACGCGCACCAAGGGAACTGCATGCTGGCCTCACCCCCACGCTGCTCTCTGAGGCCTTGGCTTTCTCCGCTGAGTTATAGCATTAATGGTGCTCGGGGCCCAGACCCCGTCGTCCCCCCATCAGCCACATTGTTGCTGTTTTAAATGGTTTTTCTGCTAAGCATCTCTAACCGCTGCCCATAAAATAGTGGGAGGAAAAGTACTATCATTAAAGAGGAGTTTATCTGGGTTGTAAACGCTGGACCGCTAATTGTGCCCTAAATGCCTTGGCGGGACTGTTGATGACTGCAGACGAGGGAGCTGTGTGGTCAAAGCTCCCTTCACATCAGGCCCCTGGAGGGCGGCCTGAGCTGTCCGGCTGGGGCTCCTGGTGGGACGGAGGGGCTCGTCCGATGGCCCAGGAGCAGGCCATTGGCATGCGAGGGAGGTGAGCAAAGAGCCCAGAACTGAGTCGCGAGGAACAGCCACCCTGCTCACCAGGCACCCCTGGAGCGCGGGGCCCGGGGCCCCGCCTGGCCAAGCCGCGGCGACTCTGTGGGCTGAGGATGGATGAAGCACTTCCTCCCCTGGAGGCAGGGGGGCCAGGCAGCTCCCCTAGGTTCTGAGGGATCTGGGTACCAGCCTCCTGTCTCCCCACGGGAGTGCGGCCGCCTGCCTCCCCATGCCCACTTCTTTACCAGCAAATTCCAGTAACAAGGCCCATCTCATGGGGACACTGTGTGGGTTACAGGTCAAGCCCAGTGCTTGGCCAACAGCAAGCCATAAGAATGGCTCTTTAGCGATTCCCAGCGCTTCACTCAGCAGGTGATTTCAGAGTCTGCCCCAGCGCCCACGTGCCTGGCTTCAGGGGACATCCGTGTCCGGTGCATTTTATGTTCCAGCAGAGGCCAGGGAGACTAAACGAGCGACAGGTAAGCGGCCAAGCCTGTGTTGTGTCTCTGTCGGGGCGTTGGGGCCCCCGGAGAGCGGACAGTTGGCATTTCCAAGGGCCTTCTGCTGGGGATGGCACTTGGATCCAGACCCTCAGAGGCTGGGTTGTTTCCCTGTCACAGGCCCTCTGCTTGGGTCTCCCTGCCGGGGACGTCCTTCGAAGGAGGCTGCCCAGCCCCTGCCCTTCCAGCCCCTCCCATAACGGCACCAAACAGTGGATCCATCCTTTGCTTTGCACCGACACGGGCCCAGGGCCCGGGGTTTTGCTGCACGCCCGCCTCCAGCAGTAAGTGACTCATCGGAAAAGGCCCTGATTCTGGGAAAGATCAAAGGTGGGAGGAGAGGGGGACAACAGAGGAGGAAATGGTTGGACGGCATCCCTGACTCGATGGACCTGAGTGAGCAAATTCCGGGAGATGGTGAAGGACAGGGAAGCCGCCATCCACAGCTGGACACAGCTTAGTGACTCAACAATGATAGCAGTGAGTGCTTCTCCCCTCCCCCAGAAGCAGCAGGTTCCCCTGGTCCTTGAGGGTGGGAGGGGGCTTCGTGGTCACCGGCTGTGTTTGGAGCTCATTCTCTGTGGCCGTTCGTGGTCTCATGCATTCCTGCAGGGCCTTCCCCTGTGGCTCTGGAGTGCCCAGGGCCTGTGGATGGTGCAGACCCTCGGGTGTCTCGAGCTCCTGGCAGCCCTGATCTGACACCCCGGCTGTGGGCAGCCTTTAGTCAACCGTTCTTGAGCTGCCCACGCGGCTGCCTCTTCCACCTAGGCTCTGCTCCTGGGGGAAGTTTGTTGTTATCTTCTCGAGTTGTGGTAATGAAATAGATCAGACATCTTTTTATCCCTTCAAGGTCTGTTGAGAGTTGATTGATGCCCCAACATCTTCTAAGTGTTTGATATGGGTGCAGTTGCTGCAAATATTCCATTTTTAAGTCACATTTTTCAATTTTTTTTCTATCTTTGCTGACATTTTTCTGCTTGTTCTTTTAATTCCCGAGGCATGTATCAAAATACCCCTCGGGCCTTTCCTGGTGGTCGGGTGGTTAGGACTCCATGCTTCCACTCCTGGGGGTAGGGATTCTATACTGGTCAGAGAACTAAGATCCCACAGCCCATTCAGTATGGCAAACAAACAAACAAAAAGCCCATATTTGTCTATAACTCCTTGTGGTTCTATATTTATTTTCTGTTCTTTTTTGAGGTTCTGTTCCTAGGTGCACACATATTTAGAATTTTTAAACCTTCCTAGTGCATTGAAAATTTTACCATGGTATGGTAAGGTTTTAAAACTTGTAGTCTATTTTTTCAATATTTAGGAATCTATTCAAAAATTAAGTCATTTTAAAACAAAAATAGTACTTTAGACTAACCCAAGAGTAATTTTTTTTTTTACCAATAACCCATAAAACAGACAATCTATGGCTAATATTTTCATGGTAAGAGAAAATGCAAAGATAAAAATACATGTTTATTTTTATACTATGAAACACTAATGTATTAACAGGTACAATTATTTCAAATGATCATTAAACAGAAACAAATTTATGTTAGTATGTTAAAAATGTTCCCAAAAACTAAAAAAAAGTTAGATAATCTGATCAGATTAATACCTCAGAATTAAAAAGAACTGACTTACATGCTTAACATGCTTCTCAGTTCAACTCCAGGTATTGAAAGATGGCAAAATGCAACTTATGTTCTTTGAAAAAGCCTGCTTCCTTCCAGCTCCCCACTGTTGGATTCTAGCACACTTTCGGCCCTTTTGGCGTCCCAGTGGTCAGAACTGCCACCCCCACGAGCAGGTAAAGCTCAGCTCGGCCGTCCAGCTTCCCCAAACATCGGCTCAGTTTCTGCGTCCCCACAGATCCTGGCCTGCTGATGTTCACTAGTTTGTTAGTTTTCTAGTGACTTTTTTGCTTTTACTTTTTAACACATAAATTATGGCATCGCTGACTCGATGGAAATGAGTTTGAGCAAGCTTCGGGAGTTGGTGATGCACAGGGAAGCCTGGCGTGCTGCAGTCCATGGGGTCGCAGAGTTGGACATGACTGAGTGACTGAACAGAACTGATAAAATATATGGAATATTAAAATTTCCATCCAAACCATTTAGAAATGTACAGTCCAGTGGTGTTAAATGCATCCATGACGTCATGAAGCCATCGCCACCACTCATCTCCAGAACACTTTTCATCCTGAAAAACAAACTCTCTATCCACTAAACGGTAACTCCCATCCGTCTCCCCCAGCCCTGAGATCCAACATCTGGCCTTCTGTCTCCGTGATTTGGACTACTCTAAGTAGCTCATGTTAAGTGAAATCATATGATAGTTGCCTTTTGTGACTGGCTTATTTCATTTATCTTAATGTCCTCCGGGCTCATCCATCCTGTAGGATTTCCTTCCTTTTAAACACAGAATGATATTCCATTGTATGTACGTGCAACATTTTGTTTCTTCATTCATCTGTTGGTGAATGCTTGGGTTGCCTCTTTACCTTGTGAATCATGATGTTGTGAACACGGGTGTTCAATACCTCATCAGGATCCAGCTTTCTGCTCGTGTGGGTTATCCTCAGAAGTGGGCCACTGGTCATGCGGTGACCCTGACTTCAGTTTTCAGGATCCAGCTGTCTGCTCGTGAGGGTTATCCTCAGAAGCGGGCTGCTGGTCATGCGGTGACCCCGACTTTACTTTTTGAGGACCTGCCCTTTCCCTGCAGCAGCTGTACCACCTTACGTTCCCACCAGTGGTGCGCAGGGGTTTCAGCTTCTCCACGTCCAGTGGTGACCGTTTTCTGTTTTCCTGAAAGCAGCCATCCTAATGGGTGTGAGGTGGTATCTCATACTTGTTATGTGCACTTCCCTAATTCCTGGTTTGGGAAGATCCCCTGGAGAAGTAAAGGGCAAACCACTCCCGTATTCTTGCCTTGGAGAATCCCATGGACAGAGGCGCCTGCAGGACATGGGGTTGCGAGAGTCGGACACGACTGAGCGCCTGACACTGACCCAGCCTCACCTGATGGGGACACTGAGTGTCTTTCCATGTCTTTAGTGACCGTCTGTGTATCTTCTTTGGAGAAATGTCTATTCAGGGACTTGGTCCATTTTTATACTGAGCTGTGTCTGTTGTTGCTGAGTTTCATGAGCTCTCTATATACTCTGATATCAGTCCCTTACCTGGTATATGATTCCCAAACATTTTCTCCCATTGTATGGTTTTCCTTTTTGCTCTGTTGATAGTGTCTTTCAGTGTGCAAAGTTTAAGAATGTTCCCAAAATCCAATTAGTCTTTCTTGGCTTGTTGTTGGTTACGCTTTTAGTGTCATATCCAAAAAGTCATTGCCTAATCAATGTTTTGTCCTAAGTTTTCTTCTCTTGTTGTTTTGGGTCTTATATTGAGGTCCCTGATACATTTTAAGTCAACTTTTATGTGGTTTCAGATACTGGTCCAACTTCACTCTTCTGTGTGTGGACACCCAGTTTTCCCAGGACCTTTTGTTGAAAAGATTGGGCCTCCAAACATCCACAGTAAAATGAAACTGTCAGTTTCACAGGCGTGTCCTTAATCAAGCAGTAAGAGCTACTAGTTTTGTTAAATCCCCACCCTTGCGAACATGCTGTGTTAATATTCTGTGTGGCCAACTGGGAAGCTCACACAGGACACTCTTTCTGCATGCTGAACACAGTGGTCCTTGAGTAACAAGGGCTTCCCCGGTGGCTCAGCTACTAAAGAATCCGCCTGCAGTGCAGGAGACCCCAGTTTGATTCCTGGGTTGGGAAGATCCGCTGGAGAAGGGATAGGCTACTCACTCCAGTATTCTTGGGCTTCCCTTGTGGCTCAGCTGGTAAAGAATCTGCCTGCAATGTGAGGGACCTGGGTTCAATCCCTGGGTTGGAAAGAGTCCCTGGAGAAGGGAAAGGCTAACCCACTCCAGGATTCTGGCCTGGAGAATTCCATGGACTATAGTCCATGGGGTCACAAAGAGTCAGACACAACTGAGTGGCTTTCACTTCACTTGAATTACAGACTAAACTAGGCACTGTTTTTAGAACATGGTTTTTATCTGAAAGAATGGTGTGATGGACAAACTAGGCATGTTCAGACTTGGGTGTTTGGAAGACATTTTCTCGAAAATGAACAATGCAAGCCTGTGACTTCACCGAAAATAGCTGACAGTATTAATAATAATATTGATAAACTTTGAATCTTCAAATAAAACTTAGGATTTCTTAGCCCTTGCATCTGCTACTGTGAGCTTGCCAGAGCCCCGATGCCTAAAGGCTTCTCTGATGAGATTCGTGGGGATATTAACAAATGTGCCTTCTTGGTATCAGATAACAAAATACATCAACATGTGGAAGACCTGCGTGAGTCAGTGAGGCAGTAATTTCCAAATGGGATTAAAAGATCTACCCAAGTGCAAGATTCAGAGCTTCTGACCTGGTCCTGGTTCGGATGAGGTCACCATGAGGTTTGGTTTCTTGAAATTCCTCACTGATGCTACTGTGTAGTCGGGGTAAGAGCCTCTTTTCTACCCAGTCTTTGAATTGACAAGTGGTGTGAACCAGGGCCCAGGGAGGGAAAAGCTGAGCTCAGGCAGGGCTGGGTGAACTCAGTTTCCCTGCTCACTGTTGATAATTCTGGGGAAGAAAGAGAATTCTGACCCTCTGAGGGAGGCTCTGCTCTGTCCCAGGGATGTGGGGGTGGGGAGGGGCTGAGATGGGGGAGGCATTGAAGGTCAGAGGACAGTAGGCAAGGAGGGCCCAGGGGTGGGGAGTAGGGAATAAGGGGGCAGGGTGCCAGAACCTCACAGACCTTGTATTTAATGGCAGGACCTTCTGTAGAGCTAGATTCTCTGGCTGATCTGAAGGGTAGGGGGACACAGCATCCAGCTGGAGGAGTTGAGGAGGCCTCCCTGCAGAGGTGAGCTTGGACTTGAGGGCTGAGGCTTACCCTGGAGTCAGCCAAGTGCAGCGATTGGGGTGGGCTAGAGGAAACGGGTGCCCATGCCAGGGGCCATATGGACTTGGCAGGTGGCTGGAAGGTCCTTTCTGCAGCCAGGTTGAGCCTAGTCTTTGGGTGTGACTCGCAGCTCAGGGACCCCAGCTTCCCCTCCCCTGGCAAGGTGCATCATTCATCAGGAGCTTCCAGTGCCAAAGCCCTGAGCTTCATCTTGAAGACTTTATCTGATTGTCTCTTCACAAACCCCATGAAATACCGCTGAGGCCTTTTGATAAGGCAAAAGGGGACTCAGAGGTACCCAGGGATTTGCTGGCCAGAGGCCGATCCTGAACATGAACCCACCTCCGCCAGGCCCAGACCCTCCCATGCGCCTCCTGCTTTGGGCCAGCTGTCAGATGGTGGAGGCTTGATTGTGAGCCCGATGGGGACTGATTCCAGAAGTGTCTGCCAGTGGTTATTTTGGGGACATTGGGATGCAGCTGGGATTTAAATGTACAAAATATCTCCCGAGAGACGGAGCCGGGCCTGAAGCTCTGAGCCCTGGATTTCAGCCCGGATGGAGCTCAGGCATCTGCAGGCAAAGCTAACACCTCTAGGAGCTGGGCCTTCCTTGCTGGGTGCTGGCTCTCACCCCAGGTCCTCGTGGGCTCCTTAAGGTGTTGACCCCGTCAAGGCCCTGCTGAGCCTTTCAGCTCTTGCAGGTAAGTGTGTGGCGATCCCAGTTGATAGATGAGTCCCTGAGAGTGCAGGGGACAGGGGGCAGGAGGACTAGCTCTCTCCTCGGAGAGCGTGGGTCTCAATAAAAACTGGGGCAGACCCTCCTGGTCCTGGGACCCATCAGCCAGGTCTCACTCCTCCCACTGGAGCCAGGCAGCCCACACTCGAATCTGTGTTTCTACCCACCAGCTGTGTGACCCTGGACAGTGACTTAACCTCTCTGAGTCTCCTTAGGTCATGAGGGGATGCACCCCTGGGTGGTAGGGGTGCTGAGGATGGGCTGGACCGTCTCCCCTGCATCTCATGGAACCCTGCCCAGTGCAGGTCTATCCTACTTGTTTGCAGATTTTGAGAGAACCACAAATGGCCCAGGGGTGAAGAATCCACCTGCCAATGCAGGAGACCTGGGTTCACTCCCTGGGTTGGGAAGGTCCCCTGGAGGAGGAAGGAGCAACCCATTCCAGTATCCTTGCCTGGAAAAATCCCACAGACTGGAGAATCTGTCAGGCCACAGTCCATGGGATGCAAAGAGTCAGACGCAACTGAGCACGCAAGCATGACTGAGTGTAGAGTAGGTGGTAGATGCCAAGAGGGCTAGAAAAACATTGATGCTTTCAAGCTCTGCTCTTAAGCCCTTTTTTATGCTGCTGGATGCAAACAGAAAAGATGAATGTCGGTGTGGCAAGCAGAATAAAACCTCCAAATATGTGTGTGTTCTCACCCTTGCAGCCGGGGAATAAACGGCCACAGGACAGAGGGAGATTAAGGCTGCAGATGGAATCAGGATTTCTGGTCAGCTGACCCGAGATGTGTGACAACCCTGGATCATCAGGGAGAGGCCGGTGTTATCAGAGGGTCCTTGCAGGTGACAGACGGGAGCAGGAGGGCAGAGAGCGACCTGAGACGGAGCTGAGCTGCTCTTGCTGGTTTTGAAAACAGAAGAGGCCAGGAGGCAAGGAGGGCAGGCGCCTCTAGAAGCCGGAAAAGGTGAGGGAGGGGCCCTCCCTGGAGCCTCCGGAGGAACCAGCCCTGCCCACACCTTGCTGTTAACCCCCCATCCTGGGAGACCCGCTTCGCACTGTCCTCCAGAGGTGCCAGGGAGTAAGCGTGTGGGCCTGCGACCACATTGATGACAGGAAACCAACACCAGTGCTAGCTGGACCTTTGCCCCGGGCCTCACGGATCTACAGTTTACAGGAGAGGCAGCTCCAGCCAGCAGCTCTGACCCCACGTCCCCCTTCCTCCAGGGCCGTGGGCTTGTCCAGAGGCCTGTCCAGGCCGCTGGAGGGCACTGTCAGAGGGGAGCCTGTGGAGAGACCCCGCAGGGAGAGGGCACGCGAGCCCTTCAAACAGAGGAGCTCTGGTGATCGTGAACCTCAAGGGAGGGCATCAGTGAGCGACGTGGGGACTGAGTGAGGTGCCTGGCAGGTGTAGCCAGCCGGTCACCCGGCCCAAGGCCCCGGGGAGCTAAGCAGAGTGTGAGACCTGGGCTCTGCCTTCTTACTCGGTCACAGTGAGCAACAGGTACGGAAGAAACACTCTTCACCGAGGGCGAACTTCTCGAAGTCGGTAATTCCTGGGGCACCAGGGGACGCCCATGTTACAGATCTTTTCTCTATCAGTTTCCTTGTGTTGCCTTTCTAATCCACGACAGGCTGACACACACACTCACAGGTGCTCAGGCGCACACTCACGTGCACACACAGCCTGATGCATCCTAGTCCCAGGTGGAGTGGGGGCTGGGAGATGGCCATGGGCGGGCACCATCCAGGGCCAGGTGGGGCACACACCAGAGTGAGGGGTCCCGGCCACTCATGCGGTCCTGCGTCACCCAGGCCAGGCATGGGTCAGCCTTCAGTCCCACCCTGGATGCTGGGGAGGGACGCTGCTCAGGCAGAGCATCCCTGGGGTGTAAACCACAAACAGTAGCTTCCATAGTCCTGGGGGATGGAAGCCGCAGACTGGTGTCCGAGAGGCTGGAGTCTCTCGTCCAGGTGTGCAGATGCCCTGGCTCCTTGCTGTGACTTTATGAGGCTGGAGAGGGCTCTGGTCTCCCTGACTTCTCACAGGGCCCTGCCTCCGTGGCTGCATCCAATGTGACCACCCCAAAGTCCCCACGCTCTAATGAGAGAGGCCAGACCTGGGACCCTTCACTGCAGGAGTTGCAGCTGGACAAACGTCTCCTCCAGCAGCAAGAGATGAAGAAGCCAGAAGGGACTAAAATTAATTGCGTCATGAACAGATGAGGCAAATGATCCACAGTAAGAGACAAAAAGTTCAGAACCCACTGCTGCTTCTGAAGAGCAGAAGCAGGGTACTGGACAAGATCCTTGCATGGGGCACCGCCGGGGTGGGGGGTGGGCAGACCACCTCAGCCACCCCTCTGGCCCCTCCCACTGATAGCCCCGCTCCCGCCCCCCCATCTAAGGGGCCAACTCGGAGCAAAGGCAAGGGCGCCTGTTACTTTTCTTGCTCTCCCATGCTGCAGCCCGCGTCCAGAGAGGCCTCGTCGGAATCCCCCATCTGGCCTCGTCAATGGCTATGGACTAAAGAGTCCAGGGACCCGGGCCAGTAACACCTGAGGCCATCCCCCTGGGATGGGAGTTCTGGGAGGACAGGCACATACGGATCACGGCCCCTCCTTCCCTGGCTCTTTCTTCCTGGGAGAGGATGCTGTTGTTGCTCAGTATCTAAGTCTTGTCCGACTTGTGACCCCGTGGACTATAGCAGGCAGGGCTCCCCTGTCTCCAGAGTCTGTTCAAACTCATGTCCATCGAGTTGATGATGCCATCCAAGCATCTCGATCCTCTGTCACCCTCTTCTCCTCTTGCCTTCATCTTTCCCAGCATCAGGGTCTTCCTTGATGCTGGAAAAGGGGAGAAAGGGGAGAGACCATGTCCCGATGATGTCGGTTCTGCATGTGGGTTTCTAACCGCTCTCCCTCCGATGGGGTCCCTGCCTCTCTCCCAAGGCTGTACCTTGGATAGACTGATGGAGCCGGGGGAGGAGTCGCCCTTCTCTCTGCCTCCCCGGCCCACACCTCCCTTCTTTAACTCCATCCCCAGTTCCGGATCCTGGCTGCATCTCGCTGTTGCTGGTCATACTGGAAGCCTGGAGTTCCAGAAGCTTCTCCATGGTTCTGTGTGGAAGGAGGCCCATACCAGCCTTCCCTTTTGGAGAAGTAAGGAAACGTGAATTCTGAGTTCTTTATCTATAAAATTGGGATAAGAATACCCCTCCCCCAGGGTGGTTGTGGGGCTCAGACTAGCACAGCTGGCCAGAAGCCCGCACGAGACTGTGGCCTGCCTGTCATGGCACTGCCGCGTCTGCTGGGGCCTCGCCAGGCCGCAGGCAGCAACTGTGTTTCCATGACTTGCAGTCAACACGGCAGGCTGAATAGACGAAGGAGGCCTCTCCTGCTTCAGACGTGGAGAAAGGATGGGTGAACTCTCACAGGAAATTCTAGGTGCATGTAGAACTTGAAAGCAAGGGAAAGCCTTAGATACCAGAGGGAGATGGGGCTCAGTGCCGGGTGGCGGTGAGGGTGTACGGCAGTATCACCAGTGGGGTGGGACGTCGGAGTCCCCTCGTGAGGTCGGGGTCTGGCCCACGCTGTCACGTCTGTGAATGGGACAACCGAGTGGGTTCCTGAGTTTGTAATGCCAGCGCTGGATGGATAGACTTCATATTTACACCCCAGGAACGCTGAGATGAGAAGTCCACATTGGTCTCGGACAAATACCTCCGGAACGGGTGGAAGCCACCTGCCTGCAGAAGACACGGCCCTGAGCCACTGAGTGTGGGTCCGCGCCCCCTGGGGTGCCCGGGGCACCCAGGACGATGGTTCTCATGCAAGGTGCGCTCTGAGTGAGAAAGTTCAGAGACGGCCCAGTGCACGAGCGGATGCAAGCTCTAGGACTGCAGGCGACAGAAGAGTCTGAAGAAGGTTTAAAAATAAGCGTGTTTAGGTTTTTTAACAAGATGAAGGAACGGACCACATAGGAAAAAGTAGGACATTGTGAAGAGACTAAACAGGTGGTTTAAAAAAAAAAGGAACAGAAGGGAGAGTCTAGGAATGGAAAATGTGGTCATTGAGAGGGAAGAGAGACTTGACAGCCTCCGGCCCCATTTCTGAGGCCATTGTCTCAAGTGTGCAGGAATGCTCTGCTCAGGCTTTGGAAAGAGGATGAGGACCTGAGAGAAGTGACAAAGCCCCATCTGCCATCTCCACTGTGGGTTTACAGTCTCCCGAGGGAGATGGGCCTGGGGGAATAAAAATAACGCGAGCGTTTGCTCATCGCTTCCTCTGACCAGGCGCAGAGCGAAGCCTTTCCTGGGCGTCTGCTTGGCTGATTCTACCACCCTTCAGGGAGCCCGCTCTTGGCTTCAGGAGGAGGGCAGGGGCCCAGGGAGGCAGGGGCTGCACAGGCCCCACGCTGGGGCCCGTGGCCTGGGGCCCCGTCTGGGCCTGGGGGCCGTGTCCTCACTGCGAGGCAGGCCCAAAGGCAGCAGTCCGAGGGCAGCTCGGCTCTGACCGCCACTGCGTCACTTCCAGGGCTCGGTGGGTTTGCCAGCGGCAGGCAGATCAGCTTCCTCGTGGGGTCATGTGCTAACATGCAGCTCTTTCGTGAAGGTTCTTCAGTGGCATACATTTCCTTGTCCCAGCTCTTTGACTGCCGTCCCTGCCTCTCCTCGTTAGCCCTTGCCCCTGTCCCTGTCAGTTGTTTTGTTTTTTTTTTTAACTGTTTTTCTTTTTATTAAAAATAGATTTATTTATTTGGCTGCACCAGGTCCTAGTTGTGGCACGTGTGGTCTTTAGTTGCTGCCTGCGGACTCTTAATTGGGGCACATGGGCTCTAGTCCCTCCAGGGATGGAACCTGGGCCCCCGCAGTGGGAGTGCAGAGTCTTAGCCCCTGGATCACCAAGGAAGCCCCATAACCCTGTCACTGGTGATGCCTCCTCTACCTCCTGGGGCTTCCCTGGTGGCTCAGACAGCAGAGAATCGGCCTGCAATGCGGGAGACCCAGGTCTGTCCTTGCATTGGGAAGATCCCCTGGAGAAGGACATGACAACCCACTACAGTATTCTTGTCTGGAGAGTCCCAGGGATGGAGGAGCCTGGTGGACTACAGTCCTTGGGGTCACAAAGAGTCAGACACAACTGAGCAACTAACACTTTCACATTCGCCTACCTCCCAGCATCCCATCTGGGTGGTATAAAACGGCTTTCAGTGAAAAGCTTGAATTCTTGAGGGCAAATTCCAGCACAAAAATTCAAGCCCGGCAGCAGCTCCTGGTGGTTGCCCAGTACTCCAGGGACTTGCTGACTTTTTTTGCCATCAGGATGGGAAGAGATGTAGGCGAGGAGCCAGCAGTTATGCAGACTGATCAGGCTTCAGGGAGGGGGCCAAGAATGCATGGAGCATAGCAATGGACAGAGTTAATTGTAATTAATGACTAAGAAGCCCTTTAAGAATTCAAGATTAATTCAAAAAGACATGTATAAGGGTACAAAACAGGTCCAACGGCCTTTAAATGCTTCACATTTAATACATATTTATCAGAAGTACATTTTTTTTTTCCAGACATGCTTTTGGAAGAATATGTGAAAAAGCGTTCTTAAAATACCTCAAAGTACAATCCCCTTTGCCACCAAAGGGAGGAAGAAAGGATAGGACTTGTCGACGCATACGAATGTGTTATAAAGGATGCTGACGTTTAAGTCAGCTGGGAATTGGGCCAGAGATCATCAGGAAAGTTGCTTTAAGCTCGCTGATTCGAAGGAAAGTGGTAGGATTCCATTCTAGGTATTCTGGGCGTCTTTCAAAAAGGAAAGAGAAAACCTGAAGTGTGGAAGAAAGTAGGGTATGGGGACTCTCAAGGGCATTTCCAGTGAGATTTGTTTGAAAAATCTAGGATGTGAAAGAAAGGAAGGTGGACCTGTGTCCCCTTAGTCATGGTGAACTGAAGGTGGCTGCAGGTCTCTGCTGGCCACCCCCTTTAGAGACCTGACCTATGCCCCAGCCCTTGAGTCTGGGCAGGCTCAGTGACGCCGGACAGCAAAGCCTGGCAAAAGTGACCTGCCCAGTTCTGAAGAGGCTGTGCTCAGACGCTCAATTGTGTCTGACTCTGTGTGACCCCATGGATTGTAGCCTGCTGTCCATGGGATTCTTCCAGCAAGAATGCTAGAGTGGGTTGTCGGGTCCTCCTCCAGGGATTGGACCTGCATCTCTCGAGTCTCCTGCTTTGGCAGGCAGATTCTTTACCACTAGGGCCCCTTAAGAGGCTGACCACTCTCATTTCCTGTCTCTCGAAATCCTGGCCTTTGGCCCTGGGCCACCGTGTTGTGAGGAAGCCCAGCTGCTCACCTGGACAAACACGAAGGCCCCTGGGGGCAGTTCTGCAGCCCAGCTCCAGCCCCTAGGTAGCCCAGCCTGGCAGCCTCATGCAGGAGCTCTCTTGGGAGTGGGTCCTCCAGCTTCTATCAAGCTGCTCTGAGTGGCCACACCCAACAGAGACAAGTCAGCACCCTAAAAGTGAAAGGCACTCAGTCGTGTCCGAATCTTTGCGACCCCATGGACTATATACAGTCCACAGAATTCTCCAGGTCAGAATACTGGAGCGGGTAGCCATTCCCTTCTCCAGGGGATCTTCCCAACCCAGGGGTCAAACTCAGGTCTCCCGCATTGCAGGTGGATGCTTTAGAGGTCCAAAGCATGGACTTGTAAGCAAACAAAGTCTGTTGATGATTCAAACCACTAAGTTTTTTTTTTTTTTTTTGGAGAATACAGCAGAGGATAAAAATAAATCAGAGAAACAGTGAAATGAGCCTTATGAGAAACTCCTCTCCTGTCCAAACAGATATAAATGTGTTAAAATATACATAAATATTTATTTATTTAATAAAGTGCTTAAAAAAGTATCTAGCTAGTTTTAATAGCAGCACTGGGGAATATCCAGGAGCTAGATAATAAGAGAGAAAGCATAGCCTAGCAGTAAGGAGTGTTGGAGTATTAGACCCAGACAGATGCCTTCAGAGCTAGAGTTTAATGCCTACTTTGGGTCTTCCCTGGTGGCTCAGACAGTAAAGAATCTGCTTGCAATGCAACAGACAGGGTTCAATCCCTGAATCCTTGGATGAGGAAGACTCCCTGGAGAAGGAAACGGCAACCCACTCCAGTACTCTTGCCTGGAAAATTCCATGGATGGAGGAGCCTGGTGGCAACGGTCCATGGGGTCCCAAAGAGTCGGACACGACTGAGCAGCTTCACTTTCATTTTTACTTTTTGGGTCTTGAGTGGGCATTAGATGACCTAGAATTTAAAGAAACTCTGGACCTGGGCTTTCTGTAAAAAATTCAGAACAAGAATAATCTGTCTGATTATGACAGGAAGCAGAGTATCTCTGCCCTTTGGTCTGGAGAAGCAGACCAGGAACAAGCTGCTTAGGCAGTGGAGGCTTGTCCTAAGGAGGGAGAGCCCAGGGCTTAGGGAGCTCGGAGTCCAAACCCCCACGGTGGTGCCAGGGCCCTGCAGTGAGGACTGGGCGTCCACCCTGGTCTGGGACCTGTGAGCTCATGGAGCACCTCTGAAACGTGGTCCCATAGAAAAATCTTCCCATTCTCAGGACAGAGCAGAACTGTCAGAGGAAAACTCCACTGAGAGGCGAGCTGACGATGGACCAAGTGCGAGGAGAATCCATCATGACGGGAGACAGCCAGCAGAAGACGCTGGAGCACCCACACCCGGGGAACTCAGAACAGAAGAGTGTCCCGACCAGGCTTTGACAGTTAAACATAGCCAGAGGGACATAGGCAGAGAAGTTCATAAGGTGGCAAGAATCACCAGCTAGAGGGAGAGTGCTGTGCTTAGATGCTCACTAGTGTCTGACTCTGCGACCCATGGACTGCAGCCCGTCAGGCTCCTCTGTCCCTGGAATTCTCCAGACAAGAGTACTGGAGTGGATTGTCATTCCCTTCTCCAGGAGATCTTGATCCTGGGGTCGAACTTGGGTCTCCTGCTTCGGCAGGTAGATTCTTTACTGTCTGAGTCACCAAGGAAGCCCATTGTTAAAAATAAAAGCAAATTAAATGAGAGTGCTGGAAGATCCAGCCAAAGAATGAAAAAAAAAAACTCTCAATAGGTATTTCTTAGGGAAGGCTTTACACCTCCCTGGAGAGACACAGAGCCCTGGTAGGTACACATGAGCCCAGCAGGCCCCAAGTGCAGCTCAGAGAGGGAGATGGGGAAGCCTGGACCCTCTGCGGCCACGTCCCTCGGGTGTACTCTGCTCCTGCTCCTGCACAGGCTCTCAGGGCCAGGTTTGTATATGTGTGCTAAATCGCTTCAGCCGTGTCCGAGTCTCTGCAGCTCCGTGGACCGCAGCCCTCCAGGCTCCCCTGTCCGTGGGATTCTATGGAATCCTCGCTGATGTCTGGCTTTGTCTTCTTTGTTTTCTGGCACAGGTGGGTTTTCTCTCTTGTTGGAGTTTGGTTTTGTTTTATAAAACAATTTTTGTTGTTACGATTGATTCTGCGTTTCTGTTTGGGGTAGGGAGAGGGCCATTAGCTCAGTTCATCAATTTTTGGCCTTGGGTTCTTAGCAGGAATATTCTGGCGCTGCCCTGTCTAACAGCAGCCTATGTACATTTATCTTATCTTAAGATAAGAGCCAATGTACATCTGAATTTAAATGAATTAATGTGAAATAGAATAACAAGTTCAGTTCCTCAGCTCCCCTGGGGCTTCCCTGGTAGCTCAGCTGGTAAAACACAGGAGACGTTGGTTCAATTTCTGAGTCAGGAAGATCCCCTGGAGAAAGGATAGACTACCTACTCCAGGATTCTTAGGTTTCCTTGGTGGCTCAGCTGGTAAAGAATCCACCTGCAATGCAGGAGACCTGGGTTTGATCCCTGGGCTGGGGAGATCCCCTGGAGAAGGGAACGGCTACCCACTCCAGTATTCTTGGCTGGAGAATTCCATGGACAGAGGAGCCTGGTGGGCTACCGTCCATGGGGTCGCAGAGTCAGACACGACTGGGTGACTTTCACACTCAGCTCCCCTAGTGAAAGAAAGTGAAAGTGTTAGTCACTCAGTCTTATTGGACTCTTTGTGATCCCATGGACAGTAGCCCACTAGGCTCCTCTGTCCATAAGATTGTTTAGGCAAGAATATTGGAATGGGTTTGTCATTTCCTTCTCTGGGGAATCTTCTTGACCCAGGCATCTAACCTGTGTCTCCTGCATTGTGGGCAGATTCTTTAACATCTAAGCCACGGAGGAAATCCTCCGCAAGGGATGAGGACGGGGCAGGGGACACAGCAGTTGCTTGGTCGTCCCTCCCGAGGAGTGGGGAGCCCTGAGTCTGTGGGATCCGGGAGGCCAGGGAGCTGTCCCAGATGTTGCTGGGTGACGCGGGTGACATCAGACGAAATCTCAGTGCCAGGCCGCCACAGCACAGATGCATCTTTGCGCACGTGGACAAGGACAGGAGCTGCGTTCTGAAATGAGGCACCAACAGGGAATGAGCAGCTTCTGGCCACTGCGATGAGGAGGGAGGAGCTGAGCAAACTGTTGACACAGGAGCAGAGACAGTCCTCTGGAGACGTTCACTGTCACAAGACGAGGGAGATGGAGCGTCTTCAAGGATCGTCCCACAGCCGGGTATTGGGGAGGAGCTGGACGTGCCTCTCGGCAGTGGGTGGTCCAGAAAGGTGTGAACACTGTATGTCCTCATGGAAGAGGGTGGACTTGCAGAATTCGGGTGGCTGGGAAGTGCGGAAAGTCAGACAGCAGGGCAAGCACGCGCCAGCTGATCAGTTTCTCATGAAGAACCACCCACATTCCTGGTGGATTTCAGCGACTCTCAAGGGTCCGTTCCATTCAAGGTGGGGTGACAGAGCATTAGCCAGACAGGAGGACTGGGGGTGATCCTGGAGATGCAGGGGCACAGGGGGCTGTGGGGGCTGCCCTCATAACGCCAGGCCTCTCATAGCTCAGTCGGTAAAGGATCTGCCTGCAACGCAGGAGACCTGGGTTAGATTCCTGAGTCAGGAAGATCCCTGGAGAAGGAAATGGCTACCCACTCCAGTATTCTTGCCTGGAGAAACCCGCGGACATAAGGGCCTGTCGGGGTGCAGTCCATGGGATCACAAGAGTTGACTTAGCGGTTAAACCATCACTGCCAACCCAGATTTGGGCCTCCCACTCACTTGTCCCTTGTGATGAGCTTGGGGGTTTCAGAGATATCCAGAGCCTCATGTCTACCATCGTGGGGGTGGCTGTCCAGTGGAGAAATAAGAAATAAAGAACACAGTTAAAATCCATTGTGGAAAAGGCTACAGTTGGGGTATAACATGCATTGGTGAAGACAGCAGAAAAGCCTTTTCAGAAGTAGCATCTGAGTTGGGACAGGGAAGGTGCGTTCCTTTCCTCGAGCTGTGCTTGGGACAAATCGGGTGCTCACAGAGTCTGCTCAGAGTCTGCTCTCACAGTTCTGGAGATTAGAAATCGGGGCCCGAGTGTCAGCAGGGGCTGCTCGCCCTGAAACCTGCAGAGGAGACCCCCACCCTGTTTCGCCCTGCTTCGGGTGTTCGCTTCTGGGAGCATCTGTCCAGTCTGCCCCATCGCAGGAGCGTCCCTCAGCCTCTGCCTCCAGCGGGGAACGCCCCTCCGGGGTTTCCACTGAGAAATCAGCCCTTAGTCTCACTGTGGGGCCTACATGGGTAATATTTGTTTTCTTTCTTATCTCTTTAAATAGCTTTTCTTTGTTTGCTTCTCTCCTTGCTTTTTCTCATGATGTGCTGTGATGTGTCTGAGTGTGGATTTCTCTTTTGAAGCTTTTTTACTGTGTTTTGTTAAATGGCCTGAACCTGAGGACCGGGGCCTTTGTTCTGTTTCTGCAAATTCTTACCCAACAGCCGATAAGCACGATAAGCACGGTCTCTGCCCCATCCTCCGTACTAACACCTTTTAAAATTTTGATTATGTGCCCTCTCCACTCATCTGCCTCTTAACCAGTCTTTGCATCTGTCTCATCAGCTGGGCTTGTGCTGCATCCTGCCTTCCAGTTCAATAGTTGTTTCCTCAGCTGTGCATAATCTGCCATGACCTGTCCATTCCATTTTTTTATTCCGATGATTATATCTTTTATTTTCTGAATTTCTGGAACTTCTGCCTATTTTTCAAATTTGCACAATTCTATCTTATAGGCTTTTGTACTTTATGCATTTTAAAAATATTATTTCTTGGAGCATATTTCACACACCTTTTTATTCCAGGCTATACACATGCTGCCTGGGGTTTATGCTCACTCTCAAGCGTGTAACCTGCTTCTTCATTTTGTGATTTTTGACTAAGGCTCCTTTTTCTCACGATTTCATGTGTGAGAATTACGCGAGGCCTGTGAGGAAGGTGCACTCTGCTGAAGAGAATTCGTATTGGATTCTGTTAGGGATTTTGGGTTGCTACCAGCTCAGGGTAGGACAACTTTAAAATAATTTCTCACTTGAGGTTTTTTTCTTCTAACACAGTTGGTATGAGTTGAGGCGGCAAAGCCTCATGGAACCTGCTTGGAGTTTCAAGGTATAAAGGGAGATTTTAATTTTCCATCCACTCAGCACCAAATTTGAGCCAATTTACTGTCTTTTCCCAGGGTATTTCCTGGTCGCCGTTACGTGGAGGGGCAGCCCTTGGAGGTCCAGCTTCATGTGGGTTCTTGCAGGAGACGTCCCTTCGCGGCTGGCCCGGCCTTGTCCCCGGGCTCAGTGCAGTCATCGCGTCAGAAGGTCCTGACCTTCAGGACTTGGTGGGCGTCACTGGGCTCACACCGGCTCCTGGGCTCCACTCCCTCTCTGCAATCCCAATTGCAACGTTGCTTGGCTTCTGAGGATTTCTTCTTTCTTGCTCCTTCATCAAGATATTTCAAAAGAGACTTTTAGGACAATAATTTTTTAGGTGTGTTTAGTTGTCATCGGAATGGTCTCTCTGGCTGGAGACCCAGCAAGAATCCAGTGTTGTAGCTCCCGTCTGAAGGCCCTCTGCTGGCAGAATTCCCTGTTAGTTGGAGGAGGACCACTTTTGCTCTGTGTAAGCCCTCATCTGATTGGATGAGGCCCACCCACATTGTGGAGTGTAATGTGCTTCACTCAAATTTAAATATTAATTTAAATTTAATTATTAAACTCATTCAAAAAGACGCCATCACAGCTGCACCCAGGATAGTATTGAACCAAATATCTGATCCAGCCGAGCCGACACACAATTGACCACCGGATTCAGGAAGCTGGGCGAGGCGGAGGGGATGGGGGATGCTTCTGTGCACAGGTGATGCTTGGAGCCTGTGTGGTCCAGTCCCATCCCTGTCCAGCCGGTGTACATGTCATACCTCATGGCCCCTTGCGTTCCCGATTCGCCCTCTCTGTAGACCAAGGGCGGGGCTTGCCCAGGTCTGAATTTGCAGTTTCCTTAGATAGACTCTCTGACCTCCCAGCGGCTAGGTGAGTCCCCTCCTGCTCTCCCTGCCCTTGTTACCGGCTCAGCAAACACACACGTGCTGATCACAGTTGGTGCCAGGGGCTCAGCCAGGCCCCAAGGGAGGGGTCTGCTCAGAATGACACCAGTGCTGGAGAGTGCTGGAGAGGACGAGGCCAGAGCTCAGGCCTCCCCACTGGGAGGCCCTCACCGGTCCCTGGACATCCCGCCCTCTCCCCCTCTCTGCCTCTGTGTGCTGCCAGCGTTGTGATACAGGAGGCTTGGTTCTGGGTCTTGAGGGTGCTCTGGAGGGAGGAACCATTTCTCCTCTTTTATCCATTTGTGTCCCTTCCCAGCAGGGGTAGAAAGGTGGGAGGGGGCGTGTGGATTCCTGAGCGGCTTACACAGGCTGCTCCTTGGTGCTCAGAGCCACTCCGGGCCTGCCCCTTTTTGTGAAGGGCTCCAGCCAGGCGTCTGAGGCTCTGTTCCACCTGCCACCCTGTCTAGTCTGCTCTCCAGCTTTCCCCTCTGTCTACTGGTTTAGGTCCCAGACATACTGTGCATTCCTGCTTCTCCCAATCTTGCTCAGACTCTTCCCCCGATCTGGAATTCTCTTCTTCTTTGCCCATCAGAATCCTATTCATTCTTGGAGCATGAATCCGGTCTCCTCCAGGAAGCCTTCTGTAAATGCCCAACCTGGGCTGTTTTTCTCTGAGCCCCAGTGACACCCCGTCCCTCCTCAATAACGCCTGGATGTGCCGTACCTCACCGCTGAGCTCTGGAGGAGAGGAGCTGCGCCTGTCCTAGGTTCCCCTCCCAGGGCCTGACATGTCACAGGTGCGCCACTGCTGATGGAGAGAGGGGACGGCCACCCCACCCCACACAGGAGGACAGGAGTCCCACCCTCTCCCTCTGAGGAGCCGCTCCCACAACTGAAAAGACCCTGGAGCCCTAGGAGCATGGTGAGTATGCAGCATTGCCAGGCGGGTTGTTGGATGCCGGGGCTGGGGCCCCTGGGAAGATATTAATCTGTTTCATAACCGCAGAAATGGAATTCTGTTTCTTGCTTACATTTATGAGTAAGATATCTCCTTAGGTTGTTCAAAAAAGCAAGTTTTAGACCATTAAATTGTTTTTATTTTGCCTTTTATTGGAGTTTAAACAGCAAGGTGAGTGTGGAGTCCAGTGCAGGGTGGTTAGGAAGCAGTAAAAGGCGTGCAGAGTGCTCACGGGGCAGGCCGTGAGATGGAGCACCGCGAGCAGGCCGGTCTGAGGACAGCGTTCATCTAGCCTTTCCTTTAATGCAGGGGCTTGTGAGAACGAGGGGATCAAGGGGAGGAACCGGCATGCCGCCTGTGGTGGCTCTCCAGGGTTAGGGCTGCCGGGCAGTGGTGCCCAGCCGTGGAGGCCCTGTTTCTCCTGTAAGGCGCTGTCCTGCATGAAAGGGGTGTCCTCTTGCAGCCAGCTGGGAAATGAGCCCTAGCTGGGTGTCAGAAATCTGGGGTGTTCACCCCAACTTTCCAGCTGCTGCCTGGGTGACTTGGGGCAAACCCCTCCACTTCTCAATGCGATGGGAGTAATACCTGTCTCAGGTGTGTTAAGACAGGTAGATGGGATAATCAGTGTCAAGTTTCCTTGGCAGTCAAAACTGTATACACATGTCAACTATTACTTAAAACTTCATTTTATCTCTTTCCTTGTCAACACGAACACTTACTCAGTAGGATTAAGAAGGAAGAATCAGGATGAACAACCGACAAAGTCCTTCTGAATGAAAGGCTGTCACTGAACCGTGGAGACGCCGGGACTCTTGGCCTCCGGAGGAGAAGAACTCAGTCTGCGGCCAGAGACGAGGCTTGACTACTCAGAGCTTTTGTGTAATAGAGTTTTATTAAAGTATAAAAGGGGTAGAGAAAGCTTCTGACACAGACATCATAAGGAGGCAGAAAGAGTATCCCCTCGCTGGCTAGTGTGGGCAATGGAGTTATATACTTTTAAATTACTTATTACGGTGAATCAGAAGAATGTATGTGGATTGTAAAGACCTCACTAGGCCCACTCCTAAAATTTACATTTCAAGATAACAGGATTAGCCAGAGACTGTCCTCAAGCAGGATACATTATTGTTATATAATACTAAGGAATGTAGAGGAAAAAAAAACATTTGTCCTTTCCTCCTTCTTGAGAATTCCAGACCCCTCTCTCCTTGGGGACCCCTGGACTTCTTATCAACCTGCCTAGGAACTGGTTCTCTCATGCATAGCACAGGGACCTATATCCAAGCCCCTGTGATAAACCACAGAGGGCTTCCCTGGTGGCTCAGTGGTTAAAGAGTCTATCTGCAACACAGGAGCTGCAGGAGACACGGGTTCAATCCTCAAGTCCGGAAGATCCCCCTGGAGGAGGACCTGACAACCCACCCCAGTATTCTTGCCTGGAGAGTCCTATGGACAGAGGAGCCTGGCGGGCTACAGACCATGGGGTCCCACAGAGGCAGACGCTACTGGATGACTGAGCATGGACACATGGCTTGATTGGACTGGTGGGGATAAGCCATAATGGAGAACAGCATAAAAACAGAATGCATGTGTGTATGACTGGGTCACTGTGCTGTGCAGCAGGAACTAACACAATGTGTAAATCAACTATGCTTCGATGAAGAAGGAGTGAATGGGATTGAGGGCAGCTGGGCTAGGGGCCTAGGTTAAACACAGGATTTTAAGTGCTTCCTGGATTGCCGCTGGCTGTTTCCCCCTCTGTCTGGAAAGCCCCCCATTTTGAAGCTCTTTTTTGCAGATTACACCTGCTCTAACTTCCTCCGCCTGAGGTCTTCCTGGATTCCCCTTGGCCTTGCTGGAGAGCAAGGGAGGCATTCATCACCTTTACCTTCCTGCGCAGACTCTACGCGCCTCTGCTGCCTGCCTGGTTTGCATGTGCTGGCGGTAGTCCTGGAGTTGGGGGGGAACATAGACGTCTGATCAGTGGACTTGTGTCCAAGGTGTTGGATCGTCTGGGTCCACCTGGGTCTGTGCAGGGCACGTTAAGGGCATGGCACGTCCTGAGGTGCAAGATCCACACAAGGGGAGGAAGAGCTCTGAGTGATGTCTCCAGAAAGGAAACTTCAAAACCCCATTGTCTGGGACTTCCCTGGAGGTCCCGTGATTACAACTCCATGCTCCCAGTGCTGGGGACCCAGGTTTGATCCCTGATCAAGGAACTAGATCCCACATGCCACTGCGAATACCCACCTGGTGCAACCAAATACTCAAATATGTAAAAGCCCCATTGTTCTCCTTTCTTGTGTGTGACCGCCACTGTTTTTCACGTCTGGGAGTGATGATGGTCATGAGATGGAGGGCTGGGTTGGGAGGACGTTAAGGAAGAAGGTGAGGGGATGTCATAGGGTGGTGAGGACCCGCGGAAGACGCTGAGAAGATGAGAAGGGTGTGTGAAGGGGAGTAATGGCAGATGAGTGGGCTCTTGATCACACGCTTCATGCTGAGACAAATAGCTCCATGCCAAACAAAGCTCTAAATCTCTGAGTGGTACAAGAAATCAATCTCATGGGCACCTGACTTGTCATGGTAAATTACATAGCAGATTTCAGCATTTATTCATTCTTTTAACCAATGTTTGCTGGATTCTTCCTCTGCCTGATCACTGCTAGCTAGCCAATGGGATACAAAGATGAATAAAGTGTGGGTGATGCTGACACGGGAGCAAGAAATTTGAATGCAGTATGACAAATGTTCTAAGCCAGGTATAGACAGGGGCTAGGGATGTCAGCCCAAAAGGAGGAGTTTGTTCATTCGATGCTTATTAAGCACCTACTGTGTGCTAGACACTGCAGCTGGGTCTCCAGAACACAGACACCTTCCCTGCCCTCACGTGTACAGCCTGTTAAAGGAACAAAACTACATAGTAGGAGTCTGAGATGTATTTCAGGAGATGGCTGAAGCGAGGCAATGGGAAGGAGTTGGGGTGGCTTTTAGGTAGGGTGGGTGGGATAGCCTCTTTGAACAGTGGTCTATGAGCAGGGACTTGTTCCAGGCGGAGGGAATAGCAAGAGCAAAATTCCCAAGGTAGGTGTGGGCCTGAGGCTTTGAGGCAAACCAAGGAGGCCAGTGTGGGTGAACTGAGTGGTGAGCAGCAGAGCAGGGAGGGCTGAGGCTGGAGAGGGGGTGAGGTGCTGGGTCATCCCATGCGGGGGACCAGGGGCAGGTACGGAGTTCAGGGTTCAGGCTAAGAGCTTTTGAAGAGACTTTGAAAAGAATGTCATGTAGTTAATGTTTTTAAAACATCACTCAGACTATGGATGAAAATAAACTTCAGGGACCTGCTAGCAGGACTGTGCTACAGTCCCAGAAAGAGATGGTTGTGGGGTGGACCAAAGCCGCAGTAAGAAAGGTGGCGAGGGGCGGCTGGATTCTGAACACTATGTTTTGAAGTCAGCATCAACAAGATTGGCTGATGGATTTAATACGATGTTTAAAGAACTGAGAGGGGGAAACGGTTTGTCTAAGACAGAGTGACATTTACTGAGAAGGGAGGAGCCGTGGGAGGGGCAGGGATGAGGGTGCTGGGAACCAGGATACGGACCTTTACGCTGGACGCACCACATCATGATACGGCAACTAGGCACCTGTACACGCAAAGCTGCACAAATAAATGTAGACTTCCTAGAGTGTGGGTAGAAGGTGAGACTGGGACTGGAAGGTGTGACTCAAGTAATGAGCCTAGGTAGAGAGGAAGAGAGCTGAACCTGGGCACCCCAGCTCTAGGGGTTTGGAGAGATGAGGAGGAAGCTGCGAAGCGGTAGGAGGGACTAGAGGAACAGCAGCAAAGTCCAGGAGCTGTGGAGTCCTGGGAGTCAAGGGGAGAAAACCAATGAAGGAACAGGGAGTGACCATCAGCCACAGATGCTACTGAGGGGCAAGCCAACGAGGACTGAGAATTAGCTTTAGATCTTGCCACATAAGGGTCAGGGGAGACTGTGATGGAGGTGGACATGTTGGAGTCATGGGAACAGAAGAGCATCGTTGGGACAGAATCCAAGAGAGAGAACGAGAGGAGGGAAGTGCAGAGAGCAAGTGGAGATAATTCTTTCAAGGGATTCTGCTGTAAAGGAGGAGAGGCTGGAGAATGAAATCAAGAGGAACTTTTAAATGGTGTCCTTTTGTGTGCTGATGGGAATGATCTACTTTCAGTAGAACAAGGAAAAAACAAGCATGATCCATGAGAGAGAGAGAGGGAAGAATTGTTGGGGCTGTGTCTTTCTGAGTAAGAATTCGTGGATTCCATCGGGCGGGTGGGGACGCTACTGTAGCTCAGAGCATGGAGAAGAAGGAGAGGAGATAAGGATGAAACCCAGGCACCATTAGAGGACATAGTGGGGGCTTGTACCACATGTCTTCTGAAAGCTTCTGGTTTCTCAGGGAGATACTAAGAAAGCTCCTGGGGTGAGAGGGAGAATTAGAAGATGTGTTATGAACCTAGACAGCATATTAAAAAGCAGAGACATTACTTTGCCAACAAAGGTCCGTCTAGTCAAAGCTATGGTTTTTCCAGTGGTCACGTATGAACATGACAGTTGGGCTATAAAGAAAGCTGAGCACCGGAGAAATGACGCTTTTGAACTGTGGTGTTAGAGAAGACTCTTGAGAGTCCCTTGGACTGCAAGGAGATCCAACCAGTCTATCCTAAAGGAGATCAGTCCTGAATATTCATTGGAAGGACTGATGATGAAGCTGAAACTCCAATATTTTGGCCACCAGATGAGAAGATCTGACTCATTTGAAAAGACCTTGAGGCTGGGGAAGATTGAAGGTGGGAGGAGAGAGGGACAACAGAGGATGAGATGGTTGGATGGCATCACTGACTCAATGGACATGAGTTTGAGTGAGCTCTGGGAGTTGGTGATGGACAGGGAGGCCTGGGGTGCTGCAGTCTATGGGGTCGCAAAGAGTCGAACATGTCTGAGTGACTGCACTGACTGTGTGTCTGGGGAGACTCTTTTGGGTCTAAAACCCAGATCTGTCAATTATTCTAGATAAACCTGGGTGAGTTACTTAACATCTCTGCACTGCTGGTGTCTAATCCGAAATAGGTACATTCTCCTAGGATTGCTATACAGTGGAAGTGAGAAATGGATTTAAGGGATTAGACCTGATAGAGTGCCTGATGAACTATGGACGGAGGTTCGTGACACTGTACAGGAGACAGGAATCAAGACCATCCCCAAGATAAAGCAATGCAAAAAGGCAAAATGGCTGTCTGAGGAGGTCTTACGAATAGCTGTGAAAAGAAGAGAAGTGAAAAGCAAAGGAGAAAAGAAAAGCTATTTCCATTTGAATGCAAAGTTCCAAAGAAAAGCAAGGAGAGATAAGAAAGCCTTCCTCAATGATCAATGCAACAAAATAGAGGAAAATGATAGAATGGGAAAGACTAGAAATCTCTTTGAGAAAATTAGAGATACCGGGGTAACATTTCATGCAAAGATGGGCTCAATAAAGGACAGAAATGGTATGGATCTAACAGAACCAGAAGATATTAAGAAGAGGTGGCAAGAATACACAGAGGAATTGCACAAAAAAGATCTTCAAGACCCAGATAATCACGATGGTGTGATCACTCACCTAGAGCCAAACATCCTGGAATGTGAAGTCAAGTGGGCCTTAGGAAGCATCACTATAAACAAAGCTAGCGGTGGTGATGGAATTCCAGTTGAGCTATCTCAAATCCTAAAAGATGATGCTGTGAAAGTGCTGCACCCAATATGCCAGCAAATTTGGAAAACTCAGCAGTGGCCACAGGACTGGAAAAGGTTAGTTTTCATTCCAATCCCAAAGAAAGGCACTGCCAAAGAATGCTCAAACTACCACACAATTGCACTCATCTCACACACTAGCAAAGTAATGCTCAAAATTCTCCAAGACAGGCTTCAGCAATACATGAACCGTGAACTTTCAAATGTTCAAGCTGGTTTTAGAAAGGGCAGAGGAACCAGAGATCAAATTGCCAGCATCCACTGGATCATCAAAAAAGAAGGAGAGTTCCAGAAAAACATCTATTTCTGCTTTATTGACTATGCCAATGCCTTTGACTGCATGGATCACAATAAACTGTGGAAAATTCTGAAAGAAATGGGCATACCAGACCACCTGACCTGCCTCTTGATAAACCCGTATGCAGGTCAGGAAGCAACAGTTAGAACTGGACATGGAACAACAGACTGGTTCAAAATAGGAAAAAAAGTGTGTCAAGGCTGTATATTGTCACCCTGCTTATTTAACTTATATTCAGAGTACATCATGAGAAACGCTGGGCTGGAAGAAACACAAGCTGGAATGAAGATTGCCAGGAAAAATATCAATAACCTCACCCTTGCAGATGACACCACCCTTATGGCAGAAAGTGAAGAAGGACCAAAGAGCCTCTTGATGAAAGTGAAAGAGGAGAGTGAAAAAGTTGGCTTAAAGCTCAACATTCAGAAAACTAAGATCATGGCATCTGGTCCCATCACTTCATGGAAAATAGATGGAGAAACTGTGGAAACAGTGTCAGCCTTTATTTTTTGGAGCTCCAAAATCATTGCATATGGTGATTGCAGCCATGAAATGAAAAGATGCTTACTCTTTGGAAGGAAAGTTATGACCAACCTAGGCAGCATATTAAAAATCAGACATTACTTTGCCAACAAAAGTCCATCTAGTCAAGGCTATGGTTTTTCCAGTAGTAACGTATGAATGTGAGAATTGGACTATAAAGAAAGCCGAGAGCTCAAGAATTGATGCTTTTGAACTGTGGTGTTGGAAAAGACTCTTTTTTTTTTTTTTTAACATTTTCTTTACTTTATTGTGTTGGTTTTGCCATACAATGACATGAATCTGCCATGGGTATACATATGTTCCCCTTCTAGAACCCTCTCCCTCCTCCCTCCTGATTCCCTCTCTCTGGGTCATCCTGGTGCACCAGCGCTGCGCATCAAACCTGGGCTGGCGATTGATTTCACCTATGATAATTAACATGTTTCAATGCTGTTCTCCCATATCATCTCACCCTTGCCCTCTTCCACAGAGTCCATGAGTCTGTTCTATACATCTGCGTTCCTTTTGCTGTCTTGCCTCTTGAGAGTCCCTTGGACTGCAAGGTGATCCAATCAGTTCATCCTAAAGGAGATCAGTCCTGAGTGTTCATTGGAAGGACTGATGTTGAAGCTGAAACTCCAATACTTTGGCCACCTAATGTGGGGAGCTGACTCATTTGAAAAGACCCTGATGCTGGGAAGGATTGAGTTCAGGAGGAGAAGGGGATGACAGAGGATGAGATGTTTGGATGGCATCACTGAATCAACGGACATGGGTTTGGGTGAACTCTGGGAGTTGGTGATGGACAAGGAGGCCTGATGTGCTTTGGCTCATGGGTTGCGGAATCAGACATGACTGAGTGACTGAAGTGAACTGACTGTTAACCTTGATATTTCTAGAAAAGATCTTTGTTTGTAAAATAAGAATAATAAGAATAAAATAAGAATTATCCCATGGAAATCTCTTCAAAGAAATATCATTTGCTTTAGTATATCCTCACTTAACTTTTTAAAACCAGCAGGTAGCTTGGAGAAAAAAAAAATAGCACAAGGCAATTTCCACATCTACTATGATAGTTATGCTCAACCTAATTGCAATGAAATTGGAGTTGATTTAATTATTGGCATTTAGAAAAATAAATTTTCTGGGTACATGTGTGTTACATGGAGATCCAAAAGAACTCCAAATTCCAGTAAGTGATTAGTTCATTATGTAGACTAATTGCTTTTACAGTTATAAATAAATTCAAAACATCACAGCTCTGAAGTATACACCTGTGCACTAATTGCCTTTCCGAGAGCTGTTTCCATGGCTGCAGAGCAGACGTTCTGCCACCCACAGATAGGATGGTACAGGTGGATCCCAGAGACACACTTCAGGAAGGGCACATTGATTCCAGGGCTTGGCAACAATGAGCTTCAGCACCACAAGTCTCTGGACAGCTCCTCCCTGCCGCTCGTGCAGCCAGAATTCCAGGACATTAATGAGGTCTGAAAAGCATTTAGAAAAAAACACAAAAAGCAAAAAGCTGGTGAGGACGCTGGGCCTTAGAGACTTTAAAGTAACATCCTCAATGCCCCACAGTGGATCAAGCAACAACATGGAGCTGGTGCCTTGGCTCATTTGAGTCCAAATCATTACTTCTCCGAACAGTGGCAACTGGTGGAAACAATGCTTTCTGGGGAACGTTTTTTAAAGAAACTAATGACCAAAAACTCTAGATGCTTTAGTTAAATATGTGCATTTTAAAAGACTTGCTTCTGCTTGAATTTGCATAATGGTCGTTTCCCACAGGCCAACGTTACCTTTTACTGTCTTTAATAGACTCAATGTTGCATTATTAACAGCCATATGCAAAATGATGACCTCAGGAGGCTCCTCATCCCCCACATGCCTTCTTCCTGATTACTCACCTGTGACCTCTGTGGCCCAGTCAGCTTCCTAATGGGGCTGTGCTGTTTCTTTGGTCCAGGTGTCTAAATGGAGTGCTGTTGCGTGATGAATCCCCAGGGCTGGGAGAAGAAAGCCCGGATGAGGAAGAAACGACCTTCTTTTCAGAACCTTGAGCACACGCAAGCCCTTTCATCAGTATTTAGCACAAGTGATGCCAATTCTTTTCTTTCCTTTTTTATTCCATTTTCCTTTTTCTAAATTTTGAAACAATCTCACACTTGAAAAAAAAAAGAAGTTGCAAAAATAGTACCTTTCACTGCAAGACCTTATGCAAGTTTCTGCAAGAGTCCTAATGATGCCCTTCAGTAGCAAAAACACTCAGTCTGTGACTGTGCATGACGGCCTCCTGTCATCTCCCTTTTATACCTCCCTGGGATGGTTTCTCGGTCTCAATTTGACTTTCATGACTTTGATATTTTTTCAGATCACAGGTCATTCATTTTGTGGAAGTCCATTAATTTGGGATTGTCTGATATTTCCTCATGATTAGATCGAGGCTGGGTATCTTAAGCCAGAATATCACACTCTCTGCCGTGTGATTCTCATCAATGTTATCAGGTTTATTGATGACGGTAACTTTCATCATGTTGCACTTAGCTATTGCTCTGCGACAAGCCACCCCAACATTAGCAGCATCACACAATCATTTTACAATCCTGATGGTTTCCCAGGACAGGACTTCAGGAAAGTCTCAGCAGGGGGTTCAGAGTCTCTACTGTGGGGGTAGAAGATATTAAGAAGAAGTGGCAAGAATACACAGAAGAACTATACAAAGAAGATTTTCATGGCCCAGATAACCATGATAGTGTGATCATTCACCTAAAGCCAGAGATCCTGGAATGCAAAGTCAAGTGGGCCTTAGGAAGCATCACTATGAACAAAGCTAGTGAAGGTGATGGGATTCCAGTTGAGCTATTTCAAATCCTAAAACATGATGCTGTGAAAGTGCTGCACTCAATATGCCAGCAAATTTGGAAAACTCAGCAGTGGCCACAGGACTTGCTAAGGTCAGTTTTCATTCCAGTCCCAAAGAAGGGCAATGCCAAAGAATGCTCAAACTACTGAACAATTGCACTCATCTCACACACTAGTAAAGTAATACCCCAAATTCTCCAAACCAGGCTTCAACAGGATGTGAACCATGAAATTCCAGATGTTCAAACTGAATTTAGAAAATGCAAAGGAATCAGAGATCAAATTGTCAACATCCGCTGGATCATTGAAAAAGCAAGAGAGTTCCAGAAAAACAATAACTTTTGCTTTACTGACTACACCAAAGCCTCTGACTTTGTGGATTACAACAAATTGTGAAGAATTCTTAAAGAGACAGGAATGCCTGACCACCTGACCTGCCTCCTGAGAAATCTATGCAGGTCAAGAAGCAGCAGTTAGAACTGGACATGAATCAACAGATTCGTTCCAAATTGGGTGAAGAGTATGTCAAGGCTGTATATGTCACCTGCTTATTTAACTTATATTCAGAGTACATCATGAGAAATGCTGGGCTGGAGGAAGCACAATCTGGAACCAAGATTGCTGGGAGAAATACCAATAACCTCACATATGCAGATGACACCACTCTATGGCAGAAAGCGAAGAACTAGAGAACCTCTTGATGAAAGTGAAAGAGGAGAGTGAAAAAGTTGGCTTAAAGCTCAGCATTCAGAAAACTAAGATCATGGCATCTGGTCCCATCACTTTTGGCAAATATATGGGGACACAATGGAAACAGTGAGAGACTTTATCTTTTTGGGCTCCAGAATCACTGCGGGCGGTGACTGCAGCCATGGAGTTAAAAGACGCCTGCTCCTGGGAGGAACAGCTATGACCAATGTAGACAGCGTATTAAAAAGCAGAGATGTTTGCTTTGTTTGCCAGCAAAGGTTTGTCTAGTCAAGGCTATGGTTTTTCCTGTGATCATATATGAATGTGAGAGTTGGACTATAAAGAAAGCTGAACGCAGAAGAATGGATGCTTTTGAACTGTGATGTTGGAGAAGACTCTTGAGAGTCCCTTGGACTGCAAGGAGATCCAACCAGTCCATCCTAAAGGAGATCAGTCCTGAATATTCACTGGAAGGACTGATGTTGAAGCTGGAACTCTAATACTGTGGCCACCTGATGGGAAGACCGACTCATTTGAAAAGACCCCGAGGCTGGGAAAGAGTGAAGGTGGGAGAGGAGAAGGGGATGACAGAGGTTGAGATGGCTGGATGGCATCACCAAGGCAATGGGTGTGAGTTTGAGTGAGCTCTGTTAGCTGGTGATGAACAGCGAAGGCTGGCGTTCTATAGTCCACGGGGTCGCAGAGTCAGACACGACTGAGTGACTGAGCTGACTGAGTGTGGGGGCAATGAGAGGTGGCTGGACTTTTCTCTCTCACTCGCTCTTCCTGTAGTCTCAGGACCTCTTCATCGGGCCCATCTGGACTTCCCCAGAGCCTGCCATTCTAGGGCTGTTGGTCTCCCAGCAGGGGCGCTGGCTTCCCAGGAGTGTGCGTTCCAAGGAAGCACCCTGGGAGTGCAGGGTGTTTTGATGAGCTAATCCCAGGTGCCACCTCCACCACCCTCTGTTGGTCAAGAAAGTCGCACAGACCAATCTATGTTCAAAGAGAGGGGAAAGACCTCAGCACTCAACGGAGGAGCGCTGAGGTCACGGAAGAAGAAAGGGCAGGGTGGGCGGTATTGTAGAAGGTATCTTTGGAAAATTTAATGTGTCACACTTATTCAGTTAGGGCAGCGTCTGTCATGCATTTTTTTTTCTGTAGGGTTACAGTGTTACTTTTTTTTTGCTTGGTTTTACAGTTTGTAAGTATTCTATAAGGTGATGCTACGAAAATATGTGAAATATCATTTTGTAGATTGTACTCCATTTAAAATCATCATTACAAAATAAAGGCTGTATTTCTCTGTGCTATACAATATATCCATGTTGTTGTACATATATTATTTAGCAGTCTTCTATAGAAAATAAAATTCTCTGCTGCATAACAACTAATTAATTCATTAATTGGTATGAGTATAATACCTACTGACATACATTTGGTATATACTGATTATATGGGTTCAGAAGTTCTTACATTTTATAAGGGACTCCAATATGTCATTATCAGAATTCACTTAGATGCTGATATCATCCCAAGTTTGGCCTGGGGGACCCTCTTCTGTCTTCTGTGTATTTTTTTTTAACACTTTGATTGAAGTATTACCAAAGATTACAAAAGGAAGGTGCTGTGAACATCCATGCACAAGCATTTTTCTGGACACACACTTGCATTTTCTCTTGGGCAGATACTTAGGAGTGAAGTGGCAGGATCATACAGTCCACGTGAGTTCAACAGTTCAGAAAGTGCCAGCTTTCCAGTTTCCAGATGTTTCAGCTCCTCCATAGTGTCCTCAGCACTTGGGAAGGTCAGTCTCTTAGCCATTCTAGCGTATGTGCAGTGGTATCTCACTGTGGCTTTTAATTTGCATTTCCTTGATGACGATGAGGCTGAGCAACTTTTCATGTGCTTAGCTGCTCTCTGTATATTTTCTTCCACAAAGAGTTTGTTGTTGACACTTTAGCCTTTTTAAAAAATCAAGTTGTTCATTTTCTCGAGTTCTGAGAATCCTTTATATAGTCTGGATATGTGTTTCGTGTCTGATATATGATTTGCAAATATTTTCTCCAAGTTTGTGGCTTGCCTTTTCATTCTCTGAAGAGTGTTTTACAAAAAGTAGGAATCTTAATTTTTCTTTTTTAGATTTTACTCTTGGTTTCATATCAAAGGAAAAACTTAGCCAATTTAAGGTCACATGAGTTTTTTCCTTCTATAAGTTTTACACTTCTCAGTTGTGCATTGAGTTATTTTTGTATGTGGGGAGAGGTACGAAGTACATATTTTTGCATATGCATATCCATTTGTTCCACCTTGTTAGTGAAAAAGATGATTCCTTTTTCACTGAATTGCTTTTACATCTTTATAAAAAAAGTTGGTGGTCCACATACGTGTGAGTCTGTTGGGTCTATTTCTAGATTTCTGTCCTGTTGATCTACATTTTGTCAATACCAGTTTGTCTTGATTACTGCTATAAATCTTGAAATCAGAAAGTTTTAGTTGTTTTACTTTGTTCTTCTCTTGTAAAGTTGTTTAGTTGTTCAACAGCCCTTGAACTTTTATTGAAATTTCAGGTCAGTTAGTCAGTTTCTACAAAAAGAAAAAAAAAAAACCCTACCAGGTTATAAAAAAATTGGAATTGTGTTAAATCTACAGATCAATTAAGAAGGACTGACATCATAATAATATTAATTCTTTCAGTGAATGAACATGAATCATCTCTCAATGTTTTTACCTTCTCTAATTTCTTTTGGCAATGTTTTATAGCTTTCAATTTGTAGATATTTCACATGTTTTGTAGGATTTATCCGTTTCACATTTTTATTCTATTGTAATTGTTGTTTTTTTAAATTTCAAAATGTGATTGTTACTAATGGATAAGTATAGGGTCGACTTTTGTGTGTTGATCTCGTGTCCTGTAACCTTGATAAACTCATTAACTACAGTAGTTCTGCTTTCTTTGGTAGATTCTATTCAATTCTCTACATAGACCATCGTGTTATCTGTGATCAGACACTTTGACTTTACATCTTCCTTTCGTTTCTTTTACTTGCTTTATTTCACTAGCTAGTATCTCTAGTAAAATGTAGAATACAGGTAGTGAGAACGGATGTCTGTGCGTTAATGGTGTACTAGGTGGGTACAGAATTCTGGGTTGGCTTTTATTCTTTAAGTACTTCAAATTGTTGCTTCTCTGTCTTCTTGCTCATATAGGTTTTGATGGGAAATTTGTTGGTTCCATATTTTATGAAGAGAAATTTGTTCTTCTATGAACATTTTTCCATTTTCATCTCTGGCTTTATTTCTGGTTTTCTGTTTATTACTGGCTTTTAGGAAGTGGATCGTAATGTGCCTTTGTGCTGTTTTTTTCATCTTTCTTGTACTTGGGGTTCATTGAGCCTCTTGGGTTGGTGGGTTTATAATTATAAAATTTGAAATATTTCTCCAAATATTTCTTCCTCCCTCCCCCACCATCTTCTTCTTCAAATTGCATACATATTAGGCTAACTGAGACTCTCCCATAGCTCACTGATGCTCTGTTTATTCTGTAAAACCTCTTTTTTCCCCTCTATATTTTATTTTGGAGAGTCTCTACTGCTAAATCTTCACATTTACTCACCTTTCCTTCTGTCTTTAATCTTATTTGGTGTATTTTTCATCTTACGCCATGCAGTTTCTTTAGATGTTCAATTTGGGACACTTTGTTTTCGATCTTTCATGAACATATGGAATTGACTTCTTGAACATATGGAATGCAGTCATAATAAGTGTTTGAATGTCCTCTTCTGCCAATTTTAATATTTGTGTCAGTTTGGGGTTAGTTTCAATTGATTATTCCTTCTGCCCTTTCCCCACCCGTGACTTCAAATGTCCTGCTGATATTTACCTAGACTCAGTCTCTCAGAACCTGCTCTGAGCAGGTCCCATTTTTACCATCTCATTGCCTCACCCTTCGAGTATGCCACCAGTTTCATTTCTACTTTGGGAGCAGGGAAACTGAGGGTTATATTTTTCTACTTCTTGGCATGCCTGGTAATTTTTGGTTGGATGCCAAACACTGGGAATTTTACCTTGTTTGATGCTGGATAATTTGTATCACTGGAAATATCCTTGAGGGGTTTTTTGTTTTGCTTTTCTTGGGATGCAGTTCAGTTGTTTGAAATAGTTTGATCCTTTCAGGTCCTGCTATTAAGATTCCTTCTCGGGGAATTGGAATAGTGTTCAGTCCAACGTTGAGTATTTAATACTGGGGCAAAACTTTTGAGTATCAACCCAATTGCTGCAGAAAAACAAGGCCTTCCAATCTGGCTGGGGGGTAGGCACTGTGCTCAGTTGTGTGTGTGTTGGTTGTCACTGCCCTTAATCCTCTTTGTCGGGCCTTCGATGGTTTCTTCACATTTGTGTGCTGATCAGTTTCCTCCTGACTGCCCGGAGCGGCCCTCTGCAGGTCTCTGGAGTTCCTTCCCTGCCAGACGAGCTCTGGCCACCTTGGTTCCTCCAGACCCTCTGCTCCGCCTCCTGCACTCACAGAGCGCCCTTGTGCTGGGCATTCTCAGAGCTAGAAACTGGGGCGATGCTAGGGCTGCTCGTTTGCTTTCCATCTCTCAGGATGCTCTCTTTTGCTGACTGACGCCTAAGTCTTGCAAGCCCTTGTTTCATGTGTGTGACCATTTTCAGAATCCTTAGAGTGAGCGGCTGCTTTGTCGCTCAGGTGTGTCGGACTCTGGGTGACCACATGGACTCACAGAGCTCACCAGACTCCTCCGTCCATGGGATTTTTCCAGGCAAGAATACTAGAATGGATTGCCAGTTCCTTTTCCAGGGGATCTTCCCAACCCAGGGACTGACCCCACATCTTTTTTTCTCTTGCATTGCAGGTGGATTCTTTACCTGCTGGGCCATGACGGGGGAGCATACATTCAATCCCTGGTAGCAAAAGTGGTCTCTGTGTCTTTTTGACAAGTCCTCATCCTTCTTTGGGGCTTTCCTGGTAGCTTAGCTGGTAAAGAATCTGCCTGCACTGTGGGAGACCTGGGTTTGATCCCTGGGTTGGGAAGATCCTCTGGAGGAGGAAAAGGCTGCCCCCTCCACTATTCTGGCCTGGAGAATTCCGTGGACTGTATAGTCCAGGGGGTTGCAAAGAGACATGGCTGAGCAATTTTCACTCACTTACTCCTCCTTTTTGAGCCCTTCCTTAAGTTCTGGCCCATCAAGATACTTCAGCCTCAACTTTTACTCTCCCTGTCCCAGCCCTGGGATCAAACATTTCTCCAAGAAGCTCTGGTTCCTTTAGAGGAGAATGGTATTAAGTTAAGACTTGGGCACAAACTATGCTCATTGTTAATGAGATGTCACTGCTGTCAGATCCTCTCAGTGAAAAGATGCTTGCGTGTATATGTGTGTATATGTCTATGTGTACATATCTGTGCATTTCTACTACCTATCTATGCATGCATATTTGTTTTTATTTGCATGTCTATGTACACTGGGAACCAGGAGTTCACAACAACTCCAACCCTTCTCACCACCACGCTCCTTCCAGAGTTCCTTCTTTCTGTGTTTGTACTCTATCCCCAACTTCCATGTATATTTTAGAGCATTGTGTTAAAAATGGAAGGCATCAGATTACCCTCTGGTGGTATTTGAATCCTTCAGGTTGGGGCTGATGTGTATCACACGGCAAAGGGAGACACTGCTCTAGAGGGCAGGGCACCCAAGCACAGACTCAAGTTTGAGCCAGGATTGCAACTCCAGCCAAACCAGTGATTTGGCTGAAGGTCAGTCTCCTCATCTGTAAAATCAAGGCGATAATCCTTCCAACTGCATCGGTGATACCTCTGTGAGGGTGATTGGTTGCTATGGAGATGAAGAGGGCTGATGTTCCTGCTGAGGAGACCCGTCCTGAGGGAGGGCTGTAGCTCACGGAGTCACCAGCTCATAGAGGCCAAGCTGAGATGGGGTGAGAATGACTTGGCTCTGAGATGCCCTGAGATGCAGAATAGCCCCGGGGCAGAGGCAGACCCTGTGTGAGGCTCTGCTCCCCGCCTCACCACACCGGCAGGCACCCCCTGCCTGCGTGCTCTGCCCCAGGGGCTGTGCTGGGCCTGGGGACACCCCGGGGCTGCTTTCCAGGGGGTGGTGGCGGGCAGGTTAATGGTGAGAAGGTACCGGGGAACTTGGCTTGCACAGACTCTGAAAAGAAGCCTCCATCTGTGGTGTGCTCGCATCTGGGGTGGCAGTGTGTGGAGGAGCAGGTTCCAGAGAGCAGGGTTCTCGTGTCTGCCTGGATAATCACATTATTTCTCAGAGCCTCAGTTTACTGATCTGTAGAATGCTGGCTGTGGGAGGAGGGTGAAGATTCAGCTTGGAGGAGGGACAGGAGCTGGATCAGCTGAGCCACGAGAGCCCTTGGAACACTGATGCTCTGTGTGTAGCAAGGTGCCTGCACATTCTGATGAATGAACAAGTGAGTGGATTTGAACATCTCGGAGCCAATCATCTGATTTAGGTAAAGGAGCCCTGGTCCCTCCCTTTGGCAATTCCTGGCATGTGGTTCCTGCTGTTCCCAACTTCCTTCCCCTTCAGAGAGGCAGCACAGTTTTCTGTACCAGCTGGGGTGATCTAGTTCAAGGGCGATGGGCTGCCCTTTCCCCACCCGTGACTTCAAATGTCCTGCTGATATTTACCTAGACTCAGTCTCTCAGAACCTGCTCTGAGCAGGTCCCATTTTTACCATCTCATTGCCTCACCCTTTGAGTATGCCACCAGTTTCATTTCTACTTTGGGAGCAGGGAAACTGAGGTTCGAGAGTCTCACTAACTGGCCCAGGATCAGGAGGCCACCTCGCTGGTGAGAGTCAGCCTGGGGGCAGGTCTGCATGTGACCCTGGCTCCCGGGGCTCCCAGGATCAGCCCACTTGGAGCAGGCCCAGCAAATGTGTGTGGGGGTGGAGTCATCAACATCCTGGTCTTTGGAAGGAATCTTCCCAGGAGCTGGTGGGGGCAGACAGGAGCTCAAAGGGGATCATGATCCCTTTAGAAATGTAAAGCACTATAAATATTAACAACAAGAAGCCTGTTTTCATAATCTCCCATTTTCCATTGAGTTGCAAATTCTTGTATATCTTTTTGCTCTCTGGGAAAGATGAAGGCAGCCTGTTTAATAACTGTACTATTAGCAAGTTATCAAGTATTTGATTGCATTTTCCAGAAAGCACCTCAGTGACTGGGGGAATCATTTCACATCTGCCTTTTCCACTCACACTCAGCATTTCCAGCCTCGCGGCCAGGACTCCTTGGTGTAAAATTGTCTGCGTATCACGGTGGAGGGAAATTATTTTTTAAAGGGAGGAAAAGAGTATCCAATTTACAGATGTCTTGTGTGATGCACGAAGCAGGAACGACTCTTCCCGGCCCCAAGTGTGGACAGATTTAGCAGGCGTCAACAGAACGCAGGAATGGGTGTCAGATGGATGCAACTTCATAAACGTTCTTGGTGAAACTCATGCAGTTAACTTTTTATTGCTTAGAATTCAGAGCCTAGCATTCACCTCCCCTGCCCCTTCCCTCCCGGCATGGATTCTTAACTATTTACAACAACTGGGGAGGAGTTGATGGCCTGCCCGTTCCTGGGTGCGCTGTGCTCTTGGTGCTGCCGGCTGTCTCCCCTATCACCGCGGTTCCCATCTGTAGGAGTCGCATCATGTCCCACAAAAGGGCTCATCCACCAGAAACCCTGAACGTTACCTTATTTGGAATTACAGTCTTTAGAGATATAACTAGTGAAGGATGTTGAGATGGGGAGATGGGCCTGGGTTATTCAGGTGGGTCCAAGGTCATCACAAGGGTCCTCGTGGGAGAGAGGTGGGGGTCAGAGTCAGGGAAGAGATGTAGTGTGGTCGGTGACTTTGAAGATGGAGGGGGAGGCCACAAGCCAAGCACTGCAAGTGGACTGGAGATACTGGAAAAGGCCAGGAGACAGATGGTCTCCTGGAGACTCCAGAAGGAACGCAGAGCTTCCCACCTGTGAGGCTCTCAGTCTCTGGAAAGACACTCCATCTGTGGTCATTTGTTACAGCGGTGAGAGGAGACCGGTTCAGGCCCCACACGAGGTGTCCAGGAGAAAACTCAGGATGGTGGTCCACCCCACCCACCATGTCTGATGGACTATGGGCCTGGCATTCACACCTCTCCAGCAGGTCATGGATCCACCTCTTAATCCAACCCACCATAGCATCCCCCTGGACACCTCAGTCTCTCCACCAGCTCACCTGCCCTGCTCCACTCTGCTCTTCATATACTGCTGGGCTAACCCTCAAGGATGGTGGAGCTGCTGAAAACTCATCAAAGGCTGGGGGTCAAGTCTGACCTCCCCATCATGACCTACTTCTCCAGCATCACCTGGGACCGCCTTCTCCCTCCTACACATGAGCCAGCCCCAGTGGGCTGAGAGTCCCCAGAGCCCTGCAGCCCTGCCTGGATCCCGAGGTTCTCAGTTCATAGCAGGGTGGTCCTTTCATCTTCAGCCTTTGCCTGAATGCCTTCCCCTTGGGGAAGCACCTTGTCCACAGCGGGAGAAGCAAGTCACCCAGAGTGGAGGACCCACTGTGTGCAGGACCTTTGCAGCGGCCCTTTGTAAGCACATGCGATGCTGCCTGTGCATCTGTGTCTCCCTGAGGACAGCTGGGTCTCCAGGCAGGGCTGGGTGGCATTGGCTTGAGCTCATACCCCACCCCACATGCCACCCCCCCAACAGATGCTCATCAGGGAGGCTCGGGGGATGTTGGCATGAGTGGAGCCTGCTGCCAAGGGCTCTCCTGGCATCTGTCCACTTGCCCAGGTGCAGCCCTCTGTCCCCACACCCAGCACACCCAATGCACGCTCTCTGCCTGTCCAGGGGCACTTCAGGCCTAGACACACAGGACCTTTTTCCCCGACCCCTCCTCTGAGTCCCTCATTATCCTGGCCATCACCCTGGCAAGATCCCGTCTGTATATCAGCGCTGTATTCTCAGCTATGGAGACTTCTCTCTTGAATGGAATAGATCCTTTGCCTTTGGGAGCAAGGGAGTGGTGCTATGCATTAATCACGGTTCTCATTTTCTGTGTTTTGTGGTGGTTGACGTCTTGGGGGGCCTTGCTGGCTGGGAGAGATGCCCCTCCCAGGAAGCTAATTCCTAGAGATCATAAGCAACTGGCTTGCTGATGCATGCTACAGCCTTCAGAGGCAAACGCACCACTCCGAGTCCATCACGCCAAGCCCTCCTCGTGTGCCTCTCACACAGCCAGCTGGTGCCTGCCACGCTAAACCGACCAGGGCGAGGCCTACCTGTGCCCCAAGGCCTGCACCATCGTTGATACCAGCCGACCCCAAAGCTGCCTGTCAGGCCTCCTTCGCTGGGGGGCCCCGACACAGGCTCAGGGCCTGCCCTCCCCTTCGCCTCCTCCTGGACTGGGGTGCTTCTCCCTGTGGGCCTGTAGGGCTTGGCCCTCGTTTCCAGGGGAACCGTGAGATACGCTGCCCTTTTAACAGCATCACTCTGTTCCCTTCGCAAATTAAGATGGGGGACAGGTCATGCTGCTGCTTTCATTCCTAATATGCTACATGGACTGCAGGGGAAATCAAGCAGTCATGAGGGATCGGGTGGAATTTTCTAGAAAGGCTGACCTGGGTAGGGATGGGGGCGGGAAGCCTTGTAGAGCCCGCTGAGCTGGCTCAACGAGTCTGGCCCTGAGAGGAGCACTGCAGGGGCTGGGCCTTCACAGAGACCCCCCCACCCCACACGGGGCTCCTCGGCCCCCTCCCAGCCTGCTTCCTCCTCCCAACTCTGTCCCCATGTCCACCCTGGGCTTGGGGTGGAGAGATCCTGGTTATGGAGGGAAGCCCACCCCCAAGCCCACAGCATCTTCCTTGCGGTTGAGTGTCCTGCCTTGCTTATGAAATCAGAGTATCTCCTCATGATAATAAGTAATCAAAATTCAATGAATAAAATGGTGAACCCTCCTAATAAAATGCACCGTCTGCATCAGCAGAACTGTCTGCCAGGCACACTGGCATTTGTCCTGGGCCCCCTGGGGACCAGTAAGGAGCGCAGGAGCTGCTGCCAAGTGCCGGCAGGGGTGCGGGCTGGTGTCCCCGCTTCACCCAGGGGTAGGAGGTGGGCAAGGTCACTGGGCTTGCATTCCGATGGCTTAGGCTTTCACAGGGTGACCCCGTAAAGCACTCCCTTCAAATGCATCTTTGAAATTCTGGCCCTGTCGCCTCCAATAAAAGCCGTAGAAGGGAAATTTCAATAAGATAACTCAGGAACATTTAATTTTCTGCTCCTCTGGATTTGCTATCTTATTACAGCCATTCAGTTAGCTAATAAATGTCCAATCCTGTCCAATCTTCATGGAGAGCCAAGAGGCTGGGGTTTAAATAATTGGATGGAATGTCTACGGGGCGGCTTTCAGCCGAGTCTGCCGACGAAGCCGGTGGGTGCGATGTCTAACCCTATTGTGGAAGTTGTTTCAGATTCGTGCTGGCTGACCGGCCCCCAGCCCTGCCCCAGGCCCCTGCCTGTTTAGCTGGGATGAGGGGTCCAGGTGGGAGGGGCAGCGGCAGGGGTGGAGACCCTCAGAGTCCTGATTTCATTCTCAGGCAGCAGACGGGTCTTGGCTGGGAGCCGGCCTGGTGAGATCAGCCATCCCAGAGAGGCTTCCTTTTCTGGTTTTGACACAAAGTCCGTATCCTACCGGGCTTGTGGGTGATGGACACAGGCCCACCTGGCACCTGCTCCCCTCTTGAGGGCAGATGGGCTAGGGGCTTAACGTGAGCCCAGCCCGTCCCTCTGCTGGGCTCGATCCAGGGTGTCTGCTGCGTGTCAGCTGGATGTCTGGAGTCCTGGGGAGGCCTGGGTTCACCGCATCCACTTGCTTCCAATCACCTTCCTCAGAGTGGCCTCTGAGGGCTTTGGATGAGGCCGCTGAGGCTGGGTGTCTGCTGAGGCCAGCTGGAGGCTCCCCAGGCAGGGTGGGCCTCCCCTGCCCCACCACTCCCCTCTCCACTCACTCACGAAGTCACGGCTGGCCCCGGGGCGCTGGTCTGCAGGGCTGTGCTGCTCTGTCCACAGCACTGCTGTGGGGGCAGGGGCAGACGCTGAGCCTAGGGTGAGCCCACACTCCAGACCTCGTGCGAGGAGCTTTCTGAGACCCCCACCAGCCCCAGGAGGAGGGTCCCCCGGAGGCCTTGGAAGACACTTTGCTCAGTGGATGTCAGATGGGTTCTGGGCACACGGCCAGTATTGCTGATGCCAGCCGGGCTGCGGGCACAGGAGGCAGGAGAGGAAGGGCTTGCCCTTCACAGTGCACAGTCCAAGCCTTTCGCAGGGCACAGTCTGAGGTGGCAACAGTGCAGGGACGACTGGGGTGATGCCTGGGATGGAGACTCAGAACTCAGGGCCCAGGGAGGCACCTTCTGAGGCTGAGTGGGGACCCTGGGTTGCATGGCCCGGGAGACAGCCTGGCACGGGGGGCGGTGAGAACACGGGAAGGAGGCATGGACTTGAGTCCACCACGTCCACGTCCCTGGCACCGTCCACCTAACCGCACCAACACAGCTCAGGTCTGCACCCCAGCAACAGTGCCCTCTGGAAGTGCCAAGAAAGCTCCAGGCTTTACTATCCTCATTTGTAAAACAAGAACTGAGTGACTCCTCCCCCACCTCTCAGGTCTCAGAAGACAGAGGCCCCTCCTCCACCCCTTCCCACATCGCCCCTCTCCACCCTCTTCCCACATGGCCCCCCTCCCCCACCCTCTTCCCACATGGTGCCCCTCCCCCACTACCTTCCCACGTGGTCCCCCTCCCCCACTACCTTTCCATGTGGACCCTCCACCCCAGCACTAGAAATGGTGCTTTGCATCCTTGTCCTGTCTCTTTCTTTCTGCTCTCCGCCCTGGAGAGCACTATTCTTGGGGACCACCTGGTCAGGTCAGGCCCATGGCCACGCCCTCTCCAAGGTCAAGGTCAGGCTAGGACAGAACAGGTTCCCAGGAGAGGCTCACTGCACTCTAGTCACAGGGTGTGGGGACTCAGGGGCATCTTCAGGGTGCATTTCAGAAATTTCACTTTCCACGGGTGTAGGGTGCCGGCCCCCTCACCCACATACCCGCAGGGGCCGGCCCTGTGCCCTGTGTGGGGGGGCCCGAGGAAGGAGACGTGTCCCCGCTGTCTGCACTCAGGGCTCAGAGTCCACTGGGGAGACAGCAGACAGGCAGGAACCTCCTAGAGGACGCGGGCCCTGCAGATAAGGCGGCTAAGCTGGTCACAGCGGCCAGAGGACCCCCAGCCCTGCAGGATGGGTGCGGTGGTCCCTGCTGGTTTGGAGGCAGCAGTGGTTCTCAGTGCCCCCAGGAGGAGGGCGAGGGCGGGGGCACCTGGACCTCGTTGGGGAGAGAAGGTGAGGGGACCCAGCCCCTGGGGGAATCTGCTCCGGTGGAGGAAGGTGCTGACTCCTGAGTGCAGGAGCAGATGCCAGGCAGGTCCTGCTGGGGCAGCAGGCCAGGGGGCGGGGCCGCGGGCACAGGCGGGCCCGCCTCTGGCAGGTGCATCAGGCTCACGAGTGCGTCTGCCCACCCACCCAATGTTTGTTTCACCCTCTGTGTGCCGGGCTCTGGGCTGCTGCTGGGGGCTCAGAGCCAAGTCCTGGGCGGGTGGCAGGACCACTCAAAGAACTCAGTCCCCCCCGCCCCGGTGAAGGCAGACTTACAGGAAGCCCTTGGGAGCAGGGGTCTATGGGATGGGAGCTGGAGGGTGAGCGTGTCCACCTCCGTGTGACACCTCCGTGGTGTGTGCAGATGTGCGTGGTGCAGTGTGTGGCCGGTGGGGCTGGGCTGGATGGGGGTGGGGAGACCCGCTCCCCAGAGGCTCTGTGTGGGGCCCCAGGAGCCTCCCCGCAGCTCTGCCAGCTCTCCTCTCACTTGAGGAGTTTTGATCGGCTGTGGCCCCATTGTGCAGATGGGGAAACCGAGGCTCTGAGAAAGGACTCCCCTCTGGACAGAGTGGCCCATCTCTCTGGGGAGCTAGGACCCAGCTCTGATGGCCTGTCCACACCCTTCGAGGAGGGTGATGTCGCCGTTTCAGGAGACTTTCCTGGAGCCCCCAGTGTGGACCAGCTGAGTTTTTGGGGTCATGTTTTCTGATAACCAACCGTGTAAGCTGCCTGATGCATGAAACATAAATCGACGTATTTTTACCCTGCCGAGATTGCTGAATGCCCTGCATGGCTCCCGCTGTTGGCTGGGGCCAGGAGGGAGAGAGCCTTATGTGCCCCATAACTCTCAGTAGCACAATTCCATTGTTCACTTGGTGACACAGACTTGCATCATTCATCACCTGGGGAGAGAGATGGAATTGGTGGCTGCATTGAAAAGTGGGCTGGGAACTCGGAATGTCCCAGGTTCCGAGGGTTGCCCTGCAGCCTGGCGCGTTGGCAGTTTCCAGGTCCCAGGTTTCTTCACTTGGGGCGTGGTGTTCTGCAAAGTTCAGACGGTCAGGTCGGAGATGCCCCGCGATAGCCCTGGGCCTTGCTGGCCCCAGGAAAATGGATGAGCGCTAATTTGCAGTCGTCTAAAGTGTGGTGGGACATTACTGCTAATTGGCAATAAGTGATACTAAATGGAGCAAGTTTCATGTTAATGAGCCGTTTATCAATACGAAACGGCCGGCTGGCTCCTTCCGTCACCTGGTTGGCATTGGGTCTGTCTGCATCCCAGGTGTGTCCTGCCTTATGGAGCTGGGCACTGGTTCCCTCTGCTCCCATCTGGCCTCCCCGTGGCCTTGGGGTTCCTGGTCTTGTTTCTAAACCTCTGGTGACAATGGCTCCCCGAGTCAAGTGACTCGCGTGTCAGGCGCCGAGTTCACACTTCTGACCTCTTGTGTTGTGCTCTGAGGCTCTGCGATTCTCCAGGTCAGAGAGCCCTGCCCGCCTGCCTTTCTCCAGACCCCGCAGAGGGTTCTGGGCTGCAGAAAGGGCTGCTGGTTTCCCATAAGGCCCAGCCCAGACTCTACTGTTTTCCACAGGGGGACGACCTCCAGGAACATTTCAGTGTCCTGGGGCTGCCCGTAACCAGTGACCACAATGGTGGGCAGAGCTCACCGTTCCGGAGCCGGAATCCACAGTCAAGGTGTGGGGGGTTCTGCTCCCTCTGGAGGCTCTAGGGGAGGGTCCCTCCTTGTATCTTGCAGATTCGGGGGCTCCAGGCTGTCCCGGCTGTGGCTGCATCGTCCAGTCTCTGCCCTGTCATTGCGCAGCCTCCCCTTCCCGTGTGTCTCTTCTGTCTCTGAGTCTCTTACAAGGACAGTTGTCATGAGACATTATAAAGACTCACGTAGGTAACCCAGGCTGATCTCCTGTAGACATCCTTACCTTGATTACATCTGCAAAGATCCTTATTCCAGGTACGGTCACTTTCACAGATTCTGGGGTGAGCGCCATCCTCCAACCTACAGGTCAGAGGGGGAATGGGAGGTGCCCTTCCTCCTCATGACTGACCAGGAGAACTGGCCCTGGCCCCCATGAAGGGAGTGCCCTGTGGCCTGGACAAGCGTCTGTTCATCCCTCCATCGAGTCAACAGTAGCATTTGCTGCTGGCTTTTGAGGACACGTGGACAGTGTATCTGTCCTTGGTGTCCAGGGAGGGAAGCGAAGGTGCTGTGAGCTCCAGCTGTGAGCCAGACCCCAGGGCTGCCTGCTTGGTTCATGTGCCCCCTTTATGGACACCTGGCTCCCTCTGTTTCTGAGTAGGGGAGGGGCTCCCGAGAGGCCATAGGAGCCCCTGCGGCGGGCAGAGCACTGCCCCCAGGGCCCTGGTTCCATCCATTCTGTACTTGATGTGCCATAAACAGCCCCCCGGCATCGTCTGCAAACCCAGGGAGGCAAGGCCTGCCTCCTGGAGCCTGGTGGGACTCCATGGGGACGGGATCCTTGCAAGGCCAGCCCTTCCCTGTCCCTGCCCCCAGCTGTCACCCCGGGGTGGCCTGGCAGAGTCTGCCCTCCTGTCCTGGGCAGTAGCTGTGGGGAACCCCACCCTGACCCCAGCCCAGCCCCTCAGGAAGGGGGCCAAGAAGGAGACTCACAGGGGCCAAGGGGCTGGGGGTCTTGCTAGCCTCTGCTAGGGAGGTAGGGTCCCCCCGGGGCTGCCCTGATATTTCTGATGCTTCTCCAGGTGAGAGGCGACCTGGTTACACTCCAGCTGCTTGCAGATCCCTGTCTCGCCCTGCCCTGTGCTCTGAGGTTGCAGCTATGGGAGCTCTGCAGGGGATGCGGGGAAGGAGCAGAACTGGGTGCGTCCCTCCCCCGCCTGCCCCTGACCGACCCCAGTTCCCCTCTGCCCTGTGCCCTCCTGCAGCTCCAGCACCCCTCTTCCCAGTGCCCGCCGCCCCCCCCCCTCCACTAGGCATGGCTGTGCCTTCCCTCGGCCGCGGGCTCCGGCCCCAGTCTCCAGGGCGGCTCCCCCGTCCTGCCCTTCCTTCTGTAAGTAGTCTCATTAATTTCCCAGTTCAGCCTCTGAGTGGAGTCCTAATTGCAGCAGGGAACCTTATTTTTCCAAAGTGGCATCATGATTAATTGATGTACTTAAAGACTAAAGGCCGTCACCTCTCCTTCGCTAGGCTCACAGACTCCTCCAGGACGGCTTTGGCTCCTCTGGCTACAGAGAGTCCTTCCTGCCCATGCCGGTCCACGTCTGGTCAGCCCCCTCCCGGGACCCCCCGTGTCGCTGATGGAGAGGGTGCAGAGGGCCCGGGCCATCAAGCACCCTGCTGCTTGCCACAGGGTGGCATGCTTGTTGTTGTCAGTCACTCAGTCCTGTCTGACTCTCTGCGCGCCCATGGACTGCAGCACGCCAGGCTCCCCTGTCCTTCACTATCTCCTGAAGTTTGCTCAGACTCATGCCCTTTGAGTCAGTGATGCCATCCAACCATCTCATCCTCTGTCACCCCCTTCTCCTCCTGCCCTTAATCTTTCCCAACATCAGGGTCATTTCTAGTGAGTCAGCTCTGAGCGTCAGGTGACCAAAATATTGGAGCTTCAGCATCAGTCCTTCCCATGAATATTCAGGGTTGACTTCCTTTGGGATGGACTGGTTGGATCACTTGTGGTCCCCAGCCTCTTCGCTGCAGTTCTCACAGACAAGCACACACACTCACTTCGGCCACCCTGTCCTCCAGGGTCACTGGCTCTGTTGGGATCTGGAAATCCCAGAACCTGACCTCTGCTGACCTCTACTGCAGGACACAGAGGGACCAGCCCTTTCCATCGTGTGCGAGGTTGCTGCCCATGGGGCCCCACACAGAGCTGGGCCGCTCCGAAGCTCGGGGCACAGATGGAGGAGTTACAGCACGCGCCCAGCTTGGAGCGGGCCTCCCCCGAGGATGTGGATTCTGGCCCTGATCACAGTTCCTCCCCCGTGGATCGCCAGCTAAGCGCCCCTCCCTGCTGCAGCCCCCAGGACAGACGAGCAGCCCTATCTTTGGGCTGACGTGGATTGGCCGGGCAGCTCCCTTCTCAGTGCTCTTTTGGCCCAGGGATGGGGCGAGAGCTGTCTTTTGGCTTGGATGTGATACGATGCAGGTCATTGTGTGAGGTGCTAATAAGGTACTGGGGACGTAGCTCCTGTTTCCAGTTCAGCCCCTCTGAGCAGAGCCATCGTGTGGATGACAGGTGGGAGCTGGTGAGAGTGACCCCGCTTACCCGGCGCCCCTGAGGTGTGTGACCCCGAGGGTCTCCTCCAGCCCCTACTCCCCTTTCCTATGAGTCCCCAGCAGCTTATTCACTTGGTCAAATGCAGGCTTAATGCACGCTCATCTCTGGGTTGACGGAGCCGCCCCAGCCACACTGACAGTCCTGTGGGTGATGGGCAAGAGCTCTGCCAGCCTCTCTGCCAGCTCAGGGTGGTCGTCTCAAGCTTGGTCCGGGAGCTCTGGTGCCAGTGGGGTGGCAGCGCCCACAGGAGGGCTGCTTTGAGTCCCGTACTCTGTGCCCATTTGCTCTGGTTCACCGCAGTTTGGGCACAGGGTGGAGGCTGGCCGGGACTCACCCAGGAGGGGTCTCCCACTGGCAAGGTCCCACCTGGTTCGGGCCCATCTTCCCTCTGGCTTAATCAGTCGTGTGCCTTCTTTTCAGGCAAAGGCAACCCAGAGTCTTGTGGAATGGATAATCAATTTCAATAGTAAGTTAAATGGGTTTACTTTTGTTTCCAGAAATCTCCCCCTGGGAGAGGGATTTTTTTTTTTTTTTCAAAGACTCCTGGGTTGAATTTTACTTCTGAACTTGGGCCTCCAACTGCTTCTGAGCGAACTGAGTAGAGAGCATGTATAAACATGGGCAACAGCTTCTCCTCCGCACCCTCGCACTCGGGGGTGGCCGCCGGGGCCGGGGCCAGCTCTGGCTGAGGCCGCGGGGGCCGTGCTGTGGGGGACACGTCAGGGTGCCGGCCACTCTCTACCGCTCTGTTTAAAGGTCCCTCTGGAGCCAGCCCGCTGCCCCTTGACACGCTATGCCTGGCTTCCAGGACGTGGGGTCATGTTCGTCAAGCACGCACACCTGAGCCACCTAAGTGAACATCCGAAGGGCCCAGCCCAGAGCTGACTTCATGGTGGAACCAGCCCAGGGTTTGCAGCCATCTGGAAGTCTCCACCTCCGTGGGCATGTGACTTGGTATCCCTCAGCTTCTGGGGCTCAGAACAGATCCTGGTACATCCTGTTCAGACAGTGTTTACTGGAGGGATGAGTGAGGGGCGGGGGCATCCCTGGATTATTCACTTGGAGGACGCATTTCTGTGGGAAATTCATTAAGATCCCTGAGAGCAGGATTGGGCTGAGCACATCTTGCTGGCATACGTCCCATCTGCTGCGCAGGATCAATAAACACCCATGGAAAGAACATCCCTCATGGGCTGGTCGAGGAGCTCTTTACGTGGGATTTAAATTCTTTGTGATGACGGAAGTCCTGAGTAAGCCACTTTTCTTTTGATAATTCCTCAAAGCAGCTAAAAACGTCTTTTCAGTGCCATCTCTCAGAGGCTTACAGCACTCTGCCTGGTGGGCATCTCTTTGGTGGAGAGCTGGATGAGGTCATTGCCTTGCACTGAGGAGCTATTTGCATTAAACCACTAGTTTAAAATGCTACACTCACACATAGCTGACGAGCTACTCACACTCTGAGGGATGTCCATGAATGGGAAAAAATGTGGTTGGATGGAAAGGCAGGAACATGAACACCACCACCTAAGTTGTTCCCTGCTCCCCCTTTACTTCTGCATAAAGAAAATAGAGACCAGAAGTGATATAAATTAAATTCACATATTGTATGTCTCCGCTATGTTTGTGTGTATGCTTGTGTCCAACTCACTCCGTGGACTGTAGCCCACCAGGCCCCTCTGTCCATGGGATTCTCCAGGAAAGAATACTGGAGTGGGTTGCCATGCCCTCCTCCAGGGGATCTTCCTGACCCAGGGATCAAACCTGTGTCTCCTGTGTTGACAGGTGGGTTCTTCACTGCTGTACCACCTGAATAAGTGCTCAGTTCAGATTTTTCACTCACTGGTGAAGCCAGAAATTTTCCTGTTAGACAAGAGAATCAAAATTTTGTCATTTATGGATAAAACCAGCTAAACAACCCACCTGATCGTCCATCCACCCACCAACCAAATACCCAATAAACCACTCAACCAACTAACCAACTGTTCAACCAACTAACCAGCTGAAAACAAATTAACCCACCAAAAGCCAACCAACCAACAAACCAAAACCAAATCAACCAATCAAAACCCAGCCAACCTAAAGAACAAACAAACAAAATCAACCAACCCAAAACCAGTTAACCAATCAACCAACCAGCCACAACCCATCTTGTCTGGACATGCTAACCAGCAAAGCTATGGATCATCCATACGGAGCCATGCAAAAGGGGTGCAGTTTGCTCAGCAGGAAAGTGCTGCGGGCTACCTGCTGGCAGTAAACACCCCTGAGGACCAGGTTGGCAGCCTTTGCCCTGCTGACCACCCTCTCTGCTATTCTCTGTGATGACATGTCCTCGTAGTTCTTCACCTACCTCTCTGCTGTCTATTCTTGGGGTCCTTTGCTTGTATCCCCCTCCCCTGCCCTATTCATTCCCCATGGTATTGACCTGTGTCATTGTTTAATGGCAATTATACTCATTTCTTCGGATCCTGTGGCTTTTGCAGTGGGTGTGAAGTTTGAGGGGAGTATTGATCCATTCAGGTAGGGGCATGAAGCGTTTGATGTGTCCTGGACACCCACGTGGGCACCCATGATCGGGGTTCCCAGTGCACTGGGAAATGACTGTGATTTAGAATTAAGCAGACATGGGTCTGAGACCCCGAGGAAGCCACACAACAGGGTGTGATTTAGGGCATTTTCTTAGTCTCAGGTCTCTCGGCTGTAAAAGGGGGCTAATAATGCCTGTATTAAAGAATGTGTTTTGTCAATTCTGGGCTACCCTGGTGGCTCAGAGGGTAAAGAATCTGCCTGCAATGCGGGAGACCTGGATTTGATCCTAGGGTTGGGAAGACCTCCTGGAGAAGGGCATGGCAACTCACTCTTGTATTCTTGCCTGAAGTCCCCAAGGACAGAGGAACTACAGACCATGACGGGCTGCAGTCCATGGCAGGCTGCAGTCCCTGGAGTTGTAAAGAGTCAGACACGACTGAACGACTAAGCGCATTTATCGATTCAAATTTGTCAATTTCAGTTTCATTTGAAAAGTCCTAGTAGGTGATCAGATGCCTGTTGATGGTCACTCCCTGTGGCACCTACTCTTCGTCTTGGTTCTGTTGAGTCTGCCCTTGACTTCAGATCATGGATCTTTCAGCATTTATGGCGCATCAGCTGTATTCCTGGGATGGGTTAAGTCCGGGAGACATGCAGAAGAAGGGCACATGGCCCCAGACTGGGAGGCGGACACCAAGGGGAAGTGTGTTCCAGGAGCAGGAAGTGGGAGCATTTTTGACCTCTCTCCCTCTTGTGTCTGGAATGTAATCCGCCTGTTCCTTGCTTCTCCCTGGATGTTGCCGTCTGCCAGAAAGAGCCCACCCTTGTCTTCCTAGTTGGCAGCTGATCATGTTTGATGTCCTCCCATTGCCAGAAAGATACCTTCACTTCTCTTTCCTAAATTAATTAAAAAAATTTCGGCCTCTCCACGTGGCATGTGGGATCTTATTTCCCCCGACCAGGGATGGAGCCCGTGTTCCCTGTGTTGGAAGGGTGGAATCTTAACCAATGCACCCCCAGGGAAGTCCCTCAGCTCCCTAATTTGAGCAGACTTGCTCTCCACTGCCTGCTCTTCCCCTGTTCAAGTCCCACCTCTCACTCCCCACTCTTCCTACTTTATCCACATGCAGACTTGCTGTGTTATTTTTTATGTTTGCCATTCCTTGAGCCTTCTGGATCCATACCCATCTAAGTGGTACCTCCGGCCTGGAAGTCTCTCCCTACCACCCATCTTTCAAGCCCCAGCCAAGTTCCCACCCTCTCCTAGAAGGCTTCTGGATGTTCACCACTCCTGCTAGTCAACCTGCCCTCCTGCTCCCACTCTGTAGACTCTAGAGCGCCGTAGAACTGTAGAATACAGAGATCAGCATGCACTTCTGAATCTGTAGGCATGGTGCCTCAAGGACAGGGAACACGTTTCCTTGACCTTTTATTTATTTTCTTTTTGGCTGTGGGGCTGGTGGGGTTTTAGCTCTCTGACCAGGAATGGGACTGGCACCCCTTGGAGTGGGAGCACAGAGTCTTAGCCGCTGGGCCACCGGGGAAATCCTTGCTTCATCTTTGTAGTGGCTGTGGACCATGAAGGATGGTCCGAAGATGACTAAGGTTTCCATGTGGGCGTTGGGGTAGCCGGTGCGTCTTCTCCAGTTGAGCGAGCTCTTCAAGGACAAGGAAGCACGGCTGTGCACTTGATGTCCTTGGTGAGCACGCGGCTTCCCAGAGAGGCTCCGTAACTATGTGCTGGATAATGCCTTTGTCCAAGTGATTGGACATGTGAAAAATGGTCTTGCGCTTAACCAAAGCTCTCCCTTTAAGTACTAAAAATCTTTCTCCTTCTTGGGAGGCTCAGGTATCAAGAGCAGGCTGACATTCTCTCCAGAGGGATTGCTTCCTAACTTTCTGCCACCATCCCTCTCCCCCCACCCCCTGCCACTAACACCTCTATGCGGGCTTCCAAGGCACCCAGGGGACACGGTCTGTTCTTGGCTTTCTCCTCCTGGCTGGCACATCGTCCCTCACCCTGAATGACCCTAACTGGCCCCACAGCCTGTCATGTCTTCTAGAACAGTCTGTAGAACCTCTCCTGTAACTGGCACTTAATTGGGTGATGGCATCGCCTATTAGATGTTCTACAAACCCCTCTGTCAGCCAGGGGTCCTAGCTGCAGGAGTGAGGGGGGTGCAAGGCTGTCTTCCGTGGAAGGGTACTTGCGTTAAGCTACATAGGAGTTCTTGGAAGGACAAGGAATTCAGTTTGGGTGTTACTCTTTCAGGGGCCAAGCAGGAGGAAAAGACTCCAGTCAATCGCAGGGCCTTTTCAGGGCCATTTCTACCCTGATGCCACCACTGCATGGCAAACACCAAGCAAAGGACCAGCCCCTGGAATCTGGACTCATTGCCACGACAGAGGCGGGCCTTTGTCACTGTCCCCGCCCCCACACTTTATGGAGCTTTCCAGATCTCAGGTGACTACGTCTGCCAGGCAGAGGTGGTGTTGCAGGAGAACCCTAGCTCCATGGGAGACGAGGGTGGTCATCTTCACAGTTCTACCCTTGCTGTGGATGGGGTTGGTGCAGTGTCCCAGGGTCTGCAGTCTGCCCCCTTCTCCTTTCCCCTCACCCATATGCATCCTTCTTCCACCTTCAAACTCCCAGCTGTAAGTGTAGCTGCAGTCTGTACCTCCCGGAGCTCCTGGGCACAGACACCGCACCCTCCCTGCCCCGGAAGGGAGGCCCTCGTTGCCATCTGTGTCCAGTTCTGAGAGACAGTTATCCAGTCACGATTCCATCTTGATATCCACAATCCCTGGACCACATAACAGAGCTAACGGCCACGACACACCCTCTATGACACGGGAGGTGGAGAGAGATGGGAACAGTGGAAGACACCGTCTGTCTCTACACGCGTGCTCGATGAGCAAGGAGAGATATGCCTGGCTGCTAAAATTCCTGTCTCTGTGCCAGGTGACAAGCCAGGGAGGACAGATAAAGCCTCCTTTATCCATCCCTAGTGTTTGCGTCCTTGACCCATACCAAGTCAGAGGGTGCCTTGCTGCCTTACAGGCTGGCCCCGCTCCATTCCCGAGGGGCCTGAGCCCTTGGTGTCCTCTGTAGGGTCTGGTACAGTCTTCCCCTAGCTCCTGTCACTGGACCTTCGGGCAGCAGGGGAACCCCAGAGGATGCCTGGGCCCCTGACATGTTCTTCTGTCACCAGTGATGAAGGACATCTTGTTTTCCCGTGATGGTCAGGATGAGCTGCCCCTGACAGCACAGTGACCTCTCCCCTCATCTGCCAGGGACATAAGGAGCCTGCAGCCTCAACTTTTAAGTCACTGGGACTGTTCTCAGGGTCTTAGGGACCAAAATGTCTACACCAGAAGAGCCCTGAGCTGCAGGGACCAGACACACAACTTTGTTCAGCATTGACCATTGCTGACGGCATCTCATCCTCTCAGCAGAGGTCACTGGGTGGTTCCTGGACAGTCCATCTCTGCCTCCAGGCCCACTCTGTTCACAGGCCATTGATGATGACAAGGATGGGATGAGGATGACAGAGCCCACACCTGTAAACCCTCCAAATGTTTCCACTCTCTGAAAGTTCCAGCCCTATTCTCATTCCCTGGGGTCCCTGGACAACCAGTCAAACCACTAGAGATCATGAATAGTGGGTCTGCCCTTCTGGCCATCTCCCTTTGTCGGTAGATCATGAGCTTGTCTGCTTGGGCCTTTACCCATGGGGAGATGGGGGGAGGATATCCACCCTCTGCTTCCCTGTGATGCTGCCCCCCAGCAAACTGGGCTGGCCTGAGCTCTTCCCCCATCCGTTGGTGGGATGGCTCAAACTCATCCCTCCATTTGTCGGTGTTTAGAGCAGAGTGGTCAGGGGGCCAGTTTGCATTTTCCTTGTGTGGGTTGCAGTGAGTGCCCCAGGAGCCTGCACACTTTAAACCCAACAAACCTCAGACACCTCTTGGTATCCTTACAAATCCGTATTTCATTAATTCATTTGTTCATTCAGTACATGTGGACTGTCGGGCCTTCTGCACACCCTGAGCTTGTTTCCTCACTGGTGTCATGGACAGGGGATGTCACAGACGTGGTCCTGGCCCTGGAGGAACCACAGAAAGAGACAGTGATCACAAAGTAGTGATGAACTGCAGCAGTCTGATCAGCTGCCATTGTACAGCGAGCACCGTTTGCTCAGTCGTGTCTGGCTCTTTGAGACCCCATGGACTGTAGCTGCTCAGGCTCCTCTGTCCATGGAGTTCTCCAGGCAAGACTACTGGAGCGTGCAGCCATTCCCTTCTCCAGGGGAGCTTCCTGACCCAGGGATTGAGCTGAGTCTCCTGCCTCGCAGGCGGATTCTTCACCATCTTGGCCAGAGTGCACCCGTCAGCTGATCAGGGACCCCTGTGGCTTGAGACGTATGACCAGGCCCTGGGTTCTTCCTCTGGTCCCAGCTTCGTCTCCAAACCACTCTCTGATACGGCGCCTCTCATACTGTTCTGTCTCCAGCCGCCCCCGCTGCCCCGGCCGTGTTTGGACTCCCGCATCTTACCCCAGGCCATCAAAACTGCCCATGTGTTTTCTACCTCCAGTTTTACCTTTTCAATAATTTTCTTTGCCAGGCAGCCATAAAGGATCTTTGCAAATGCAAAATCACATCCCTGCCCTGCTAGAAGCCTTTGGGGGTGCACTGAGCTCCTCGGGGTGTCTTTAAGGGGGCCGTCTGCCCTCCTTGCTTCTCCTCCTTGCGTTTGTGTTCCGTAAACACCTAGCTGCTTGCAGTCCTGGCTGCCCCACGCTGCTTCCTGTCTGTGCTTTCCAAAGGCCGCCCTCCGCCTGGCCTGACGTGTTCTCTCCCCCCCCCTCCCCCCCGCCCCCGGACCTCAGGACCTGAAAGGCTTCTTTTCATTTTCCAAACCCTATTCAGTCCTCACCCTCTGTCTGAAGTCTCTCTTAAAAACCCCAAACAGAGATAATCACCTCTCTTTATATTCTCCCTGTGCCACTGACATCCTGTTGTCACTACCTGTGGCACTTTGGATGTAATTGCTTGTTTACAGTGGAGTTGTGTCTCGTATAGAGTTTGGTTCTAAAGTCACCTGGGAGGTGAAAATTGCTCGTAATCAAAATTACCCTTGAAATTTCCTTCAATTGCCCATAAAGAGTGGTATGCGTGGGTTTGTGTCAATAGATGTTGCCCGTTGCTCTGACCTGGCTCGTGGTGGTTTGCTGAGACCCTCGACGAAGCTTCCTGATTCTTCATGGATATCAAGGAAACCTTTGCCTGCCCCTAAGCACGGTGTTTGCCTTGCTTATGTCAATGGTCAGAGAAAAACCAAGATCCTGTGTTCTCTGCAGCTTGCTGGCTGGCTCGGCCAGCTCTGTCTTGCCCATGCTGTGTTTGGGGTGAAAACACACTGAGATGCGTGGTGGGTGGGGTCCTCTCTCCCTGGCAGCCTCTCTCCAGGGAGCAGCCTCAGTCCACAGACGTTAAAGGAGCACCTGACGTGAACCCAGGTGTGTGCGTGGTCTCCTGCTAGGTCATTAATCCCCTGCGGCCACACTGCATGTCATTCGTCTTCACTGACCCGACAGCAACAACTGGGGAAACGATATTGGGATCAAGGCTCGTCTTCTGCTGGGTGCTGCGTGAAGGAGGGGCTTGGGTGCCCATGAATGGCCACACCTGAGACAGAGCCTCGTTCGGTCCCCGGGCCCTGCGGACCTGGGGTGACGGCGGCCTGGAATCAGCGTGGCTCTCCCTGCTGGCCTCCTCTTTCTGTGCGGCTGTGTTACACTGTTCTTTATCGCTCCAGCTCTAACCTTTAGACGTCTGCAAGGCGTACAGATTAAGCAATACATTTCACTGCAATAACCTCCCTTAATTTCCTTATAAATTAGTGTTTCCTGGTGTGCACTTCCTAATGTGCTGCAAATGTTTTCTATGCCTTTTCAAACCCCTTTCTTTGAGATGTTTAGACAATGACCCTGAACTCAGGGGAAAAGAGGAGGGAAGAGTTTTGCCACCTCGTTAGTAACTGGGGTATTTGCTCCAAAAGCCGTGGACTGAGGAATTCTTTCCGGTGGCTTCGTCCAGCACCGGGTTTCTACAGAGCAGGAGGTCGTCTCCTGTTTTCAAGTCTGTGAGTCAGGGCACAAATCCCTGGTCTGGAGACTTTCAGGAAACACGTTGAGGTGGAAGAGAACTAGTGTGTCAACAGACACGAAGAAGCCCCATCTGTGCCCGTCGTGAAGGCCGAGTCCTGACTGATAGGAGTCGCCTGATCTGAAGACAGAGCTCATGAAAGCATCTGCTCTGTCAGGGTCTGTCCCTCCCTCACATTGTCTCTCTGCCTTGGTTACTGTAGCCAATGACAAAACTAGCCTCTGGGCCACGGTGCAGCCTCTGTTTCCGACTTTTCATATGAGCATTGTCTTCGCTGATGATGGCAGTGGCTAAACTGGAGCACGTAGGTGTGTTCTCAGTGAAAGCTCTAGAAGAAAAGCTGCCCCAGGGTTCAGCGATCTTTCGGGCGGCCTCTTCTATCATCTGTTCAGCAGAGTCACCCAGGGACAAATCATGCTTCCTTTCGCCTTGAATATCATGCACCAGACTTGAAGAGGCTTTGCTGGTTTAGCTTGGTGGACACTCCAGGCTTCAGGTCATTCTTCTCAAGGACTTCCGAAGATCTTACGTACTCTCTTCCAGCCAATGTCACGGTCAAGGAGAAAACGGCATCTTCTTCCTCCTTCTCCTCCTCTTCTTCCCTCTCTATCCTTCCCGTCTTTTTAGGCAGGCCCCGTATTTTCTCCTAGGTTGCTTTCACAATACTTGGTTTGCCTTTTTTCTTCACATTGCCTGATGTTGGGTCTAGGCACGCATTTATTTTTAGCTATCCTATTTATGACTTGGTGGGCATCTCAACTTGGGAATTCAGGCCTCTCGTCAGTTCTGGAAATCACTTGGCCGTTATTGTCCATCTCACTCATTCTGTGTTTTCCACCCGGAGTTCAGATGAGATGTGTCAGGCTCACGTTAGTCTCTGCTTCCCATATCTCTCAGTCATATTTTCAAATCCTCTGACTCTATGCTGCGTTCTAGGCTATTTCCTCACTCCTGTCTTCCAGTTCACTAGTTCTCTTCTCAGCCACTTCAATTTACCATTAAAATGATTGCTTGACCTCTTAATTTAGATGATCGTCTTTGACTTTTTCCAAATCTGCATGTTCTTTCTAGAATCTCCTTCTTTCCATGTGGTGTCTGTTTCTTATTTGATCTCTTTAATTCTTTTAAACATAATAATTTTATGATTTCACTGAATTCTAGTGTTTCAGGCCCTCAGTATGCTGTCCCACCGTCAGTCCCTGCCTTTCGTAAGGGTCATACATATATACATCTGGGCTGCAGCCTCACGGTTTGCAATGCCTCTTTGTAAGGAGACATTGCACCTCCTGACATCAGTAAGGAATTACATTACTAAGTGAATGTAAGCTTAAGTGCCGTATTTTAACAGTAGGCTCAAGAATCACTGCATTTGAGAACGTGTCCCAGATAGTGGCTGTTCATTCAGATGGATTTCAGGATGAAGAAGATTCATGGAGGAGAGCCGAAGCCAACCTGCAGGATGCTATACAATGTGTGTGGGAAAGCATTTTTTATTTCTTTAAGCCCCTAGGACCTGGGGTTAGTTTGTTACACAGCATAGGAGAGGGGACAATGGAAGGTGAGGTGGTTGGATGGCATCACTGACTCAATGGACATGAGTTTGAGCAGACTGGGGGATAGTGAAGGGCAGGGGAGGCTGGCGTGCTGCAGTCCACGGGGTCACAAAGAGTCAGACAGGACTTATCAACTGAGCAACCATAGCTTAGTCTGAGCTGGCTGGAGTAGGTGCTAACTCTTCCTTTGTGGTATCTGCTAGTGCTTGTCCATGGCAGATTCGTTACTCACGTAGTTTGTCACTTTGTTCTTCTGAGTCTATCTTCACTGTGCGTTTTTTAACTTTAAATCTTTTTTTTTTTTTTTGGCTGTACTACAAACACGTGGGATCCCCAGGGAGAGGCTGATCCTGCACCACCTGCATTGGAAGTGCGGAGCCTTAAGTGTTGAATCAGCAGAGAGGTCCCCATTGTGAGCTTTTGTTTTTACCTGTGAGACTCTTGTGGACGTGAGTGGTGGACATATCTCTATTGGTATGTATCTTCTTTCTTTCCTTCCTTCGGCCGAGGGAGCCCAGGTTTTCACAGATTTAGGGCCTTTGCTGGCTTGAGGACTCGTACTTCATACTGCGCGTCTAAACTCGGCCCCGTCGCTGTATGTGACTAAGGCCCATGCATTTAATTTTCATGAGATCCTTTGTTTCCACCCACGTCCAGGGACAGAGATGATGTCCCCCGTCAGCTCCCTACGTGGTGGGCTGTTCCTGTCCACTTTTCAGGGTGGATCATTCATCTTGAGGCCTGCCTTTACGCAAGGCCACATCTTCTGCCCGGAATGGATATGGAAGCCCTAGATCCAGCTGCTGGGCCTTGAACCCATGTATGCTCCTGCCTGGTGCTCCCACTCTATTTCAGGGATCTGGCCCTTTCCTTTTAATCTTCACTGTATTTATAACTCTTAAAAATTATACTTTATCCAGCTTTTGTGCTTGTAGTGGAAGAGGTGGGGAGCTGCCTGGCTCAGTGCTTTCTGCTTATTTAATTGTCTGCCTGCTCACTGACGCTTAAACCCATGAGGGCAGGGCCCGTTCACGTCCTGTTGACTACCATGTCTCGATGCCTGGAACATGCCTGGGACATGCAGGTGCTCAGCAGACATTTGGCGGTTGCCTGAATGAATGAGAATTTAGAAGAAGAGGTTGGAGGGGCTGGTTGCCTCTGTCTGTCAAGATTCAGCTTCTCCACCCTTCCCATCAGCCAGGAAATTACAGAATAGGTTTGTACTTGAACTGGGGGAAGGTAGAAAATACCATGAGGGGAGGAGGGTTTTCCTTCTTATAAGGGCCTTGTTTGGTTTCACATTTTAGGGGCTGGCCTGGGGAGTTCCATCCTCGTGTTCATATGGGAGCCAGAGCAAGCCTGGGCCCCTGCCTTGGTCCTGTGAGGGGCACATAGATGGACAATTATAACCTGGTTTATAATGGACAATTATAAGGACTGTGGTGGAAAAGAGGTGGGGAAATTAGAGGATGGGAAGGTGGGTGGGCCAAGAAGGCTTCCTGGAGGAAGTGGCTCTTTGGCCTGAGTTGAGGTAGACTCTGGGCATTTGCCAGATGGACACAGGCAGAGGTGGGAGGGAATGGGCATCTCTGATGAGGACACAGCCTGTGGTAAGTGTGGGGTGAGAGCAGGGCAACAGGCTCTGGGGGGCGGTCATCAGGATGCATAGAGTGTTGTGGTTTTCAGGCCTTGCGTGTCCTTCCTTCCACCTGTAGACAGGAATTTTCTCCGATCGTTCTTTCTCAGCCTCTTTGGGAATGCAGATTCTCTCTGCAGAAGCAGCATGCTTGCTCAGCACTCAGTGTGGAGACAGGAGGAGACTGATCAGGCCCGAGTCCAGGATGTCTCAGGAGCTCATCTCTGAGAAGAGGGCTGGCTTCCAGATGCCTCTGGAGCGTTCTGGGCCGGCTCTGACTCGTCAGTACTGGAGCCTTACAGGCAGGCTTTCTGTGGGGTCTGAGAACGAAGCCGGCTTTCAGCAGACGCAGGCCCCAGCCCAGCCCAGCCCTTGGTGCTCTGTGGCCCCGGGCAGCAAGGTCACCCTTGTGGCCACACGCCTCTCCCTGCAGGCTGCCAGCAGGGCCTTCTTCCCTGCCTTGTTGAAATTCTGAGTGTGTTTGCACATGAACGGCAGTAAGTCTTAGTAATGATCATTATCATTGACAGCGTTTTGATTTCTCTTTTTTCATTTTTTTAAAATTTTTTGGTTTTCAAATGTGTATTTTTGATAATCTGTGTTTTCAATCACTTAGACATATTACTACTGGGGTAGGAATAAATATTTGTCCTTAAAAAAATGTTACCAAAGTATAATTGATTTACAATGCTGGGTTAATTTCTGCTGTACAGCAAAGGGATTCAGTTATACATGTATCTTTTTTAAATTATTCATTAACATAATAATGTTTTATTTATTTAACTCAAGCCTGACTATGAAGACCCAGGCCTCTGGCTGGTCTCCCCTCTCCAGGGGCTCCCAGGACAACACCCCAAGGTGTGGGGAGCGGCTGCAGGCCGAGGCAGGCTGCGCCTCAAGTGTCCTCTGAGCTCCAGCCCTGGGGAGCTGCCTGGTGCTGTCCTGCAGGCTGGGAAAGGAGTCAGGAGGGCTGTGAAGTCTGGAAGGACACACACCATTTATTAACTCTGACTCGTAAATTAAAACACCCCATGGTACAAGTTAGGGATGTGTAAAGGAAATGAGAATTTGCCTTTCCCTTTCCCCAGCCTCGAATCAGAAGCCGACAACTCTAAATAAAAATTGAAAAAATTTCAATTACTATGCAGATGGATTGTAGGGATCTCGCCTCAATGTCATCTCGGCTCTGAATCCGACATGAGAAGCCCCAGCAGCTTCCGCGGGGATGGACTCTGTGAGCCGCTGGGCTATCCCTATGGGGTAGGAAGGTGAAGACGCTCTGGAGGAAGACTGTTCATTATCCACCGGCCTTGCGGTCTGAGATGCACACCTTGGACAAGAGTGCTCCAGCCCCCCTGCCCTCTCGGACCTGGCTCCATGGCCCACATCCCCGACTCAGAGCCCGGCCCCTAGGGTGGGCCTTGGCCATACTCCAGGGATAACTCACAGCAAACATCCTCGCAGAAGTGGCCGGATGGGTCAGCTGCCCTGGTGGTTCAGAGAGGCTGGGGGCACCTGGGCAGGGCCCTGATGCCTGGGATGATGCTGAGACTAGACAGTGAGCACCAGAGGAGGTTCGGGTGGGTGGCCTGGGGCTGCCAAGGTCTTGCCTGTCTGGTGCTGATCCCAAAGCTGTGTGTGTGGGTGTACGCTCTTTAGGCAGCCTTCTCTGTGTCCCCTCCGCTGCTCATGGGTGTCTTAGGATCCAGATCAACGTGACCTCCTTGGGTCACCGTGTCTTCCCTCTGCAGCGGGTGCTAGGGTTACACCAGTGAGATGCCGGCCCTCCGCCCGCCCTGTGCCCCAGGCTGCCCCCGAGTGCTGCAGAGCAGGGGGCGGGTGCCAGTGGAGCCCGGTGCCATCCCTGTCCTTTCCCTGCAGGTGCTGGCGTGGCGGGGCTCAGGGTCCTGGGCTCTGGGTTCCTGGTGTGTGCACGCTGCCGTCTGTGTGGATGGGGCTGGGCTCCTGGTGGGCTTTGCCCAGGCGTGTTTGGGGCCTGTGGCCCCGGGGGATTAATGCCCAAAGCTCCTCAGAGGTCTGGGCTGGTGCTGGTGGAGGGCGGCACCTGGCTGTGATGAGCACAGGAGCCCTTTGAGACAGAAGTTATGTGTCTGTCTGTCTCCCCAGGTCTCTGCCCTGGTGCCCTTGACCAGATTAGATCACCCTGGGCCCCACCCTGAGGCTGTGACACAGAGGGAGCGGGACCCAGCCAGCTGCTCCGGCCTCGGGGGCCGTTCTCCCCTTGACCACAGCTGCCTGGTTCCTGACTGGGTGGGGGTCAGATCCTATATCTCAGCCAGGCAGGGTGGGTCCAGTGGGGTCTGAACGGAGCCTGGGAGCCTGGGGCAGCACCTGGAGTCAGATACTTCCCCAGGCGCCCTGGCATGGGGAGATATTACTCAGGGTCCCCAGCCGCCCCTGCACCCACCCGCCTCCAGGAGCCCTTGGGCTCGGTCTCTGTGTGTCCCTGGTACATGCTGAATGCCCCATTGCCTGTTCCCGTGACCCCACACCCCTCCTGTCTGCACGCAGGTGGAGGGTGTGGGCCTGAGAGCAGGCCTCCTGCCGCCCTCACTTGTCCGACATTGATTGAACACCTGCTGTATGTGCGTCGCCAGGCTCTCCCTCTCGTCTGCTGGGGAAGGCACAGGGCGAGGAATTAACATAACTGGGGGACAAGGTGGACACTGGGCTGGAGACTGCAGGCGAGGGCCGGCAGTGCCGGGGGCCGGGACCACCCTGGAGAGGTCACCCGAAGGAGGACGGGCTGCAGGGGCCCCATGGGGAGGACGCGGGTGCCGCCATGTCTTTTACCCACCTGCACGCTTGCTCATTCCATGAACCCAGGAGGAGCATCTGTTCCATGCCTCAAACTCCCCCAGGTGTCAGGACCCTCAGCGGAGAGCAGTGGGCTGTGCCCACCATCCTGGGGGAGACAGGGGGTGCAGGGGGCACTTGGGAGGCCTCTGACCCTGGGCAGGGGCTGCCAGCAGTGCTTGAAGCTGACCCTTGAGCTGTGAGTTGGGGCCGGGAGGAGGGGCAGCCGCCGAGTGTGGACTGCACGTGGACGGACAGGAGACTTGGAGAAGGAGGGGTGGCCAGGAGCCCGGGGTGGGGGGACAGGACGGGTGGGCTCCACCAGCCCATCACCAGGCAGCCCGAGCCGGTCTCCACGGAGACTGCCGACCTTTCCCAGGCGCTGGGAGGTGACCGAGCAGGTCTCAGTTCTGAGAAGGCTGTGCATCCACGAAGCTTGCTGAGATGGCCACCACACAGGGGTGGGCCAGAAGGTGGGGAGAGGGAGCCAGGCTGGGCAGGGGGCATGTGCCGCCTTTGTAAGGAGCTTGTGCCAGGGGCTGTGGGTGGAGAGGAGGAGCGGTGGGTGCGGCGGGCGTGAACCTCAGGGGTGAAGGGCCCCACCACTCACGCTGGGCACCCCACGGGCCACCTCTGTGCCGTGTGTGAGTGTGTGTCCTCACTCCCATTGCCAGGGGCTGTCACCTCCCCGCTGACGGCAGCTGCCTTGTTACAAAGATCGCCTTCTCTCGGGTCACTCCAAGCCTGGCACTTCTCTGTCACCACCAGTTTATATTCTCACCCTGCGGTTTGGCAAAAAAAACATCGAATCAATTGTTTTTGATTATGTCTGTCCTGCATGCTTTACGTCATGGGAACACACTCGATGATACTTTATAATCCAAATAGCTGTAGGAGCATTGCCCAACACCCAGAATGGAGCACGAGAGTTTTCTTTTTGTTCAACTCATAAACTACTCTGAGAAGTGCCTTATCTTCCTGATTCAACTGTTGCTCCTGCCGTTACAGCTCTGTTTGTTGCCCCATGTGGATGAAGTAAAGCCCTGGTAACTGCTCGCTGTGGTTTTGGTTTGTCACCTGCAGACCTGTTTGCATGCAGGGGGCAGGCTGCGTGGGGAAGAAGAGGCCCTGGACAGGGCCAGCTGAGAGCGCTCTCCGCTCCCTCCTCCCTGGCTGTGTGGGCCTGGGCCCCTGGTGAGCGGTTCTGGCTCAGGCTGCTTTTCTGTGAAGGGCGGAGGTGGGGCCGAGAAGGGCAGTGAGCAAACACCAAGTCAGCTTGTTTGGGCCTGCTCTTCAAGACAGGGTATGACTTGGTCAGGGGAGAGACGTGCTGGGGCAGTTCGCAGCCCTGACCCTTCCCGGCTGGGGGAGCTCGGGCGGGCCAGCTCACTGCTCTGCCTTTGGCTCTGTTAGGTAAGGGTTTCACTGATTATAAAATGGGCAGAAGAGATCAGGTTCTTAAGGCTGTTGCTAGGTGAGATGAAATGCCCCAAGAGCAGTTTCTTGGACAAGGTAGCTCCATGGGAGGTGTGTGGGGGAGCTCTAAGGAAAAAGCATGACAAATCTAGACAGCGTTTTAAAAAAACAGACATCATTTTACCAACAAAAAGTCCATATAGTCAAAGCTATGGTTTTTCCGGTCCTCATGTATGGATGTGAGAGTTGGACCATAAAGGAGGCTGAGTGCTGAAGAACTGACGCTTTCGAACTGTGGTGTTGGAGGAGATGCTTGAGAGTCCCTTGGACTACAAGGAGATCCAACCAGTCCATCCTAAAGGAAATCAACCCTGAATATTCATTGGAAGGACTGATGCTGAAGCTGAAACTCCAATACTCTGGCCACTTGATACGAAGAGCTGACTCATTGGAAAAGACCCTGATGCTGGGAAAGACTGGAGGCGAGAGAAGGAGACGACAGAGGATGAGATGGCTGGATGGCATCACCGACTCAATGGACATGAGTTTGAGCAAGCTCTGAGAGATGTGGAGGACAGGGAAGCCTGGGGGTCGCAAAGAAACACGGCTGAGCGACTGAAGGGCGGTTCTACAGCACAGAACTCGGCATCCAGACAGACCCCCATCTCTCAGCTGTGAGTGTTGCTTTGTTCCCCAAATTAATCAAGAGTTTGCTTTGACTCTGTGCATGCAGATCATGGTGCTTCTGCAGAGAGAAGGATGCTGTTGGAGGAGTCCACCCTGGTTGGGGGCTGAGGCCCTGAATCCATCAATCCTGCCTTGGGGGAGTCTCCTCTTTCAGTCCAGAGGTCCCAGAGAGTTCTTACAGTCCAGTCCTCCAGGAGTGTTGCCCCCCTGCCCGCCACCCAGTGGACATGGGGTGGGGGAGGGAGCAGGGGAAGGGGAGGAGGCCTGCTCATCCCCATGGGTGGTGGGATCTGGCCACGCCCACCCCATGGGTGTTGGGATCTGGCCACGCCCACCCCACAGCCCCCACTGGGGCCCCGAGTCAAGACGAACCCCCGGGAGGGCAGGTCTGGCCTGAAACATGCTTAGCCAACAGGCTTGGCAGCTTCTGGAGACTTGCCGGCCAGCCTCTTGTTTCAGGGAAGAAAAATGCCTCTGCAGTTTATAAAAAGGCCCAGCAGACCCCTGCCGCGAGAGCCCGGCTGTTCAAAAACAAGAAAGATGCTTCCTGAGAGTGCCGGGCCTGCAGACAAGGTTTAAAACCCACTGCTTCAGATATATGTTTCTCAATAAGCACAGAGAGCGGGCACAGGGCAGAGAAGAGAATCAATTGCAGCCTGTGGGAGCAGGTCAGCGGGAGAGCTGGTCTTGTGTGCTGCTTCCCTTGGTTTGGAGAGGAGGCCCTGCAAGGCACTGTGCAGAGCCCGCCAGCTTCCTCCTCGGCCGTGGGCGCTGGTGGCTCAAGGCTTCTTTTCCAGTGGAGCCCTTGTGGGTGGGGGGCGGGGGCAGTGGGTTCTGCAGGGTGTGGGCAGCTCCACCAAGTTCACTGGCGTGTTTGGAGGAGGCTGGAGCTCTAGAGGGTCCAGGCCCTGGCAGGGCGTCCTGAAGTCCCAAGGGCCCCCAGACCCTTGCCGCCCCAAAGTGGCCACAGAGAGGGAGTACGAGGTTCTGAGCCCTGCTCCAGGCCCGGCTCTGCAGCGGGTGAGCTGAGGTCTTTGGGCATATAGCTGTTCTGTCTGACCGCCCTCCCTTGCCTTCCTGAGGGAGGGGGCACTCCTGCTGAGCCCCCTCCCCGGCGGGAGACATGGGGAGATGGGCTGTGAAAAGCACCTCGGAGGCAGCAAAGCTGGGGCTGCTTCCACGGACCCGCACCACACCCCAGACACCCCAGCCAGGCTCCCCGCAGATGCCAGAGGCTGCTGTGGAGGGGGGCTTCCCAAGTGGCTCAGTGGGAAAGAACCTGTTTGCAATGCAGGAGACATAAGAGACATATGTTCGATCCCTGGGCCGGGAAGACCCTCTGGAGAAGGGAACGGCAACCCACTCCAGTGTTCTTGCCTGGAGAATCCCATAGATGGAGGAGCCTGGCGGGCTACAGTCCATGGGGTCACAAAGGGTCAGCCACAGCTGAAGTGACTTAGCACCCAGGCACACACTCTGTGGGTGGGAGGCAGCTGCTGGCACCAAACAAAGGGGACCAGGGTCAGAAAGAGAGGGTCCTTCCTGGTCAGAGTGCATGCCCGGGGCTCGCCAGGAGCCCTCTGGTGGGGACTCAAGGGCTTGCCCGGGGTTCACCCACCCACAGCTCTCCTGTGCAAGGACGTCTCAGCGTCCACGCTTCCTGTTCCTTGTCTGGGACCCACCTTTGCAGACCCGCTCTCTTGCCTCCCAGCACAGGTCCCCACCTCTGTTCTTGCTTCTCCGGCTCCCCAGTGCGTTCTCTTCTTCCTTCAGGGTCTGGCTATTTGCCTTTCCTCGGTGGATCCTTCTGCAGCCCACTCCCTGTATACCTTCACACTTTAGTCAGAACTAGCCCACCCCGCTCCCAGCACTCTTTGCACCTTTCCTGCAGCTCTTGTCTACTGGCCCTCCAAGCAGGGACCTTGTCTTGGTCTAATGTGAATGCCCCAGGTGCCCCTCATTAAAAATACATATTTGGTGACTTTTTGGCAACCTTTGTGGGTCTCTCTGGGAGCACCTTGGGTGCAGGAATGAGGGGAGTGAGGCTCAGGGCAGCCCAGGGATCTGCCTGCCTAGCATTTCCCGAGCCCTCCTGTCTCCACCCAGCATGGGGCCCTCCCCTCCCTGCTCGAAGGCTCTGCCTCGGGGCGCCGCTGGGTCCGAGGCTGCTCGCCCTTCCTGGCCCCGGGGCGTCTTCCAGAACTGCAGGACCTGCCGGAGGAAGGCTGTGATGGCAGGCGCTTGGGCAGTGCTCATTCCAGATGGTCTCCTCTGAACGTGGCTTTGGCTCTGGAACCAAAACGCCTGGGTTCAAACCCCAGCTCTGTGACCTCAGGCAGGTGGCTTAACCTCTCTGTGCCCCCAGTGTACCTCTGTCAGTGGGGTGGCAATGGTCTCAGCTCACAGGACCAATGCAGCCTTGGACAAGCTCACAAGAGTGCCAAGCGACACCTCCTGAGTCTGGTTTGGACCAGCTAAAGACCCCCGAGCCAGCTATAGACTCCCGAGCCAGCTGTAGACCCCCGAG
>ML663560.1:2446555-2521554 GCA_007570785.1 Antilocapra americana | reverse complement strand
GAGCCAGCTAAAGACCCCCGAGCCAGCTAAAGACCCCGAGCCAGCTATAGACCCCTGAGCCAGCTAAAGACCCCCGAGCCAGCTTTCTCAGAGTGCCAGGCTCCAACGGCCCACTTGCCCCCTGGCCAGCTTCTGCATCTTGGTGCGGGCAGCCTAGGGTTCTGGGCCTTTCTCCCCTCAGGCCTGCTCGTTTCCGGTCTCTCTTCTCCAGGACGGACCCTTTCGTCCTCCAGTCTCCCCTCTGCAGCCGAAATACTCAGGAGCTTTGCGTTAGGTCTCCTGCTGTACCACCGGTACCCTACAGCCCTGGCTTAGCATCAAGAGATCCATTCGCAGAGTCTCAAGTCGGGAGCCAGGGGCTCTGGTGGGGCTTCCCGTGGACTTGAGGTCAGCCCGTCGGCTGGGGCCACAGTGCCGGGCACCCTGCCTCAGGCTGGAGGTCCTGCTTCCCAGATGCCCATCTCCTGTTGGCACTGGCTGCCACGTGGGCCTCTCCCTAGGGCACCAGGGTTCCAGAGGGACAGAGGGAGAGAGTGGCAGAGAGGCAGAGAGCAAGGAAGGGAGGGGAGAAGGGAAGGAAGAGAGAGATTCCACTGGGTCCAGAGGCAGCTCAGGGCTTCCCCGGTGACTTAGCTGTAAAGAATCTGCCTGCAATGCAGGAGACCCTGTTCCGGTCCCTGGGTTGGGAAGATCCCCTGGAGGTGGGCATGACAACCCACTCCAGTATTCTTGCCTGGAGAATCCCAGGGATAGAGGAGCCGGTGGGCTACAGTCCACAGAGTCTTAAAGAGCCAGACACAACTGAGCAACGGAGCACCCATGCAGGGGCGGCTGAGACCCCACCCCGGGGGTCTTCTGGGACCACCTGCTCAGAGATCCCCACCCGCTGCTATTACTTGGCCCCGCGCTGCTGGGGGCAGCTGGGGTCAGTGGCCATAGGGGTTCAGGACCCCTGCCTGGCTGTCCTGTCCCTCTCCTGGACCTTGGGCCCCTTTAGTCCTGGAAGAGAACCCAGCCCCCAGAAAGCCGAAGAGGGCCACGACCCGTCTTGGCACACAGCGGGTATCCTGCGGAGGTGCGTCCTTGCCAGCCGGGTGGTGAGGCTTGGGGGGCAGCTGAGCTCTGCGGTGGGGAGACGTGCAGAGCACAGGGCCATCAGTCCCTCGAGTGGGCAGCCCGCCTTGCCTCTGTGCTGGCTTCACCATTGGAAAGAAAGATAAGTGGAGATGATTTGAATTTATAAATCCAGTTCCAGGGGGGTTATTGCTGTGCAGGGAAAGGACACATAGACGTGTGGCCAGGTGCACACTTGACTCGCTTCTTGATTATTTATTCATCCCTGAGAAGCGCTCACCAGAGGACGACAAACATTTGTTTTATGTACGGAGCCCACGGGCCTGACCCTGCCAAGGGAAATCGGATTATTAGTGCGCCGACAATTGAGTTTACACAAACTTTTACTTCCAGTTATGAAGAAAAGCAGGGAATTTATATTCACGTGGCGCCGGGAGCCAGGTGGGCGGATGCGGGCCAAAGGCTGGAGGGAGGCTAAGCAGACCCTCCCGGGGGAGGAGGACGTGCCCTGGCCGCTCTGAGAGTCGTTGCCTGGTGCAGGGCCCACCGCCTGCCCGCGTCCTCTCGAGACCATGTGACTCCATCCCCGACCTTGACGGCGGGGAGGTCGGCTGCCTGTTAGGGGAGTGAGGAGCGGAGAAGGAGACACAGCCCACACCCCACCACCCAGCACGGAGCTGTCCGCCCTCCGCGGGGCAGACGCCAGGACCACCAGCGGTGTCCAGGGACAGGCGGGGCGGTGAGCGTGTCACCGAGCAGCCTCCGTGCCTGGCACACCCCTGTTCTTCAGCATCACTCAGCTCTGGGTTGGTCACTGCCTCAGAGCTGTGCCCCCTTCCCCAACTCACAAATGTCTCCTCTCAGATGCCACCCCTCGGGCAGCGAGGGCCCTGCTGACCTGAGCCCGTCCTGGGTCCCCATCAAGGTCAGGATGGCCGTGACTGTGGGGTTTCTTCTCCTGCTTCTTCGTCTGTCCACCTGCAGCAGGTGCTGCTGCCGCCTTGTCTGTGCCCTTGGCGTCTCGGCTCTGGGCGCATGGAGGGCTGCCTATGTGGACCCTCCTCCCTGCCCAAGGGGCTGGCTCCAGCCATGGGGCCGGCTGAGGATGCTGGCCACTGAGGCCCGGGCGGGCGAGGCCGCTGGATGCTTGGAGGAGGAGTGCCCGGTGCCCTTACCTCCTTGGGGGGACCCCTCTGAGACCTGTGCTGTGTCATCTACGGGGTGGATGGATGGCGGGGTTGAAGTTCTGACCAGTACCCACACGCTCCAGGATGGGAGTTAAGGGTTTTCAAAGGAAGATTTCCACAGATGCGTCTTGGATGTTCAGACTTATTTCTGAGCTTAAAGGCTACAGCACAGGAAGAAGGGCATTAAAAGAGGGAACACTTCAGCGCTGTGACCCCCAGGAACTCTCTCTGAGATTTCACGGTTCCTGAGTCACTTCATTAGTCCCTGGGTGTTGGTGCTCAGCCAAGATCCTGGGGAAGGGAGGCTGTGCGCGCACAGAGGGGCCCTGGGGCAGGATGGGGAGGCAGAGGGGGCTGCCCAGGCCCTGGAGAGATCTCCCCCAGGGGTCTCCCCTCCTCGCCCCCAGCGGCCCCACCTGATCCTCTGAAGGCTGCTCAGCCGTCTGCCCATGCTCATCTCGGCTCTTCATCATGCGGAATTTGTCATTTGCTTTAAATGTTGCTTGTAGCATTTTTGCAAAAGATAAATTTCATTTCATCTTTGTGCAGTCACATAGTAAGTTCTGTCAGTCTTTGGTTTTCTGATGTTTCCCCGTGATGTTGTGCATGTAAGGGCCTCTCGTCCTGAGGCAGACAAACACCCATCACCCTTTCTTTCCGCAGCTTGAGTGGGTCTGTCCCCAGCCCACGTCGCACTCAGATCTTTAACTGGCCAGTGAGCTGAGGTCAGAGTCCAGCCTGGAGTTTGACAATCCCGGACTGTCCCATCTGGTTTGAAAGACAGCTCGTCCCAAGGCCCCAGTGCTTCTGTGTAGAAGCCTCTGCTTCTGGCCTGTCTTCTTACTCCTTGTGTTCCTGCCCTGGTATCAGACTGTTGTAAGTAGTTTTACTTTGACCAACACCTATGCACCCGCAAATTAGAGCGAGCACATATTAACATTCTATAACTGAATCCTTCATATATCACTCTTTTCTAAACCAAATGGAGCATTCCTGATAAAACTGAAGTCGTCGGTGTTTCTTCTCCTGTGATCAGCTCTGTTTCTCTACAGATAATGATGATCGTGAAATCTGAAGGTATTGAATTTAATTATTTTATTGGGGTATGATTGACTACAGAACTTCTTTATTTTTAATTTATCTTCGGCTGCACTGGGTGTTTGCTGCTCATGCGGACTTCAGCTTCGGCGCCTGGGGGCTGCTCCCTAGCCGCAGAGCACGCGCTTCTCGCTGTGGTGGCTTCTCTCACCATGGAGCCTGGGCTTCAGCCGTCGTGGTCCAAGGGCTCGGTCGCCCCCCAGCATGTGGGATCTTCCTGGACCGGGGATCAAACCAGCGTCCCCTACGTTGCCAGGCAGATCCTTAACCGCAGAGTCACCAGGGAAGCCCCGACTTTAGTCTTCTGTTAGTTTTAGGTCACAACAAGAGATTCGATGCGTTACAAAATGATCACCACGGTAAGTCTAGTTATCAGCTGTCACCATACAAAGTTATTGCGATCTTATCGACCATGTTCATGCTATGCATTACATGCCTGTGACTTATTTATCTTATAACTGGAAATTCAAGCCTCTTAATCTCCCTCACTGAGCTCAGGCATCCTCCTACCCCCCTCCCTACTGGCAGCCTCTAGCTTGTTCTCTGCATCCTGAGTTTGTCTGGCTTTGTTGTGCTGGGTCATTGGTTTTGTTTTTCAGATCCCACATTTAAGTGAAATCATCTGGATTTGTATTTCTGTCTGACACTGCATTTAGCTTAATGTCCTTTAGGTCTATCATGTTATCCTAGATGACAAAACACCATTCTTTTTTTTTGTTTGTTTTAATTTTCTTTACTTTATTGTGTTGGTTTTGCCATACAATGACATGAAACCGCCATGGGTTTACATATGCTCCCCCTCCAGAACCCCCCTCCCTCCTCCCTCCCGATTCCCTCCCCCTGGGTCATCTCGGTGCACCAGCCCCGAGCATCAACCCTGGGCTGGCGATTGATTTCACATATGATAATTAACATGTTTCAATGCCATTCTCCCATACCATCCCACCCTTGCCCTCTTCCACAGAGTCCACGAGTCTGTTCTATACATCTGCGTTCCTTTTGCTGTCTCGCAAGCAGGGTTCTCGTTACCATCAACTGACGAATGGATAAGAAAGCTGTGGTACATATACACAATGGAATATTAGTCAGCATTAAAAAAAAATTCATTTGAATCAGTTCTACTCAGGTGGACGGAACTGGAGCCCATTATCCAGAGTGAAGTAAGCCGGAAGGAAAAACAACAATACGGTACACTGACGCCATTCTTTTTTAAGGCTTTGTAATATTCTGTTACACACACACACACACACACACACACACACACACACCCCATGTCTTCTTTATCCGCTCATCTGTTGATGGACGCTTTGGTTGTTTCCACATCCTGCCTGCTGTAAATAGTGCTGCTATGACTGCTGGGGTGCAGGTATGCTTTTGAATCAGTGTTTTTGTTTCCTTTGGAAGAATACCCAGGAGTGGGATTTCCGGATTGAATGGTAGTCCCACTGTTACTTTTTTGAGGAGACTTCAGACTGTTTGGTTAGTGGCCGCACCGATTTGCGTCCCCACCGGCCGTGCACGGGTGCCCTTCCCCCGCACCCTTGTCAACGCTCCGTGTCTGCCGTCGGCCGTCTGACAGGTGTGAGGCGGCCTCGCCGCGGTTCCGATCCACGTTTCCCTGAGGATTAGTGATGCTGAGCATCGGCTCATGTTTCCTTTGGCATACACAAGTCTTCTCTGAAAGAAGGTCCACTCACATGCTCTGCCCACGTTTGGATCGCGTTGTTCGCTCTTCTGATGTTGAGTTGGTGAGCTCTTTGTATGTTTTGTCTAGTCACGCCTTGTCAGAGAGATTGTTTTCCCATGCAGTAGGCTGGCTTTTTATTTTGTACAAAATCTTTTTAGTTTGGTTAGGTTCCATGTTTGCTCGTTTCCCTTGCCTGAGGAGGCAGATCCAAAAAATATTGCTGAGACTGATGTCTCAGAGAGTACTGGGCGTGCTTTCTTCAGGAGTTTTGTAGTTGCGGCTTTGAAGTCTTTAATACATTCTGTTTATTTTTGTATATGATGTGAGGGAGTAGTCCAGTTTGATTCTTCCACCTGATGTCCAGTTTTCCCAACCATTTGTTGAAGAGGCTGTCTTTCCTCCATTGCATATTCTTACCTCCTTTGTCATAGATTAATCGATCATAGAAGCATGGGTTTATTTCTGGGCTATTTTGTTTCATTGATTTATGTGTCTGTTTGGGGGCCAGTACCATGCTGTTTTGATTACTATAACTTCATAAATATGATTTGAAATCAGGGAGTTGATATCACCAGCTTTATTCTTCTTTCTCAAGATTGTTTTGGCTATTTGGGGTTTTTGTGGTTCCATATAAACTTTAGAATTATATGTTCTAGTTCTGTGAAAAATGCCCTTGGTATTCTGAGAGAGGTTTCACTGAATCTTACATTGCCTTGGGTACTTGGTCATTTTAACAGTATTAATTTTTCTAATCCACAAGCACGCACAGTGTATATTTCCATATCTTTGTGTCATCTTCAATTTCTTTCATCAGCGTTTTGGTTGGAAAAGATGCTTGATATGATTTCAATCTTTTAAAATTATTGAGATGTTTTGTGGTCTAGCATCATGTGATCTATCCTGGAGAATGTTCCATGTGCCCTTGAAAAATTAGTATTTTGATGCTTTTGGGGAGAATGTCATATATATATCCATTTGCCCTAATGGGCCGTTTAAAGCCATTGTTTCCTTATTGATTTTTTATTGAGTGGTCTTGGGTCCACTGATGGGCGGAGCCGTGGCTCCCCAAGACCAGCAAGCAGGCTGACCCAGACTCCTTTCAAATGGGGCTCAGATCGCACAGGATTTATGTGCACCCTCTAAGGCTGGAGTCTCTGTTTCCCATAGCCCTGTGGCTCTTCCAAATGCCAAGACCTACGGCCTCCAAAGTCAGATGTTCTGGAGGCTCATCTCGCTGCAGGACCCATGATGTGAGGCTCAGATCCCTCATTCTTTGGGGAAAACCCCTGCATTTATGGTGATCCTCCTCTTTGCAAATCACCCGCCTGGGTTTGCTGGTCTTGACTGTGCAAAGTCTCCTCTTCTCCTAAGCATCTCATTGTGGTTCTTTCTTCATATCTTTGGTCATGAAACAATCTTTTCTGAGAGTCTTCAGAGCATTCTCATAGACAGTCGCTCTGTAAATAATTGTAATGTCTGCATACCTGTGGGAGGAGGAGAACTCGGGGTCTCTCTACTTGGCCAGCTTAGCCATGTCTTGTCTTTTTGGTAAACGTTTGGTCCGCTTTTCTCTATATAATAAACCATCATCTTTACACATGTCTCCTGGTGAGCATACACAGAGCTTCTTTTGAATATTTATCTAAAGGCGCAATTTCTAATTCATAAGATACAGACACCCTCACCTTGGGCTTCCCAGGTGGCACTACTGGTAAAGTACCTGCCTACCAATGCAGGAGAACCAAGAGACGTGGGTTGGGAAGATCCCCTGGAGAAGAAAATGGCAACCCACTCCAGAATGCTTGCCTAGAGAATCCCATGGATAGAGGAGCCTGGAGGGCTGCAGTCCCCGGGGTCGCACAGAGTCGGACACGACTGAAGTGACTTGGCGCGCGCGCGCGCGCACACACACACACACACACACACACACTGACGTGACTCAGCACACGTGCACACGTCCTCACCTTTGCTGTTGACAATCTGGTCTGCAGAGAGATCATCCCAATGGACCGTCTGTGAAACGCACATCTTGATCAATACCCCCCATCTCTCTCTCAGCCATTTTGTAGGAGGTTTGTATTATCTGTCTTTGCATCTGTATTTTCAGGCTGCCCAATGAACCCGCTTGTACTTTTGTTGATTGTTTCTATTTTAGCTTTGCTTCCTGTTTATAAATTTGAGATCATTATCTTCTTTATTTCCTTTCTTCTACCTTCTTGAGATCACTCTATTTTTCCAGCTTCTAAAGTAGAACATTAGCTCATTTCGATAATTCTTACTTCTTCAGCGTTTGAAGCACTTTTGGCTAATCGTCCTCCTGCACCCTGTTTTCCTGTGGAACTGGATCAATGCCCAGCTCGTTTGTTCTCTTCGTCTTCCGTTTATCCTCTTGAGCTTTTATAACTCTGTCTTTACTGTTTCCTTCTCTCTGCCTTCTGGGCCTCACCCCGTTCTTCTTCAGCCCCTCGGGGCATACTTATCGAGGCATTTCCAGCCTTACTTTTGCTGCAGCGCTTGAGGCAGTGTATGTTCCTCTACTCCGCATTCAGGGCCTCACACCCGCCTCGCTGACCTGTCTCTTGGTCCCAGCCCCCGCCACCCCAGCCTCGTCTGACTCTCCAGGTCAAGACGCCCCAATGTTTAGAGGGCCTTCAGCACTCTTCCATATTTCTCAGTCCTTCCTGAAACCTGTACTGTTGTGAAGAAGGCTGAGCGCTGAAGAACTGATACTTTCAAACTGTGCTGGAGAAGCCTCTTGAGAGTCCCTTGGACTGCAAGAAGATCCAACCAGTTCATCCTAAAGGAGATGGACCCTGAATATTCACTGGAAGGACTGATGCTGAAGCTGAAGCTCCAATACTCCGGCCACCTGATGTGAAGAGCCAACTCACTGGAAAAGACCCTGATGCTGGAAAAGATTGAAGGCAGGAGGAGAAGGGGACGACAGAGGATGAGGTGGTTGGATGGCATCACCGACTTGACTTGAGGTTGAGCAAGCTCCAGGAGATGGTGAAGGACAGGGAAGCCTGGCGTGCTGCAGTCCATGGGTCGCAGAGTCCGACCCAACTGAGTGACTGAACCACTGTAACTACATGTTTATTTACTGGCAGTGTGATCCGCCCCGTGGGAAGGTTCCAGGACACAGACCCTGGCTGTGTGACTCACGTTTGTGTCCCTGGCACTTGGGACGCTGCCCCATTCTCCACGGACCCTCATAGGTGTTGGGCGGTGACTGAATGGCAGGGCAGTGACCTTGCACCCGTAAGAATATGCTAGGCCACCGTCTTGCAGATAATAAAGGGGGTGGTAATAATGACGCCTCACTTAAAAATACTTTAAAAATGTGTTCACTTTCTTTTTATTGTGGCAAAATACACAGAACAAGAAATGTGCCACTTCAACCATTTTAAAATGTACAGTTCGAGGTCGTTGACGACATTCTCATGCTGTACTACCATCATCACTGCCTAGCTCAGAGCTTTCTCATCTTCCCAAACGGAAATGGCCCCAACTAAACCGTAGGTCCCCCTCCTCCGTCCCCAGCGGCTGACCCTCACCGTCCTGTCTCTACGGGTTTGTCTGCTCTGGGGACCTCATGCAGGTGGAATTGTGCAGTGTTTGTCCTTCTATGACTGACTTGTGTCCCTTGATATAAAGCAGATACGTCACTAAGATTCACCCACGTGTCAGAATCCCATCCTCCTTATAGTCAGTAAGACCCGCTGCGTGGACGTGCGTGTTTTGCACGTCCATTCCTGCGTCCACCGGCTCTGGGGTCGCTTCTCCTCTGGGCAGTTATGGGTGCTTCACACAGTGCTCGACTGTGACCGCACATCGGGGGCTTCAGGAAGCGTCGTCCGACTTATCCTTGCTTCCATGCCATGGTTGACGAGTTAAATTCCTGGGGGTTAGAGGTGAATAGAGAGATCATGGCAGTGAGTGCCCCTGGACCCCCGGCAGAATGTCTTCCTGGACAGATGAGGGACCTTGGTCTGGCTTATTCATGCCAGCATCCCCAGTTCTGGGGGCTCCCCAGGTGGCACTAGTGGTAAGAAACCCACCTGCAATGCAAGAGACATAAGAGATGCCAGTTCTAGTCCTGGGTCAGGAAGACCCCCTGGAGAAGGACATGGCAACCCACTGCAGTGTTCTTGCCTGGAGAGTCCCATGGACAGAGGAGCCTGGCAGGGGACAGTCCATCGGGTCGCAAAGAGTTGGACACAGCCGAGCACAAGCATACATTCCTGCTTCTAGAACAGTCCCTGATGCTCCACAAACGTATGTGCACAGGCTGAGTGACTGACGCATAGCCACCCCTCCCCTTGCTTCAGAACTTTCTGCTTCACCACCTTCCCCCTTGTGTGGCTTGGTTGCAGGGGTTCCCTGACAGCTGCCCGCACAGAGCCTCCAGAATCCTCTAATGCGTTCCAGGTTCCAGGCCAGGGTAACCCGCTGAAAGTGTCTGCCTGGTGAGGGGCTGACCTGGTGGCGCGGTTGTTGGTCTGGAGCCATTTCTGGTGGCGACTGAGGACAGGGGACTAGGTAGATTTACAAGCTGAGAGGCTGAGCACCGCACCCCTGGAGTAAACTGCTTATTTAAATATGCTCAGAAAAGGTACAGACTCCCATCAGACTTAGAGGCAAAGGAGAAGTGTTGGTTTGTTTGGTAGCTGATGACTGATGTCACCTTTATTAAAAGCCACAGTGAGCAGAAATGGGGCCACGCCGGGTGACCGTGAGCCCCCCCAGCAGCAGCCTTGGCTGGGAGCAATGATTCCTGCCCTATGACCTCCCTTTCCTTCCCACCAGTCTAAAAGAGGTCATTCTGGCCAGGCAACTCCCGTGCAGGAAATGCGGGTCCCCTCAGAGCTTTCTTGTTGGACTGATCTTGTTTGTGTGGGCTGGGTGTGGGGCGATGGGCATTCCAGAGAAGAATTCCCATCTTCCCGAAGTCCAGAAATCTGGGAGTGCTGAAGCCAGGGAAAAGCTGAAGCTCATTACAGTGCGTTCCCCATGCCCCCTCCTCATGATGCCAGCGCTCTTGCCCCAGTTGCTGAGTCTCAGCAGCAGGCAGACCATGGTCATGCCCTCTCACAGCCACACTTGGCTCCGGGACCCCAGGGTGCTGGTCTGGCTTTCGCTCCCGGAGCCTGCCTTCTCCTGGCTGGCTGCTTCTCTAGCAGCTTCTTGAGTGTGGAGGATGCCCGGCCACTTGTTCTTCACCTGTTCCTCTGTCTACACCCTCACCCCGACCCCGACACGTCGCCTCTGCCATGTTCCCCTGGTCCAGGCACTTACACGTCTCCTCTGCCACATTCCTCCTGGTCCAGGGCACTTACACCCAAGGCTCTTCTTCCTGCCTCTCAAAAATACCAGGACTACTCCCAGCTTGGGTCCAATAACTTCCCTGTTGCTTTTGCCCTTGAAGTTCTCCCCACAGAGAATTCTCCAGGCTGACTCTTTCCCAGATTCCAAAGCTCACATAAAACATCACTTCATCCTGACGCCCTTTTCTAAGCTGGCCCCAGGATGCCCACCCTGCTCCCAGGCTCTGCCTCTTCACGGTCCAGTACTGTGGCCACGGGCCCTCTTTGCGCGTGGAACACAGCTGCTCTGTGCTGAGCCGTGTGCTGTGAGAGCAAACACGCTTGGAAGCACCAACACTTATTTTGAAAAAAGAGAAAGTAGAATAAACGCCTCAGTTGCTCTTTTCATACGACTTTCTTATTGAAATGATAATTCTTTAGATCAGTTGGGTTTAACGAACTATGTTATTGAAATTAATTTCATCTGTTTCTTTTGACTTTTTACGATGTGCCTGCTATGCAATGCAAAGCGGCCCACACGGCTCGCGCTGGGGCTCCTTACGCTGGCGACCGGCGGCGCTGTTCAGAGTCCACCACTGGGCTGCAGCCTTGCTCAGGCGTGCGGTCTGGCAGCTTCCCTCGCCTCCCCTGCCTCAGTTTCCCCCTCCGCTCAATGTTAAGCTGAGCGCGTCCTGAAGACTCACTTGCCATGTATTTTGGGTGTTATTCCTATGAGATGGTTGGATGGTATCACTGATTTAAGGGACATGAGTTTGAGCAAAGTCCAGGGGAGAGTGATGGACAGGGAAGCCTGGCGTGCTGCAGTCCATGGGGTCGCAAAGAGTCGGACACGACTGAGCGACTGAACGACAACCTTGCTCCACCCCACGCAGGTGTGCAGGTGACTCACACAGGCGCGGGCACAGGCGGTGGGCGTCGAGCGCCTGGATGAGGCTGCGAGTCCTGCGCCCCCTCCCTCCCTTACCGGGTGGCCATCAGGAGCGTGTGCACTGGGCGGGGACTCACGGGACCAGGGGAGAACGAGTGATGCTGCTTCCCTTCCCGCCTCAGGGTGATGGTCCAGGAGGGAGTGGAGCTCCTGGTGGGCCGTGCCTGGGCCCTGGTTCTCCAGCTGACCCCCCGGGACCGGTCCCAGGGGTGAGGGGGTCCCGAGCGGCTGGGCAGGAGGTCGCATGCAGGAGGGCTGCTCGTTTCCACGCTCTGGGCCTCCGCCTCTCCATCAGAGCGCCTCTCAGGGAGGCGCTGGTGGGGTGAGTAAGGGCCGGGGTGGATCAATCACAGGGGTGGTTAAGGTGGCAGGCAGCTCACAAATGTGTATAGATAACCCCCTTTTGAAAAAGCAGATGATAACAAAACAGTGTTTAGCAATCACACTCTGAAGATGCTTTTTAATTAATCTGCATGAATATCTCTTTCTCTCTGACTGATTGATTGCATCCCCTTATCTCTCCCCAAAGGACAGCTGTTCTGGCAGTTGCGTCTGGCTGTTCCAATTCCCGGGCTCCCTCAGGGCCCACTCGAGGCAGGAATGGGGCTGGGCTCAGAGGCCCTCGGTCCAGCCCTGGTCTGTGGTGAGGGGTGAGGAAGGGGCTGGGACCCAGGAGGGGTGTTCAGGTCTGCTCTGGGTGTGACCCAGCCGCCGGAGGCCCCTCTGCTGCATGGTCACTGCGGGCCTCCTGGCCCTTCTCCCGTTGGGGGAGCTGTTCTGGGCTGGTCCTTGCCTCCCACCCCGCCCTTGGGCTATTTGGCTGGTTTTCACCTGTCCTCAGGACGTGACCTCATCTCCTCTGTCATTCAGCACCTTCCCGAGTGCCTGCTCCTCATCTCGGCTTTAGGAATCCTTCTTCAGAATGGCCGCAGCTTGGTCCGCCCTGCCCCCGGCGGAGGCCCTGCCCCTGAGTCCCCAGGAGGCTGGACGACCAGACCCACTGGGCAGAATCCCACTGAGCTACTTCACTGGGGAGCCCCATCCTTCATAGCTGGTCACCTTGGGGCCTTTAGCAAGAATCCCCCTGCCGTGGGTTGTCCCAGGTTCCTCTTAGTTTTTCCACCCAAGGCCCCTTTACTCTGCCTTTTGGCTTTAGATCTTTGGCTGTCCTTGCTGGATTCAGAATTGAGTTCAGTCTCCTGGCTCCATGATGGTTGTCTTGAATAAAGTGTGTCTTCCTGGTTTACTGGGAGAAGACAATGGCACCCCACTCCAGTACTCTTGCCTGGAAAATACGATGGATGGAGGAGCCTGGCAGGCTGCAGTCCATGGGGTCCCTAAGAGTCGGACACTACTGAATGACTTAACTTTCACTTTTCACTTTCATGCATTGGAGAAGGAAATGGCAACCCACTCCAGTGTTCTTGCCTGGAGAATCCTAGGGATGGCGGAGACTGGTGGGCTGCCGTCTAGTGTCTATTATAATGTAAGGGAAGGACTGATGCTGAAGCTGAAACTCCAATACTTTGGCCACCTGATGTGAAGAGCTGCCTCATTTGAAAAGACCCTGATTCTGGGAAAGATTGAGGGCTGGAGGAGATGGGGATAACAGAGGATGAGATGGTTGGATGGCATCAATGGACACGGGTTTGAGCAAGCTCCGGGAGTTGGTGATGGACAGGGAGGCCTGACATGCTGCAGTCCATGGGGTTGCAAAGAGTCAGACACGACTGAGCGACTGAACTGAACCGAACTGAATAATGTAAGGGAGCAAGGGGGAAGGAGGGACAGTGGGAGGTTGTGGGGAACGGGCCAGAGGAAGTCTTTTAGGGCAAAAGTGTTGGTACTTCATTTTTAAATATATATTCATATATTTTATTTCTTTGGCTGTACTAGGTCTTAGGTGTGGCGTGTGGGATCTAGTTCCCTGACCAAGGGTCGACCTGGAGCCCCTGCCTTGGGTGTGCAGAGTCCAGCCACTGGACCACCGGAGAAGTGCCTGCTGGTACTTGCTTTAAAGCCCACGGTGGGTCCGGTCCTGAGTTAAATGCTCAGAAGTGTCGAGAAGGAGGAGAGTCTGGGGATCTGAGGAGCAGCCTCCTTGCTGGGGGAAAGCCCTGGTGGGAGCTCCAGGTTTCCCTCCAAACTGCCCACAGGCCGTACCCAACCTGGGGCTTCTCTGTGTGTCAAACGGCCCCAGCATGGGAGCTGCTGGTGTTTCCTGAGTTGCTGGTCGAGGTTTCTCCAGTGCTGAAGTGCCTGGGGCTGCAATCAGCTTCTGAGCTGTGGACTAAGGGTCCCCTGGGCGCGACCTCCCTGATACAGTGAACTGTGGGGCTGGGGACTGTCACGACCAGGCAGAAGGGGGGCCCAGAGAGGCGAGGGTCTGCTCAAGGCTGCACAGTCACTCAGCGGGGGCGGGCCGGCCTGTGGCCCCCTTGGTCCCCTTCCAGCTGGCTTCCTTATCAGCTGCCTGGCAGAGGAGTGCCGAGGGCCCGGCGCTGCTATCACATCAGGCCGGCCACTGACCCTGGACTCCAGCCACTTCGCTCTGTAACTCCATCAGAATCCTTTATGCCTTCTGAGCTGTGACCCAGAAAAGCCCCATTTGTGGAGCACAAAGCTTCCTGCCTGCTTGGAATCCGCGAGCTCATAACGTGTCCCTTTGGACCTCGAGCTTTGGGTAGAGAAGGCAGAGGTGGGAGGCAGGAGCTTGTCCCTGACTGAGTTGGGGGCAGAGTGCCAGGCGTCAGGTCTGTGGCAGCAGGGGCTCAGGGGCCTTGGGACCCTGGCAAGAGGCAGGGTTTATTTTCCTGCTCTAAGGAGATGAAAGACAGTCTTCAGAAGGAGCATGATGCGGGCAGAGAAGCTGGCCCCTCAGGAGATACTGTGGAGCTGGTCCTATCCAGCCTGGGGCCAGGGCAGAGGACTTCGGGAAGGGCAAGGATGAGATACACCAGGGGAGTGGCAGAGGCGAGTTGGGGCTCTGTCTGAAATTGGTGCCAACCTCTTGCCTGGGCTTCCCAAGTGGCTCAGACAGTAAAGAACCTGCCGCAAGGGGGAAGACCCGGCCGCCATCCCCGGGTCGGGAAGAGCCCCTGGAGGAGGGCGTGGCAGCCCACTCCAGTATCCTTGCCTGGAGAATCCCATGGATGGAGGAGCCTGGAGGGCTGCAGTCCATGGGGTCACACAGGGTCGGACACGACTGAGCGACTGACACTTTCACTTTCATGCCTGGGAGGTGGGGTCTGCACAGGTGCTGAGGACCTGCAGCGTCTTGGGAAAACCCAGAGCCCATGGCCTCAGACCCCAGCCGTGTGTTCCCAAAGGGCTCAGAACCCTTATTCCGTGGCCGTTGCTGCCCAGCCTCTGTCCCCAGAGCCACGCAGTGTGTGTGGCCACAGAGCCAAGGAAGGTTGTGGCCAAGACTGTGTGAGATCACAGGCTTCTCCCAACACGAAGTAGGCATCGTTGATTTTCTACTAACTTTGAAAGAAAAGAAATCCACCCATTAACCCCTTCCCAGGAGCAAAGCTCCAGGTAGCCTGGAGGTGGGGATGCTCTCAGGGCAAAGTAAGTTTGAGGATTCATTCTAGATGGGCAGGTTACCCTTAGCAACCAGAAGTTTCCACAAGCTGCCTTCAGTGTAACCTGTTCAAAGAGAAAACTGTACGATGTCTGACCTGCAAAGCACCCGAGAACCTCCCTCGTTTTGCAGGTGGTGGAGGTGAGCACAGAGAGGGGTTGACTCAGGGAGCGCCACACACACAGTGAGTTGGGTGCAGGACCTGGGCTCCTATCACAGCCAGGGCATCCTGACCCTCCCTACACCATTTCCCTGAAAGGGGCTGTGGAGACAGCACAGGGTTTGAAGTCACACACACCTGACTCTGAATCCCACTCACGGGCTGTGTGATCCTGGGTCAATTATGTGACTTCCCTGAGCTTTGGATTCCTTATTTGCAATCGGGCGATAGTGACGACTTCCCTTCAAGACTGCTGAGAAGGTTAAAGATAAAATTTTGAGTTCTCATTTTGAGCAAGAAGTGTTAAGCCCACCCCATCTTGTCATCCTACTGAACGTATATTTGGAACCTGGACAGACTTTCTATGAGGCTCAGAGAGGGATGTGGTGGGAGGCAGATGGAGGAAATAGACCAGCACCAAACAGGTGGTGAGTTTCCCATTTTCTTTCCCCCTAATGTTTCCCAGGCTGGTGTTAAAGGCAGCGTGGAACAGGAATGCATACATCAGGCGTGGACAGAAAGCCTCAAGAGAAGCCTTTACTGTTTAGGGTGAGGAACGGAAAAGGAGACTCTTGAGATGCAGCGAGGGATCCACTGGCTCGCTTTTCCCTTTTATCCTTTCTGCCAGAGCACAATCTCAGGAGAACATGGCAGGAGTGGGTGGGCTGCGCAGGCACATCATCAGCACAGGAGGCGACTTTCCCTCTGCTCTTGGTGGCCCTAAGAGCAACAGGTGAGTTCCTGTGGCTTTGTCCTTGCTATCTGCCTGATGTTTGGCTCAGACACAAGTGCAGTTGTGAAAAATAAATGGCAGGGCAGATAAAGGGCAACTCCAGACTTCTGGCTTGGAGGCTACAAAAGGGGGCCCTAGAGAACCAGAAAGTGTGGTGTAGTTATGAAGAGAAAGGAATCAAGACCACTGTCAAGTATGGTATTGAATGAGCTCCCAGCTTCCCTCCATGCTGTGTGTTCAGTTCAGTTCTATTCTGTTGCTCAGTTGTGTCCCATTGAGTCTGTGATGCCATCTAACCATCTCATCCTCTGTCGTCCCCTTCTCCTCCTGCCCTCAGTCATTCCCAGCATCAGGATCTTTTCCAATGAGTCAGTTCTTGGCATCAGGTGGCCAAAGTACTGGAGTTTCAGCTTCAGCATCAGTCTTTCCAATGAATATTTAGGACTGATCTCCTTTAGGATTGACTGGTTTCATCTCTTGGCAGTCCAAGGCACTCTCAACACCACAGTTCAAAAGCATCAATTTTTCAGCACTCAGCTTTCTTTATGGTCCAACTCTCACATCCATACATGACTACTGGAAAAACCATAGCTTTGACTAGATGTGCCTTTGTTGGCAAAGTAATGTCTCTGCTTTTTAATATGCTGCCTAGGTTGGTCTTAGCTTTTCGTTTAAGGATCAAGCATCTTTTAATTTCATGGCTGCACTCACCATCTGCAGTGATTTTGGAGCCCAGAAAAATAAAGTCTGTCACTGTTTCCATTGTTTCCCCATCTGTTTGCCATGAAGTGATGGGACCGGATGCCATGATCTTAGTTTTCTGAATGCTGAGCTTTAAGCCAACTTTTTCACTCTCCTCTTTCACTTTCATCAAGAGGCTCTTAAGTTCTTCTTCACTTTCTGCCATAAGGGTGGTGTCATCTGCATATCTGAGGTTATTGATATTTCTCCCGGCAGTCTTGATTCCAGCTTGTGCTTCTTCCAGCCCAGCGTTTCTCATGATGTTCTCTGCATATAAGTTAAATAAGCAGGGTGACAATACACAGCCTTGTCACACTCCTTTCCCAACTTGGAGCCAGCCAGTTATGTGCATGTGTGTACATGGATCTAACCTTAAAGAGCACGTCATGGACTTTGAAAAGCAAACTATGGGACACAGTACTGCCCAGGCCTGGACCGGCCACCTGGCAGCTGAATATCTGGGCAGGTCTGAACAGGACCACAAAGGCTTTGAAAATAGCTGATGTTGAAACCACAGCCCACAGAAAGAGCATCAGAACTTTGTTCTGGACATAGTGAATTATCAGCTAAACAGAACATCAACATTATCAATAGCATTTAAACTTGGACCTAGAGTCTCATAATAGCCAAAAAATCCAAGACACAATCCAAAATTCCTTGGTACCTAGAAACAACAGAGGAAAGATTACTTATAATGTAAAAGTCAGTCAACAGACATCAATGCTGAGATGATGCAGACACTGGCATTATTAAAAAAATGCTTTAAAACCATGGTTTCTGTAGTGAGGCAAACACTCTGGAAACAAATGGAAAGATCAGAAGTCTCAGTGAGGAATGAGTAGCCAAGAAGAAGGACAAAATGGCAGTTTTAGAACTGAATAATGTAATCACAGAGGTAGAAATGTCACAGATGGAGTCTCTAGCAGGTTGGAGATGACAGAAGAAAGGTGGGTGAACTGGAAGACAAGCCAATAGGAGCACTCTGTTCTGCACACCCCGAAGGTCGTCTGCAGATGCCCGAGGTCGGTGGGACAGCACAAAGGCTCCAACATCCGTGTCATCAGTGTCCCGGAAAGAGAGCACAAAGGACATGGTGTAGGAAAAAGTATCTGGTGAAAAATCCCCAAATCAGCAGCATCTGTAAGCTTAAAGGTTCTAGAACCTCTGAGAAGAAAAACTCAAAGAAAGCCTTGACCGTGATCGAAGTGCTGTAAACTGAAGGTGCTTCACCAGCAAACCAGAGAGCAGGACCGGACAAGCACCCACAGAATGGAGGGGGCCAGAGAGACCCCAGATAATGCGTGAGGAAGTCACCGTTCAGGTGGCTGAAGGTTGCGTCTACGGAAACGGGAGGCCAGGAGGGACTGATGTGACATCTAAAAAGTGCTTTAAATTAAAGAAGAGAATTGTCGACCCAGAATGCTGTATTCAGCAAGATGAATCTTTTAAGAGTCAAGTCAGAAAAGACTGATAAAGCATCCCTAAGGGAATCTGTGGGCCAGAGGTCTGCTCTAATAGAGAGGCTGAAGGAAGTTTTTCAGAATAAAGGAAATTATACTGGAGGGAAATTTGGAACATTGGGTATAAGGAAAGAACAAAGGAAATGATTACTTTCTGGGTAAATAGACTATTCTCTGAAATGCTTTAAAATAAGACCACCAAAGTAAAAATTATAATGTTGTCTGATGGGATTTTCAGTGATTGCAGAAGTAACCCCTGTAAATAATACAATGCAGAGACAGTGTAAAGGAGCCTGTGTGATGCTGGGGTTTAACAGTCCACCTGAAGGGGGCAAAATACTGATTCTATATGGACTGGGAAAAATTCATTGTGTTTATAATTCCTACAGTAATGACTAAAATAACCCCCACAAAAGATAGAGTCAAATCCTCAGCAGACAGAATAAAATGAAATGCTGAAAACCTATTAAAGTAATTGACTCAGGAAAAGGGAAGCAGGAGAGGAGAACAGAATGCAGATTGTCTGCTAGAGATGGAAGTCAGTCATAAACCCACGCAGCGCAGGTGAAGTGTCCAGAGCAGAGAACTCTGCAGAGACAGACAGTGAGGCAGCGGCTTCCTGGCCGAGGTCTGCGGAGATGGGGAGGGGCCGCGAGCCAGTGAGGATGGGGTTCTTTCTGGAGCGTTGCGAGTATTCTAAGCTCAGACTGCTCCGATGATTACAAACTGTGACTATATCGGGAACCAAGGAGTTGTCCAGTTTAAAAGGGTGAATTTCACAATGTCTGAAATACATTTCAGTAATGCTCAACAATGCTGTAAGAATTAATGAATTAGAAAGCAAACATCAGTGGGCACTTCCCCAGGGCTCAGGGGCTGAGCCTCCGAGTTTCCAGGGCGGAGGGTACGGGTCCAATCCCTGATCCAGGACCTAAGATCCACATGCCTCAGGGCCAAGATCCGAAGCACAAAACAGAGGCAGTATTGCAACAAATTCAATAAAGACTTAAAAGGATTAATATCATAATAGGTTCTGTCTTTTTAAAGTTAGAGATGATCAGAATTGATTTAAAAAAATACATAATGATATGCCCTTTCAAAAATGATAGTGATACAGGTGAGTTAAAAAAAACAATTAATAAAACAATCTATAAAGACACAGCAGGCTCAGTCACGTCCAACTCTTTGTGACCCTATGAACTGTAGGCTACCAGGCTCCTCTGTCCATGGGATTTTCCAGACAAGGATACTGAGGTGGGTTGCCATTTCCTCCTCCAGGGAATTGTCCTGACCCAGAGATCAAACCCACATTTCCTGTGTCTCCTGCATTGGCAGGGAGATTCTTTTCCACTGAGCCATCTGAGAAGCCCCCAAAGATACAACACCTACTCTCTAATCAAAAGAAACCTAGGATAATTATATTAATATTCAGAGCAAAGGAAAATATCAGGGACAAAACGGGATGCTACATAATAACAAAAAGCCCAATCTACCAAGAAGATGTAACAGTCTTAGAAAATAGATTTTCAAAATAAATGAAGCAAAAACTGATAGAACTGATGGAAGTTGGACCAATTGGCATTTACATTGTAAACTTCAACGTATTCCCTTGTCAGTAATCGATGGAGCAAATAGAGAACCAGAAAGACTGAGAACGTCATCAGCCAAATGGATCTAAACACTGTTTAAATAATACTTTAACCAATGTCATAAGAGTATATACTCTTTTCAAGACCACAGGGACGATGTCACCAGACAGGCTTTAGTCTAATCATAAAACAGATCTCAATACGTTTATAAGACTTAAAATCATGCAAAGTATTTTTTCTGAACAAAATGGAATGAAATTAGGAATTGACAAAAGACAGCGGTAAATCTTCAAATGTCTGACAACAGAGCAGTGTACTGGTGAGACACGTGTCGGAGAAGAATGGGAAACTAGAAAATACCTTCAGTTGAACAAAATGAGGGGGCAACATAGAAGCCACGTGTCAAACTGTCGGGACGCAGCTAGTGACACATTTAGGGGGGATGTGTGGCATTGAACATTTATTGGAGGAAGGAGGAAGTGCTGAGAATAGAAAATGTAAGTTTCTACCTTAAGACTGCAGAAAAGAGAAGCAAACCCAAAATGATGAGGAGAAAGGGAATAATAACACTGAAGTGGAAAAAAGAACATTGAAAACAAAAAGTAATGAAACCAAAGTCTTAAAAAAAAATCAACAAATGGATGAAATTGTAGCCAAATTGGGGAATGGAAGAAAGAGAGGGAGGCAGGAAGAAAGGAGGGAAGAAAGGAAAGTGAGAGAGACGGAGAGAAGACACGCGACCAGTCTGAACGTGGAGGGGCCCTCAACGGTACACTCCACAGCCATTCAAAGGTTAATAAGAAAATACTACAAACAGCTCTACACACGCACATTTGACAACTTTGATGAAATGGATCAATTCCGCCAAAGCCACAAAGTACCATAACTCACTCAAGAAGAAATAGATAACCTGAAGAGTCCCATATCCATCAAAGAAATTGAATTTATTGTTTAAAATCTCTCAAAGAAACAGAGAAAAACAAATGCCCAAGCCCGATGATTTCACTGGTGAATTCTGTCAAACATTTAAAGACAAAGTAACACTGTATCTATGTATTTTTTTTTCCCCCAGACAGTAAAGAAGGAAGGACCTCTTCCTAATTCATTTTATGAGGCCAGATCTACTCTGATAAAAAAGGAGGGTACGAAAAAAGATCAATATCTTTCATGAACAGAGATGTAAAAATGCCAAAAAATAGTAAATTGAGTCCCCCAAATATAGAAAGACACGTTCAACATTCAAAACCTAATCACTTCAATCCAGAATATTGTCGTTCAGTCACTCAGTCATGTCTGACTCTTTGAGACTCCACGGACTGCAGCCCGCCAGGTTCCTCCTTCCACGAGAGTCTCCAGGGAAGAACACTGGAGTGGGTTGCCATTTCCTTCTCCAGGGGGTCTTCCTGACCCAGGGATCGAACCTGTGTCTCCTGTGTCTTCGGCATTGGCAGCCGGGTTCTTGAGTACTGAACCACCTGGGAAGCCCCTGATCCAGAATACTAAAGACTAAAAAGAAAAACCCCATGATCGAGTAAAATTCTGCAGAAAAACATTAGACAAAATTCAACTCCACTCGTGGTAGAAGCTGTCAGCAAACTTGACCTGATAGAGTGTCCTGCAAACCCGCTGCTGACATCACAGTCATGGTGCAAGATTCAACGCCTTCCTCCTAAGATCAGCACCAAGACAAGAGTGCCCACGCTCACTGCTTGTAGTTAATATAGGTCTGAAACTGCGAGGCAGTGCATGGAAACAAGGGAAAGAAATAAAGGCATGCATGCTGGAAAGAAAGAAACGAGACGGTAGCTGTTTGCATATGATCTGATTGTGTACAAAGTCCCGAGGAATGAACAACAAAGTTAGCACGTACACACAGCAAGAACGAGTTTTGTAAGACTGAGCGCCGAAGAAGGGATGCTTTCAGACTGTGGTGCTGGAGAAGACTCTGGAGAGTCCCTGGGACTGCAAGGAGATCCAGCCAGTCCATCCTAAAGGAGAGCAGTCCTGAATATTCATTGGAAAGACTGATGCTGAAGCTGAAACTCCAATACTTTGGCCACCTGATGTGAAGAACTGACTTATTGGAAAAGACCCTGATGCTGGGAAAGATTGAAGGCAGGAGGAGAAGGGGATGACAGAGGATGAGATGGTTGGACGGCATCACCGACTCGATGGACACGAGTTTGAGCAAGCTCTGGGAGAGTGGAGGGCAGGAAAGCCTGGAGTGCTGCTGGCCATGGGGTCTCAAAGAGTCGCACACAACTTGGCAACTGAACAATAACAACAAGGATACAAAGGTCAACATTCAAAAATTACATATTTTTATGTACTTTCAATGGATGCTTTCAAACCAAAATTAATAGAAATAATGCCATGTAAAATATTTCCATAAAGTGTGAAATACGGGGCTTTAAATCTAACAAAACATATACAGGATCAATATACCAAAAACCACAAAACATGCATGCAAGAGATCAAAGAAGATCTCTGTCCCCACCTAAACAGTGGAGGGGAGTGTTTGTGGATGGCAGGGCTCAACGTAGCTACGATTTAGATTCCTTCCAAACAGATCTATAGGTTTCCTGCAATTTCAGCAAATACCCCAGTGGGACTCTCTTGTTGTGGACAGAGACACAGGCTCAAAAATGTATGTGGGAGGGCCTTCCCTGGTGGCCCAGTATTAGGACTCTCATCTCTGGCTGCCAAAGGCCCAGCTTCCATGCCTGGTTTGGGAACTAGGAGCCCACAAGCTGCGTGGTGCAGCCAGTGTTTCTTTTTTTAATTGTGGTTGGAAAACCAAAGGACTTAGAATAACCAAAGCACCTTTGAAAGAGAAAAATCGATTTGGAAGAAGCTGATTCTAAGACTTCTCATATGGGACTTCCCCGGTGGTCCAGTGGTTAAGCGTCTGCCTTCCAAGGCAGGGGACACAGGCTCCAACCCTGGTCAGGGGACTATGCTCTATGGTGTGGTTTACCGTGAAGCTACAGTGCTCAAGACATGTGTGACGAGTGGGTGACGGTACAGACCAGGAGGACAGAACAGAAAACAGAGAAACAGACCCACAGAAATATGTCCAAGTGATGCTTGCCACGGTGCAAAGAGGAAGGATGATTTTTTAACAAATGGTGTTGGAACATTTGGGCATTCATATCCAAAAAAGATCTGGAATTAAACTTTATGCCCCATATAAAAACTCTTAAAGGGTCATATATCTAAATACACAAGTAAACAAGTTTTAGAAGGTAGAAACTGGAGTCAATATTTGCAACCTGTTCTGTAAGAAATTCCCAAAACATGATCTAAAAATAAAACTACACAGGATTTCATCAAAACTAAAATTCATTCACTCTGCAGAAGACCCTGTTCAGAGGATGAAAAACTAAGCTGCAAACAGGGAGAAAGTCTTTGCAAATCACATAGCAGATAAAAGGACTTGTATCGGGAAGATGCAAATAGCTTGCAAAACTCAACAGTTAGAAACAAGCCCAGCGGGGAAGAGAAACCCTTCATCGGAGAGCATACACTGATGAGAAATGCACCCACGAAGAGATACTCAACCTGGTTCGCCACCAGGGAAATGAAGATGAAAACCCCGATGAGATGCTGCCAGCATACCAGTCACAGAGGTTCAAGTTAACAAGTCTGACAACAGTGATCACTGGTGAGGATGCTAGCAACTGGGACTCACACGCACTTTGCTGGTGGGAGCGAGAAACAGTCCACACAGCCCTCAGCAAGAAGCTCGACAGTTTCTTGTGAAAGCAAACGCTCTTTTATGTGTGACCCAGCAATTCCATTCCTCGATAATTATTGCAGAGCAACCAAAGCTCCACACAGCACGAAGGTTTACAGTGGCTTTCTTCGAAATCATCAGCAAGCGGAAACAGCACAAGGGTCCTTTGGCTGGTGAGTGGACAGCAGACTGCTGTGCCCATACAGGGAAATACAACCTGGCAACTAAAGAATGAGTGACTAGGGGCCCACGTGTGCTCGCTCCTCGGAAGGAAAGTTGTGACCAACCTAGACAGCATATTAAAAAGCAGAGACATTGCCTTGCCAACAAAGGTCTGTCTAGCCAAGGCTATGGTTTTTCCAGTGGTCATGTATAGATGTGAGAGTTGGACTAGAAAGAAAGCTGAGTGCCGAAGAATGGATGCTTTTGAACTGTGGTGCTGGAGAAGACTCTTGAGAGTCCCCTGGACTGCAAGGAGATCCAACTGGTCCATCTTAAAGGAAATCAGTCCTGCATGTTCATTGGAAAGACTGATGCTGAAGCTGAAACTCCAATACTTTGGCCATCTGATGCGAAGAGCTGACTCATTGGAAAAGACCCTGATGCTGGGAAAGATTGAGGGCAGGAAGAGAAGGGGACAACAGAGGATGAGATGGTTGGATGGTGTCACTGACTTGATGGACATGAGTTTGAGAAAACTCCAGGAGTTGGTGATGAACAGGGAGGCCTGGCATGCTGCAGTTCATGGGGTTGCAGAGTCAGACATGACTGAGCAACTGAACAGAACTGAACCACATGTATGCTTCTCCAGAGCTTTAGGCTGTTGGGAAGAAGCCAGTCTCACTGAGGAATGCATCTGTATCACCCTCTGGGAAAGCTGATCAAGAATGACCAGGAGATGCCGGAGATGCCAGCAGGGTGCAAGGTGTGTCGCTGTGAAGACAGGGCTCCAGCGGGCGTCCTGGGATGAGGAGGCTGCTCTCCACTCTGGGCGTGGCAGCGGTCACAGGAATCTACACTGGTGTGCAGGCTCATACAGCTGTCAACCAATAGAAGTCAGTTTTACTCCATGTTCACTTTTTAAAAATCAAAATTTAAAAAAAAATGATACAATATGTGGATGAGGGTAAGGGTGGGATGATGTGGGAGAAGGACATTGAAGCATGTTAATTTTCATATGTCTAATCAATCGCCAGCCCAGGATTGATGCTCGGGGCTGGTGCAGCGAGATTTCCCGGGGGGGAGGGAGGAGGGAGGGGGTTCTGGAGGGGAAGCATATGTAAACCCATGGTGATATCATGTCATTGTATGGCAAAAACAATAAAAAAAATAAATTAAAAAAAACTCAACATTCAAAGAACTAAAAAAAATAAATAAATAAAATGATACAATAAAGCAAAAATGCCTGATCTTTCAGTGTATATAATACAAGACTGGTGTCATTTCTCTTCTTATCAATTAAAAAAGTGTATAAAAGCTTCTAGTGGGATGTTATTGGACAAGTGAGGGGGTTTTTTTATAGGTAAGAAGTGGGTTTATTTATTTATTTTCTTTTTAAAAGAGTTAATTTATTTTCAGTTGAAGGATAAGTGCTTTGCAGTATCGTGTTAGTTTCCGCCGAACGTCAACGTGAATCAGCCACGTCCCCTCCCTCTTGAACCTCCCTCTCACCTCCCACCCACACCACCCCTCTAGGTTGTCACTGAGCCCCGGTTTGAGGTCATGGTCATACAGCAAATTCCCTCTGGCTGTCTATTTTACCGACAGTGGTGGTGGTGGTTCGGTCGCTCAGTCGTGTCCTACTCTTGTGACCCATGGACCGAGGCCCGCCAGGCTCCTCTGTCCATGGGGCTCTCCAGGCAGGAACACTGGGGTGGGCTGCCGTGCCGTCCTCCATTACATACGGTGGTGTGTGTCTCCACGCCGCCCTCATTTGTCCCAGCCTCTCCTCCCCAACCCCTCCAGTGTCTGGACATCTGTTCTCAAGGTCGGCATCTCCACCGGGAACCAGAGAAGATTTCTGACCAGCAGTGCCCAGGGCTGTCACCCCAGCAACACCGGGAGGGTTCCGGTGTCTGCTTCACCCTCCTGTACCCAGCTCCTAGGGGTTGGGCTAGGCTCAGCTGATGGTGGTCGTGACGTGCTCGCGGAGATTTCAGGACGACAAGGTCAGGGCGATCTGACCGCACCTTCAGCTGTTCGTCTGGATGGTTCTCTCCATTCCCTCTCCTGCGACGTATCTGCCAACACCCCTGCCCCAAGCCTGGTAGCTCCGAGGGGAGGCGGGGTTGGCGTCTGAGTCTGCTCTGTGTTCTGAGGACCTTCTAGATGAGGCAGGACCATGTCCAGCAGCAGACCAGCCCTCCTGGGGCTGGTGGCGCCTGCAGACCCCAGAGGAGGGTTCTCGGGGTGGAGACTGTTTCTCCTTGGCTGCCTGGACAGCGTGGGCTCCACTCCAGGCATGGTGAGGGCGTGCTGGGGCTGCGGGGTCCCCCTGCTACCCAGGATGGGGGCAACGCGTCCACCCCAGACCCTGGCCGGCGCCTCCTCCTGCCCCTACTAATGAAGGGCCCTTGTGCGTCCCGGTGACTCTTCACTAAGCGGGAGTTAGAGCACAAATCAGCATGAAATAATGTTTTTACTAAATTTCTGTTCTCCAGCCTGTGCGATTGTATCAACTTGTTAGTGGGCCTCTGGGAACGCCGCCGTGCATACCGATGCCGGCTCATGCCAATTACCAGGCTGAGTGATGAAATAGCCTTGTATCATTTCACCAGTGCCTGGGAACAGCAGGTGAATGCTATAGTTTATGATTTTCAATTATAAATCAAATAGACTGAGTTCTCGCTTCTCTTAATAAAGGCTGTAAAAGCACTGAAGTGTGTGGACAGGCTTCAGCTTGGCAAAGGAAAAAAAAAGAAAGAAAGAAACAGCTTGGGTTTCTAAGCGATTGCTTGGGTGATGTTATTGTTTTTTTGCCAGTGTCTGATGTGTTTAAGGTTTGGAAGAACGTTTTAGAATGTGTGCAGCCGGTAGGACGTGGAGGCTGAGGGTCCTGTTAATTACCCCGGATGAGCTGGGGCATGGTCTAGGCAGACAGAGTGATCGCATATCCCTCAGGGGAGTCCTGCTCCTCCTGACACAAACCCTGCTGCCCTGAGGAGGCTTCTCCCCTGGACCGCTGGGAATCAAGTCTCTCGGTCCCTGAAGGACGAAGAGACGATGCTCAGAAGGGGGAGGGGCATCTGTGCGGATGGGGGCAGTACGGCCAGTTCTGTTCAGCCTCGGAGACTAAGGAGGCTTCGTTTGTGGATTCTGCCTCACGACGAGCTGGTTGACCTGGGGCGGTTTACCTAACCTCTCTGTTCTCTGTTGCTTCATCTACAGATCTGACAATAATAACCACTCTGGCATAAAACACAGAGTCTGACAAGCTGGCGGCCCCTGGGAAGCTGCTCATTATCGCTCCTGTTTGGAGAGGAAACTGCGGGAGAGGCGGGAGGAACGTGAGTAGCTTCCAGGGTGGTGGACGGAGCCAGCGTGCGGGCAATGACGCAGAGTCGAGCAAAAATGGGAGGTGTGGAAGGTGCACTTTCTGCAGAAAGAAAAGCTCATTCGTCAGTTAGAAAGAGCTGATTACACTGAGCTCAAAATGAGACACTTTCAGTGAAATTTCTAAATGACGAAGATAAAGAAAACTGCCGTGTAGCAGAAGAGAGAAGGGACACCGGCGTGAACGAGGGTCCTTCCGGCTGTGGGCCCCTCCCATGGATAAGGCCCAGATCCTCGAGGAGCTGCCTCCATCCACTTGGCCACAGGCACACCCTTGATTCTTCACCTTATTTCAGATCAACAGAGGCGGTTCCACAAGCGTCTACAGATGGCACCACCGAATGCCCCAACTGTGAACATTTTGAACCCATGTTTTTATTAATAAGCTGCTCCTAACGAATCAAGTCCCTGTGTGAGTGTCCCTGGGGCTGCGGTAATGACTCACCACAAACCTGGTAGCCAGAAGCAGCAGGCATTTACTCCTTCACCGTTTGGAGTCCAGAAGCCAGAACTCGAGGGGCCGGCAGGACCACGCTCCCTGTAGAGGCTTCAGAGGGTCTTGGTCTGTGAGCGTCACCTGACTTCCACCTTCACCTTCACACGGCTGTGTCCCTGTGTGTGTCTCACACCTCCCTCTGCCTTTCTCCTGTACAGGTTGGGGTGCAAGTGTGTGTACTCAGTCACGTCCCACTGTTTGTGACCTCATGCACAGTAGCCTGCCAGGCTCCTCTGTCCGTGGACTTTTCTAGGCAAGAATACTGGAGAGGGTTGCTGAGTCCTTCTCCAGGGGATCTTCCCAACCCAGGGTCAACCTCCCGTCTCTTGTGTCTCCTGCACTGGCAGGCAGAATCTTTACCACTGTGCCACCTGTGAAGCCTACACACACCTTAAACCAGGATGATCTTGTCTGGAGAGCCTCAAGTTTGTTCCATCTGCCAAGATCTCCTTCCCAATAAGGTTGCACTCCCAGGACCCTGGGGTTGAGACACTGACGTATCTTTCAGGGGCCTCTGTCTAAGCCGTGACAGCCCCAAGTGAAGTTTCTGCCCGAGCTTAGCCGCAAGAGCCTCCTCCAGGATGGTGGCTGGTGGCCAGTCTGCAGTGCAGTCTCTGGAGTGGCTGTTCTGCCTGGGCACTTCCCCCTGGGGAGGATCGGAACCCCGGGCTCCTGTGGGGCACGTGTCCCCGAGTTCCAAGGGTCAGCAGGACACACGCGATGATCTCTGGGCCAGCCTCTGAGAGCAGGGGCAGCAGCTATGATGCTTATGGGTGGAGGGAGCCTCCCTCACTGCTGTGGCCCCAGCAGGGACCCACTGGGTACGGAGAGACTGGTCTGAATGTGAGCCTGAGGCCGAGTCAGGATGGTCTAATTAGGATGGCCCTATTGACTTATTATAATCTTCACCCGTTCCTGGGGTCGCAAAGAGTCAGACATGACTGAGTGACTGAACTGGACTGAATATTTCACCCAGACTTCCTGAGGGCCCGCTGCCCATAAGGCACTGGTCCAGAGACCTCTGCTTAGGCTCGAGTGCCAGCCATTCTTCCTGGGAGTCTGTCTACACTGCGTAATCTGCTCACTCAGCCAGGCTTACAGAGATAGAAGCAAAGAAAAAAGGTGTCCACTGGTTCTGCCAAGATTCTAAGAGAAAACCTTTATAATCCAATAATTTGATTTCCAGTGAAGGTTGATTGAATTGAGTTGATTGATTTCTAAGGTGTGAAAGCTATAAGCAAAGAATCATACACACACACACACACACACACACACACACACACACACACACACACAGTCATTCTGTGCAGCCATTTTTAGATGTCACCTGGGGATCTGTGCCCATCAACAAATAGAAAAAAAAAAAATTAAGAGCTCAGTGATGATAAAATGGGGCTTCCTCAGTGGTACTAGTGGTAAAGAACCTGCCTGCCAGTGCAGGAGATGTAAGAGATGCGGGTTCCATCCTTGGGTTGGAAAGATCCCCTGGAGGACGGCATGGCAACCCACTCCAGTATTCTTGTCTGGAGAATCTCAATGACAGAGGAGCCTGGTGGGCTACAGTCCATGGGGTTGCAAAGAGTCAGACATGACTGAAGTGACTTTGCATGCACACACAATGGTAAAATAATGGCAGAACAGGGTTTATTTGGAGCACTGGAATTATTTAAATGTGGAACAATTTTTTAAAATTCTGAAGGAAAGTAAAGCACTAATCTTGTAAATAGCATACGTGGGAGGATATGAAGTGAGTGGGGAAGATGTGGGGGGATAAGGGATCCAGGGAAGACAGTGAGGAGAGCATTTCCAGCTTTTTGTCTGAGGTTCAGGCTGTTCAGCTGCAGTTTGACTGTGGACCAGAGTGAGCTGACGCTGAGATTAGATGCTGTACCATATGCCTATGAGAGTTTATTCTGTTGCGTAATATCAGCCCGGTGTCGGAACACTAGGGCTGCCTGGAGACTAGACCTGCTCCGTCTCTCTGCTGCACCATCATTTAGCACACGGCATTTGCTCCCAGAGGGCCTTGGCACCCAAGATGACTGCAGGGGCACCGACCGCCACACTTGTCTTCCAGGCAGCAAGACACAGTCAAGGGACACAAGGACACTCCCTGGCCATCTCTTAAGGAATCTTCCATAAGTCCCACTCAGCAACTTCCTCTTACATCTCATTGGCCAGAACTTAGTCAAGTCACCATCCTTATTTCAGGGAAAATGTGACTTTTTAGAGCTCATTGATGCCTTAAGGAAAAGTTACTTTAAAAAATTTTTCTTTCTTTCTTTTTTTTTAAGCCAAATATAAAACAGGATGGGTATTGGGTGGTCAATTAGCCACCTTTGCCATGGATGGGCAACAGGACTTACAGGAGTAAGTCAGGCCGTGGATTTACAGGAGTCCCAATGTTAATATCAGACAGAGAGAAATTCATGAAGAGAGGCATCAAAGGAGAAAGTTATGATTTTATAAATGTAAAAGCTAACCTCACATGTACAGGAAAACTTGTGATCAACAGATAAGGTAGAAAAAGGCAAAAGAAAGAGTTTTATACATCCACAGAGTAATTGGCAATAGCAGAATGGTAGAAAAATAGTTAATACATATATTTCACTTTTTGCCATATTGGTAAGATAAATCATCATAATAAATCATAAATAATGAGTCATAGTAAGGCACTATAGGCTCTGATGAGTGTTATCAATTAGGTACATTTGTTTATCACTCAGCAAATACACACGGACACAGTACCCATCTACATGTCAGGTAATATTCACCTGTCAAACAGCTAAGAGAGGACAGCCCTCCTGACCCGTGAAGCATACTGTCTGGGGTAAGTGGACTGATGAAACATTAATCATTGAAATATGATTCTTGTGGGGACTATCTATTTTTTCCTAGAACCACTGGAACATTTGTAAAGATGAACATTTGTAAGATGAATTCTTCAGTCATAAATAAATCAACAATCTATTACAAAAATCACAAATTTTTCATATTCTTCTTGCAAACTACACTGTCACAAAGCTAGAAAATAATAAAAATACTTTAAGAAAATACGGAATGTGATTTCTCTTAATTTGTTATCAGCAGAAGGAAAGAAAGAGAAAGAAAGAAGAGGGCAGGGAGGGAGGGAGGAAGAAGGAAACAGAAAGAGAGAGAGGAAGAAAGACTTCACTACAGACGGTGCTGAAAGGATGCATCCTAACTTATGGCCTTCAGCCAGCTAACCCTCAAAGGAGAATCCAGAACTGGGAGTTACTTTACCAGAAAACAACTTTACAGACAGAAAAATTCTATTTGTTAGCTTTGGGTGCCTAAGAAGTTCAGTCAGTTCAGTCGCTCAGTCGTGTTCAACTCTTTGCGACCCCATGAACTGCAACATGCATGCCTCCCTGTCCATCATCAACTCCCAGAGTCCACCCAAACTCATGTTCATTGAGTCGGTGATGCCATCCAGCCATCTCATCCTCTGTCATCTCCTTCTCCTCTTGCCCTCATTCTTTCCCAGTAACAGAGTCTTTTCAAATGAGTCAGTTCTTCATATCAGGTGGCCAAAGTATTGGAGTTTCAGCTTCAACATCAGTCCCACCAATGAATACCCAGGACTGATCTCCTTTAGGATGGACTGGTTGGATCTCCTTGCAGGCCAAGGGACTCTCAAGAGTCTTCTCCAACACCACAGTTCAAAAGCATCAATTCTTTGGTGCTCAGCTTTCTTTATAGTCCAACTCTCACATCCATACATGACCACTGGAAAAACCATAGCCTTGACTAAACAGACCTTTGTTGGCAAAGGAATGTCTCTACTTTTTAATATGCTGTCTAGGTTGGTGATAACTTTCCTTCCAAAGAGTAAGCATCTTTTAATTTCATGGCTTCAAGCACCAATTGCAATGATTTTGGAGCCCCCCAAAATAAAGTCAGCCGCTATTTCCACTGTTTCTCCATCTATTTGCCATGAAGTGATGGGACCTGATGCCATGATCTTACTTTTCTGAATGTTGAGCTTTAAGCCAACTTTTTCACTCTCCTCTTTCACTTTTATCAAGAAGCTATTTAGTTCTTATTCATTATCTGCCATAAGGGTGGTATCATCTGCATATCTGAGGTTATTGATATTTCTCCCAGCAATGTTGATTCCAGCTTGTGCTTCTTCCAGCCCAGCGTTTCTCATGATGTCCTCTGCATCTAAGTTAAATAAGCAGGGTGACAATATACAGCCTTGACGTACTCCTTTTCCTATTTGGAACCAGTCTGTTGTTCCATGTCCAGTTCTAACTGTTGCTTCCTGACTTGCATGCAGTTTTTCAAGAGGCAGGTCAGGTGGTTTGGTATTCCGATCTCTTTAAGAATTTTCCAGTTTATAGTGATCCACACAGTCAAAGGCCTTGTCATAGTCAATAAGGCAGAAATAGATGTTTTTTTCTGGAACTCTCTTGCTTTTTTGATGATCCAGCAGATGTTGGCAATTTGATCTCTGATTCCTCTGCCTTTTCTAAAACCAGCTTGAACATTGGGAAGTTCATGGTTCACGTATTGCTGAAGCCTGGCTTGGAGAATTTTGAGTATCACTTTACTAGCATGTGAGGTGAGTGCAATTGTGTGGTAGTTGGAGCATTCTTTGTCATTGCCTTTGTTTGGGATTGGAATGAAAACTGACCTTTTCCAGTCCTGTGGCCACTGCTGAGTTTTCCAAATTTGCTGGCATATTGAGTGCAGCACTTTCACAGCAGCATCTTTCAGGATTTGAAATAGCTCAACTGGAATTCCATCATCTCCACTAGCTTTGTTCGTAGTGATGCTTCCTAAGGCCCACTTGACTTCACATTCCAGGATGTCTAGCTTTAGGTGAGTGATCACACCATTGTGATTATCTGGGTGATGAAGATCTTTTTTGTGCAGTTCTCCTGCCACCTCTTCTTAATATCTTCTGCTTCTGTTAGGTCCATACCATTTCTGTCCTTTATTGAGCCCATCTTTGCATGAAATGTTCCCTTGGTATCTCTAATTTTCTTGGAGGGATCTCTAGTCTTTCCCATTCTGTTTTTTGCCCCTCTATTTCTTTGCACTGATCGTTGAGGAAGGCCTTCTTATCTCTCCTTGCTATTCTTTGAAACTCTACATTCAAATAGGAATATCTTTTGTTTTCCCCTTTGCTTTTCACTTCTCTTCTTTTCACAGCTATTTGTAAGGCCTCCTCAGATAGCTATTTTACTCTTTTGCATTTCTTTATCTTGGGGATGATCTTGATCCCCGTCTCCTGTACAATGTAACGAACCTCAATTCATAATTCATCAGAAACTCTATCAGATCTAGTCCCTTAAATCTATTTCTCACTTCCATTGTATAATCATAAGGGATTTGATTTAGGTCATACCTGAATGATCTAGTGGTTTTCCCTACTTTCTTCAATTTAAGTCTGAATTTGGCAATAAGGAGTTCATGATCTGAGCCATAGTCAGCTCCTAGTCTTGTTTTTGCTGACTGTATAGAGCTTCTCCATCTTTGGCTGCAAAAAATATAATCAGTCTGATTTCGGTGTTGACCATCTGGTGATATCCATGTGTAGAGTCTTCTCTTGTGTTGTTGGAAGTGGGTGTTTGCTATGACCAGTGTGTTTTCTTAGCAAAACTCTATTAGCCTTTGCCCTGCTTCATTCTGTACTCCAAGGCCAAATTTGCCTGTTACTCCAGGTGTTTCTTGACTTCCTACTTTTGCATTCCAGTCCCCTATAATGAAAACAACATCTTTTTTGGCTGTTCGTTCTGTAAGGTCTTGTACGTCTTCATATAACTGTTCACCTTCAGCTTCTTCAGTTTTACTGGTCGGGGCATAGACTTGGATTACTGTGATATTGAATGGTTTGCCTTGGAAACGAACAGAGATCATTCTGTCATTTTTGAGATTGCATCCAATACTGCATTTTGGACTCTTGTTGACTGTGATGGCTACTCCATTTCTTCTAAGGGATTCCTGCCCACGGTAGTAGATATAATGGTCACCTGAGTTAAATTCACCCATTCCAGTCCATCCTAGCTCGCTGATTCCTAGAATGTCGATGTTCACTCTTGCCATCTCCTGTTTGACCACTTCCAATTTGCCTTGATTCATGGACCTGACATTCCAGGTTCCTATGCAGTATTGCTCTTTATAACATTGGACCTTGGTTCTATCACCAGTCACATCCACAACTGGATGTTGTTTTGGCTTTGTCTCCATGCCTTGATTCTTTCTGGAGTTATTTCCCCACTGATCTCCAGTAGCATATTGGGCACCTACCGAACCGGAGAGTTCATCTTTCCATGTCCTATCTTTTTGCCTTTTCATACTACTCATGGGGCTCTCAAGGCAGGAATACTGAAGTGGTTTGCCATTCCCTTTTCCAGTGGACCACGTTCTGTCAGACCTCTCCACATGACCCTTCCGTCTCGGGTGGCCCTACATGGCGTGGCTTAGTTTCACTGAGTTAGACACGGCTGTGGTCCATGTGATCAGACTGGCTAGTTGTCTGTGACTGTGTGTCTGCCCTCTGATGCCCTCTCGCAGCACCTACCGTCTCACTTGTTTCTCTTACCTTGACTGTGGGGTATCTCCTCACAGCCGCTCCACAAAGCACAGTCACTGCTCCTCACCTTGGAGCCACTGCATGTCCAAGGTGCCTCAGAAACTGTCCCCCGAACTTTGTGCACACAAACCACGCCTGTGTCTGCTTTGTGGGTCGCTGGGTTGCTCCCCTGACCTGGGTCTGCAGGGCTGGTCTCTGCTGGGCTCTCACGCACCCATGTCTGCTGGCGGGAAGGCCAGCTGATTGAGCCCTGCCCTGGTCACTCACAGGGTGGTGGGCAGGCATGCGCCAGGCACACAGGCTCTGTGTGTGGTCCTTTGCAAGCGGGCCAGAGGGTCTGCTCCACACGGTGGGCGCAGGCTTCCAAGGGCAGCAGGTGGACGAGCCCCAGTAGGAGCATTTTCCATATCCCTGCTGTGTCCATTCTGCGATGGACCCAGAAGCCAAGGTAAATTACATGGCGAAGCCCAGAGTCAGGGCGGGAGGGACTTCCCGAGGGCAAGCGCACAGACTGGTCGAGCGTCAGAGCCACTTCTGCCCAAGTCTCCTGCAGTGTTTAATTACAGCAGAGAAAACACAGAGCAGGGTTACAGAAGCAGGAAAATGATTAAATAAGGAAGATGGAAGCAGAAACAGGTGATGTAAAAAACAGAGTTGTTAAATGTACTCAGGAGCTTGCCATCTGTAACAAGAACAAGGCCGTCAGGAAACTTTATCAAACATAAACAACAACAAAGAGTGAAACGGACACTCACCACCAGAGCCAAAGTCTTTGAGTTTACAGAAGAGCAAGCAGGGACAACTTGGTGTCATATGAGAATCCTAGTGACAGCGACGTGTGAATATAGTTCTAAAAATGATCATGGTTTAAATTTATTACATGATAAATTGAAAGATATTCATCATTTAATAAATTTAAATGATGTTCTGAAGATGTGAACTTTATAAAAAGGAACTCAAGGATATATACAAAGCTTGGGTACATCTACATATCCAAGGCCAATAACCGAGGTAGAAACCACGAGAAGCAAGTCAAGTCAGAAGTGACTGGTCCAACAGCAACTGGAGGCTGGGTGAGGGCCAGGGCAATTGCACGGCTGGTAATACAACAGAAGCTGAGCAGAACCCCCAGACCAGTCAGAGTGGTCCCTCAGAGAAGTTGGGGCCAGATATTGCACTGCTAGCGAGAGTCGTGGCAGCGTAAATGCTTGTTGAGCATTGCATTCTCCTTTTGGAACAAGCAGACAGAACCATCATGTAAGCCCTAGTTTGTTTAGGCAAATGTACCCACACAAGATGTTATCCAGAGAGGATTATGGAGCACGAGAGGCAATGAGCAGAGAAAAAAAAAAAAGAATAGCTATATAGTCAAGAGAAATGATTCACAATCTTTTAAAAGTTAGGTTTATTGAGTTTTCTTTTATATAAAAGCAAAACTCACCGTTAAAAAAATGTGCAGTTCTACAAATTGTGACAAGAACAGAGGGTCACGCGTCAATATCTTCCTTAATCAAGATAAAGAACGCCTCTGTTACCTTCCAAAGGTCTCTCATTCCCCACACGGCCGAACCCCCTCCGCACCCACAGCCCGCGGCAGCCGCTGGTCTGCTTGCCACCTCTGTAGTTCGCCTTTGCAGTTTGTTACACAAACGGTCACACGTTATGCAACCTTTGCTTCTGGCTTCTTTCAACTTATTGTAACGCGCCTGAGATCCACCCACGTCACTGGGATTGGTAGCTTGTGCTTCTGTCTTTTTTCCGAGTCACATTTCACTGTCGGGATCTATCTCGACTTGTTCGTTCACCAGGGGATGGACATTTATCTACAGCATTTTTGTTTTCAACTGCGAGCAAAGTGTCTGTGAAGGTCCACATACAGGTGTCTGCGTGACTGTATGGTTCTATTTCTCTTGGTATTTCTCTTGGACAAACATCCAGACGTGGGATTACTGGGTTGTTTGGTGGTCCACATACAGGTGTCCGCGTGACTGTATGGTTCTATTTCTCTTGGACAAACATCCAGATGTGGGATTACTGGGTTGTTTGGTAATCCCAAACTGTATGTTTCACTTCAAAAGAAACTGTCCGGTTGGTTTCCAGTGGGTGGGGGAGATCACCATTTTGCATTCCTACCAGCAAAGGATGAGAGTTCTCGGTGCTCCATGTTTTTGCCAGCAGTTGATATTAACCATATTTTTACAAAGTTTATTTCACTGAACTATTCCGGTTGGGTGATGACATTTCGATTTTAACGTACTTGCATTTCCATACTGCCCAGTGATGCCAAGTATCTTCTCACATACTTTGTGCTTATTTGGTATCCGTACATCTCCTTCAGTGAAGTGTCTGTTCAAATCTTTTATCCACTTAATTTTTTAAATTGGAATGTCTATTTTCTTATTATTGACATCTGTAAACATTTCAATATGCTTTTTAAAACCAGTGTTTCACTAAACATTCAGGTCTTTTCTTTCAGTCTCTGCTGGTCATTTTGTGTTCTTACAAGTTCTTTTTCAATAAGCATTTTTCAGTTTTGATGAAGTCCAGTGTAACATTTTCTCCTTCTGTGATTTATGCTTTCTGTAGCCTATCAAACTACTTGCTTAACTCAAAGCCATGAAGATTTTCTTTTATTTTCTGCTAGAAGTTGTATAGCTTTAGGCTTTTGATCTATGATTAATTCCAGATAATTCTTCTATATAGTCCAAGGTATGGATTGAGGTTAATTTTTCTGCATATGGAATCTCATTATTCTAGTACCACTTTTTTGAAATAATTATTCTCCAGTGAATTGCCTTAGCACCTTTATTGAAAATTAATTTAAAAATGTAAAGTACACATAATAACACATACATACAAATTGTCGTTCAGTCACTAAGTTGTGTCCAGTTCTTTGTGACCCCATGGACTGCAGCATGTTAGGCTTCCCCATCCTTCCCCGTCTCCTGGTGTTTGCCTAAGTTCATGTCCATTGCCTTGGTGATGCCAGCCAACCACCAAATGTACGTGTACATGTGATGAAACTGATTCTAAAGTTTATTTGGAAATTCAAGGAAGGTAGAATATAAAACAATTATGGAAAGGAAGGACAAAGTGGGAAGACTCTTATGATTTCAAGACTTACTATAAAGCTACAACCGCATGACCATGTGAAAGAATGGTGTTGATGAAAGCTAAGACGTCTAGGTTGATGGAGCAGAGTAAAGAGCTAACGGGACTTAGATGGCTAAAACTTCAGAGAGAATTTCTGGAGAGAAACAGAGAGAGCACAGCCTGATATCTGGAATGGCTTTTCCCTTCCAGGTGGTTGCTGACTTGCCAGCCGTGCATCAAAAGCTGAGGAACTGACCTCTGTCTACACACCAGTGGAGTTTTGGGGTCAAAGTGTGGGTTCATGGCTTGACAAAAATAGGGGACCTCATACACATGCTAGGATCTCAGTGTGAAACTGAAAGGGTTAGTCCTTCAGTCATGTCTGAGTCTTTGCGACCCCATGGACCGTAGCCCTCCAGGCTCCTCCATCCATGGGATTCTCCAGGCAAGAGTACTGGAGTGGGTTGCCATTTCCTCCTCCAGGGGATCTTCCCAACCCAGAGATCAAATGCAGGTCTCCTGCACTGCAGGCAGATTGTTTATCATTTGAGCCATTAGGTGGAGAACCTAAATACTCTATGCTCTGGAATAGGGGAGAATGGGAACTAATAGCCCTCACAAGTCCAGGCTTGAATCATCTTGCTCTCTAACTGGATTAGAGGGACCTGCTCTTGCCTGACCACCTAATTAAAAAGCAAAGACTTCGTGGAACAGCGTCATTCAGAGGCTCCAATGACATTGCCATGCTTTCACTTACCATGTTCAGCATTCAAAAAAGATAAGCAGACACTGATTGGACGTTAAGAAAAAAAATAAGCAATGAAAACAGACTCACGGGAAATTTGGGTATTGATCTGTCAGAACAAATACTAAAATGACTGTAATTAAAGTATTCAATGACAAACCTAGACAGCATATTAAAAAGCAGAGATATCACTTTGTTGACAAAGGTCCATATAAGGCAAAGCTATGGTTTTTTCAGTAGTCCTGTATGCATGTATGCATGTGTGAGCTGGACCACAAAGAAGTCTGAGCAGCAAAGAATTGATGCTTTTGAACTGTGGTGCTGGAGAAGATTCTAGAGAGTCCTTTGGACAACAAGGAGATCAAACCAGTCAATTCGGAAGGAAATCAACCCTGAACATTCATTGGAAGAACTGATGCTGAAGCTCTAATACTTTGGCCTCTTGACACGAAGAGCTGACTCACTGTAAAAGACCCTGATGCTGGGAAAGATTGAGGGCAGGAGGAGAAGGTAGCAACAAGACAAGATATTTGGATGGCATCACTGACTCAGTGGGCATGAATTTCTGCAAACTCTGAGAGATGGTGAAGGACAGGGAAGCCTGGCTTGCTGAGGTCCATGGGGTGGCAAAGAGTCAGACCTGACTTAGCGACTGAACAACAATAGCAAGACATTCAACAAATTAAAATACAAAGAGAATGCCAGCAGGAAGCATAAACATGTTTAAAAAGCTATAAAGAAAATTCCAGAACTGCAAAAACAGCTAAAATAAAGAATTCCGTTCAGTGTGTGTGTCCGACTCTTTGCAACCCTGTGGACTGTTTCCATCAGGCTCGTCCATGAGGCTTTTCCAGGCAAAAATACTGGAGTGGGTAACCATTCCCTTCTCCAGGGGATCTCCCTGACGCAGAGACTGAACCCCCGTCTCCTGCATCTCCTGTGTTGGCAGGCGGATTCTGTACCACTGTGCCACCTGGGAAACCCTAGAGAATTAAAAAAAAAAAACATTTTATTTGCAGTTTAGACATCACTTAAAAAGAAAATTAATAAAACAGAAGCTAGAGGACAGGCTGTTGCTCACATGGCCACAGCGTTTGGGGAATTCCCGGAGGGCCGGAACTCTCTGTCCTCCCATCGTCCCTGAAAGCGGCGAGTTCTAATGAGCTGCTCAGACCACTGGCTGCAGGCAGCCTGGGTGTCCTTGCTTCTTGCCTGGCAGGAGGCAGGGAGGGGGTGGTGGGGGCCAGGAGGAAAGGCAGGGATTCCAGCTGGACTATTTACTGTCTGCAGTTCAACCCATGGAAACGTCTAGAGCTGAACGTGGGTTGGCAAAGCCCAGAGTGGATGAAATGCCTTCCAAACAAGAGCCAGCTCTGTTCTGCTCTCTGAAGCTTGTCTGCTCTGCTAAACTTTTGTTGTTGTTGCTGTTTTTATTTTCTTTAGTTTTCATTTTATGTTGGAGTATAGCTGATTTATCATGCTGTGTTAGTTTTGATGTAGAGCGCAGTGAGTCAGTTATGTAGACACATATATCTGGGTTTTTTTCAGGTTCTTTCCCCATACAGATAGATTAACACAGACTATTGAATAGATTTCCCGGTGCTACACCGTAGATCCTTGTCGTTTAGCTACTTTACAGGTAGTAGTATGTATCTGTTAACCCCAAACTCCTAATTTATCCCTCCCCCTTCCCTTTCCCCTCCAGTAACCACATGTTTGTTTTCCAAGTCTGTGAGTCTGTTTCTGTTTTGTAAATACGTTTATTTGCATCATCATTTTAGATGGGTTCCTAAAACTAAATTTAGCACACCCTGTGTTTCGATCATGTCTAACTCGTCATCACGAGAGCTGCTCTTGCGAGCGTTCTGCACTGGTGCCTCCGTGTTACTCAGGCACCGAGCTGGGCAAAATGTTCGTCTGGAGCTCTCCGTGGCTGTTACGGAAGAACGTGAATGGATCTCGGCCAACTCTCCGTAGCTGTTACAGAAGAACGTGAACGGATCTCTGCCAACCCCGCACTTGGCTGACAGAAGGCCCTGGAATGTTGGAGGAGGTGTCCACTGTGAAAATTCTGGTGCTTCTCTGAGTGGCTCTCCAGAGATTCTCAGCCAAGAAGCAGACTCTTTGCTCAGGACCATACCTGCATGTCACACGAATGCTGGAGAGAGAATCCCAGAAATCCTGGCCAAGCCAACTCACACAAATGTCTTGTAATTATTGACTTCTCTTGGGTCTGTATATATTTTGGTGGTGTTGTTTCTGTTTAGTTGCTAAGTTGTGTCTGACATTTTGCAACTCCACAGACTGCAGCATGCCAGGCTTCGCTGTCCTTCACTGTCTCCTGGAGTTTGCTCAAACTCATGTCCACTGAGTTGGTGATGCCATCCAACTATCTCATCTTCTGTTGTCAACCTTCTCCTCCTGTCTTCAATCTTTCCCAGCATCATGGTCTTTTCCAGTGAGCTGGCTCTTTCCATCAGGTGGCCGAAGTATTGGAGCTTCAGCATCAGTCCTTCCGATGAATATTCAGGGCTCATTTCCTTTGGGACTGACTGGTTCCATCTCCTTGCAGTCTAAGGGACTCTCAGGAGTCTTAGAGTGTTCTCTAGCACCACAGTTTGAAAGCACCAATTTTTTGGTGCTCAGTTTTCTTTATGGTCCAGCTCTCACATCCATACATCACTACTGAAAAAAACCATAGCTTTCACTATACGGACCTTTGTCAGCAAAGTGATGTCTCTGCTTTTTAATACGCTGTCTAGGTTGGTCATAGCTCTCCTTCCAAGGAGCAAGTGTCTTTTAATTTCATGGCTGCAGTCACCACCTGCAGTGATTTTGGAGCCCAAGAAAAGAAAATCTGTCATTGCTTCCACTGTGGCCCATTTTTCTTCTTTTGGAGCTGTCTTTGTTATACCTGGTTTGTAAGAGTTCTTCAAACATTAAGAGAAACAACACTTTACCAGTTCATTTGCCTTTTAAATTTGTTAATGGTATTTATTTTCCTTATGTAGGTTTTATTGTCGTATAGTCAGATCACTGGTCTGTTGCCAGTAGGTTTGCCATCAGAGACACGTGCAGAAAAGCTTTCCTTACCCAGAGATGATAAAAGTATAATTGCTTTGTAGATTATAGAAGTAAATATTGCCTTACAGATTAAGTGTTTAAAAACATTTTAGATCTTAAATTCATCTGGGATCTATTTTCGTGTAAGTGTAAAAGAGAGATCTGTCTCAATATTTTCCCAAGCGGCTAACTAATTATACTAATTATATTGATTGTAGAAAAAAAGCCTCTTCTTTTCCCCTTGGATTTGAAACATCACCTTTATCATAATTTCCACCCTCACCTTTTCTCTCTTTTGGTCCCTGCTTTTTTTCCTCTCCTGATGCTAACATCATACTCTTAATTACTGTAGCTTTGTAATTGGCTTTACTATCTAGAGTGAATGTAATTTTGTGATTAATGAAACTCTTGAAGTCATAATTCCATGCCCACTTGGGCTCTGCCTTTCTCCCTAAAGACTGTTGTTTTTGGAAATAAAAGCAGCTTCCCAGGTGGCTGAGCAGGTGAAGGAACTGCCTGCCAATGCAGAAGGCACAGGAGACTCGGGTCCGAGTCTCAACCAACTCCTGATCCCTGGGTTGGGAGGAAATAGCAACCCACTCCAGTATTATTTCCTGGAAAATTGCATGGCCAGAGGGGCCTGGCGGACTAGGGTCCATGGGGTCCCCAAGAGTCAGACACGGCTTACTGACTGAGCAAGCGCATGGATATAAAAAGCTACCTTTTAATCTGATTTCATACTCTTTCCCTCTGTTCCTCGACCTACCCCTGCCTGGCATGGGGATGCCCCACCCTCTGCCTCACTGGGAACTCTCAGTCCCAACCCAAGAGAAACCCTTTCTGGACTTTTCCCCCTGTTGTTGTTTAGTCACTCAGTCGAGTCAGACTCTTTGCGACCCCGTGGACTGCAGCACGCCAGGCTTCCCTGCCCTGGACCATCTCCGGGAGCTTGTTCAAACTCGTGTCCAATGAGTCGGTGATGCCATCCAGCCATCTCTCCCTCTGTCGTCCGCTTCTCCTCCTGCCTTCAATTCTTCCCCATCACACCCTTACTATATATATACAACTCATCATTTTGCAAGGATATGGATGAGACATCCCTAACATATACCACCCTCCCCCTGGCTGGAATTTAAACCCGTAAGGCAGAAACCACACTCAGCACAGCTCACTCACTGTCTGCAAAGGAAGGTACTTGGAATGAACTAGTGGGCTCTGACCTCCTCTGAATGACGCAGAGAGCACCCTCCGTAGACTGGCCAGAACCTAACTTTCTGCATCATTTCTCCATGTTCCATCTCCCTCCAAATCTCTTTCCCAAGCCACATCGGCTTCGCTGCCCCCTTCACCGGCCTCTCCCTGCTGGACGCTTCTTTCTCCTTCCAGGTCGTGGCCCGCTGTAGCCTCTTCAGCAGAAGCTGCCAAGAAGCTGCAGGCAGAGCAGAGGCACCCCACTTTCTACCTCCATCTGACCTGCCTGATCCGAGGGCGGAGTCCTCGGGGTGAAACGCTTCCCACCCAGGAACCGCGGGGCTTGTCTGAGCTGGCTGAACTGGCACAGGCACAAAATGAACTTCCCTCCAACAAAACAAAGTGGAAAATCTATCCAATCAATTCAAACACCAAGGGGCCTCTCTAATTCAGTGTCGACACTCACTGCTTCTTCTCTGTGTGTCTTTTCCTTCTGGCTGAGGCTCCGAAGTATTTTGCACCTTAAAAAACACAAAACAACAAAAAACACCCCACAACTCGAACTTGCCCTTATTTGGGATCAATATATGATTTAGTTCTCTTGCCACAAATACACACCCCAAATCAAATAACTTGATTGGTATTTAATTTTCTGTTCGCTGTTTGTCTTCCCTCGGCTGTCACCAGATGGGGTCTGTTTGTGGCTGGGTGTGTTTTTTAGAATGAAGATTTAATGCTGCTCATTATGGCCACCTGTCCTGCGAACTCCCCAGACGCTCCTGAGCCTGTCTGTCCAGCTTCCTTCCCGACAATTTCAGCGCCCAGCCTGGATGTTTTAGTTCTCACGGTCAGAAAAGCTCTGCTCACACGTGGGCCAGAGTCAGCGCTCCAGGAAGGTGTGTAAGATGGGAGTGCGATGTCTTCTCGCAGCTTCGTCACCCTTGCCGGGTCCTGGGGTGGTGGGGGAGCTGGGGTGGGTAGGCTTTTTGTGTCAGAGAAGCAGGCTGTGCAAGGAGGGGAGAGGGTGGTGGGTACGCTGACCTTGTCGTCATCTCTCTGCACCCTCTCCTCCAGGGCCCCTCACCTGTCCCCCGGCTGTGCGCACCTGTCCCAGAGGCCTTCTGGTCTCCAGGTACTTCCTGAACTCCTCTCCCCACCACACACATGTCCTCCCACCTGGCCCAGACTCATCTCCCAGAGGGACCCCCCTTCTACTTCCAGGACCCCTGGAAAAGCACCTCCCAGCACTGAGAGGTCTGACAGGGAGTCCCTCTCTATGCTCTGAGCCTGGAGGTCACAGGGATGCCTTCAAAGTGAAACCCAGTCAGCTCCCCTGTGTTGTGTCCCTCTCAACCCATGTGTTGCAACCCAACCCCCAGTGATATTAGAAAGGATATTAGTGACATTAGGAAGGTGAAAAGTGTTCGTCCCTCAGTCGTGTTTGACTCTGCAAGCCCATGGGCTGCAGCCAGCCAGGCTCCTCTGCCCATGAGATTTCCCAGGCAAGACTACGGGAGTGGGTTGCCATGCCCCCTCTCCAGGGCATCTTCCCAGCCCAGGGGTTGAACCTGGGTATCCTGCAGTACAAGCAGATTCCTTACCATCTGAGCCACTTGGGAAGCCTTGGTGACCTTATGAAGTGGGGCCTTTGGGAGGAGATTAGGCCTTGCGGTGGGGCCACCCAGAGGGGATAGTGCCCTTGTAACAGTGGCCTCACCTTCTCTGCCGTGTGGGGACACAGGGACTAGATGACTCTATGAACCGTGAAGCAGGCTCTCGTCAGACACGAAATCAGCTGACACCTTGATGTTGGACTGCTAGCCTCCAGCTCCATGAGAAACAAAATCTGTCGTCTATAAACTGCTGAGCCTATGCTGTTTTGTTTTAGCAGCTGGAATAGACTGAGACAGCCTCCTGGTTCAAATGAGTCAGTGGCTCTTGAATCACAAACCTGAACCCCCAGTGTGGCAGGTGGGGCTCAGAGGTGTGGGCCTTGGGCCCTCCCCAAGGAGTCAGAATTTCACTTCTCTCTGCTCTCTGGCCCCAGCCTCCCTTCCACAGCTTCTGGTTGCCTGGTAACCAGTTATAGAAGAGATGGGGAAGGGGACTAAGGAAAGGAGATGGGGAGGGAAGGTGATTGAAACTTTGGTTAAAAGCAGAAATCCCACTTCTGGGCATATACTTGGAGAAAACCACAATTCTAAAAGACACAGATGCCCCGGGGTTCACTGCAGAACTATTTACAATAGCCAGGACATAGAAGCAACAACCCAGGTGTCCACTGACAGATGTATGCATAAGAAAATATGCTACATACAGACAATGGAATATTACTCTGCCACCAAAGGGAATACATTTGAGTCAGCGGAAGTGAGGTGAATGAACCTAGAGCCTGTTATACAGAGTGAAGCAAGTCAGAAAGAGAAAAACAAATGCCATATGAAAAGGCTTATGTATGGCATCTAGAAAATGCTGAACCTATTTGCAGGGAAGGGGTGGAGACGCAGATGTCGAGAACGGACTTGTGGACACAGCAGGGGGAGGGAGGGGATGAAAGGAGACGGCAGCATCCACACATACACGCCATCGCGTGGTGCTCTCTGGCGACCAGAGAGCAGCCTATTTGCAGGGAAGGGTGGGGTAGGGGAGGGGAAGAAGGCCCAGGAGGGAGGAGATGTATGTATGTTCATGGCTGATTCATGTTGTTGTATGACATAAACCAACACAACCCTGTAAAGCAATTTTTCTCCAATTAAAAAGTAAATTCATGTATACAAAAGTAACTCTTAACTCAGCAGAACCGTTTCTCATGGAGGAGGGTGCTGTGAAATTGGTGTCATTTGTAGCTGGTAGCTTTGTAAATTGGTGCCATTTTCTCAGAAAATGGTCTGGCAGCAAGTAACAAAAGCTGTAAAAGCGTTCACACCCTGTGGAAATAATCTAAAATGTGGAAACTTTTTTATTTTTCTAGGGAAAAAAGGATGTTCACAGAGCATTATGAATGAAGCAAGGGCAGCCTCTCTGCAGACAGGGGTCCAGGTTTAGCTATTTATAGAATGGTGGGCTTAGAATTTCCTGGGGAAAGAAATCCTCACCGAACTATGTGCTTTGATGTTTATGAGTTATTTAACGATTGAAAAATGCTTACCATCTTTTTGTTTTAAATTTCTCACGCTTGCGTGCAAAGTCGTGTCTGACTCTGTGATGCCGTGGACTGCAGCCCGCCAGGCTCCTCTGTCCATGGAGTTTTCCAGGGAAGAATACCAGAGTGGGTCGCCATTTCCGTCTCCAGGGGATCTTCCCGACCCGGGGACCCAACCCACATCTCTTACGTCTCCTGAGCCGGTAGGCGGGCTCTTGACCACTAGTGCCACCTGGGGATAGTCAGAAGGGTGGCCGCTGCTGTGCGCTCGCGCACAACTCCCTCCTCACAAACAACCAAGCTAAGGATGCTGACCGGGCCTGGGCCTACTGGTCCCCACAAGCTCTGGTGCAGCCTAAGGACTTTGCTTCAGAAGCTGGCTCAGGCTCCTGGTTGCATCAGGCACCTGGGGTCTGTGCCCCCTGAGTGAGCTGTTGGCATGGCCGGCCCCGCCTCCACAGCCTCCCCCGACCACGTGGCTGACCTGCCCCTATCTGTCCATCCCTAAAGGACCTGTTGTCTCAGTGCTGCTTTGACAGTGTCGCCTGCACCCAGGGCCTTACTTACTGATGCTCTTTTGCGTTTGCTGGTTCCCGTTCACGGCAATGCCTGACCTGTAGGTGGTGCCCTGTGCTTCCACTGTGCTAGAATCAGCGCTTGAAAGGCGGATGCTGACCCCCTCTGCATCTGCCATGACGGTCTCAGTCAGTTTATTCCCCAACGGCGGTTTACGGAACATCAGCGTCCACCAGGCACCGAGCTGGTGATTCGCCCCCAAAGCGGATCCGCCCATCGCCACCACCACCAGCATCCTTCTGGTTCACCCTGGCTGATAAAGTGCCTGTAACGAAACGATACTGCGGGGAGAGAGAGTTTCGCCCCGTGCGCTCCGTTCTAATGGAGTCGGTCTTCCACTGCGTGCTTTAATACTGTTAGAGGCAAATCAGAATTAATGAGATTACCTCCTTTGAAATGTTACATATAATTAACCTCGAATTAAGGACAATATGCGTTTGGATTTGCCAATCAGTAACACCTCGAGATCGCTGAGACGCGCAACAGCAAATAGCATTGAGTCTAATTTGCCAGTTGAGCCGCTAGAGGAAAATAGCGTTGAAGACCCACCAGTGAAGTCCTCACTGGGGTCAGGGCAGGGGTTCATGGGCCAGAGTGCACCCTCCTTGCTGTGTGGTCCCAGGCCTTTCTTCTGGTGGTGATGGTGGTGGGGGGAGAGACTGCTGTCTTCAGGAGAAGAGGGTTCTGTCAAAGAAGAGACATACCCAAGAAGAGACTCCCATGATGACCAGTGCCCAGAGTCCCCTTCAAGGGCACCCAGCTCTGACCACGAGAACTGTTGTCCGGCTTCTCTTCCATCACCTTCTGCCTTCTTAGAACGTCCCCCCACCCCCTCCTGGGTGCAGAGGGTGGAGACTTTCTGGGCTTCGGGCAATGACGTACGTAGACCTCTTCCAGGGTGTTCCCTGCTGCCCCTTCAACCTGAACAAAACAATCCATGGTGAGCCCCGGTGGTTTGTAAAACCCCCAGGATTTAGGCTTCTCAAGTATAAGGCTGCAGAGCAACTTTCAAAAATAACATTAACTGCAATTTTTTTTAGTCCTTTGTGTTAATGCATCGGGTATTTTTTATCCACTCATTACTCATGAATATACAGGTTATTCCCACTTTCGTGTTCTTATGGATAATGCTGCTATGAACATCTGTGTCCAGGATATTGCACAGACGTAAGTTCTCGGTTCTCTTGAGCAGACCGGCTCCTGCGCTTCGTTGGTGCTGGTCCTCAGGGCAGCTGCTAGAGTTCTTGCTGGATCCTTCCAGCCAGTGTCAAAGGTCAACCATGAATAGTGCAAACTCTGGGAGTCCCGAAGGGGCTGCTGTTCCTCTTCCCCACCATGAGTCTGGAGGGAGTCCAGGGCAGCATCGCCTCTGCATCCCAGCCCTTCGCTGCTCTGACTCCCACTCCTGGAGCCCGTTTCTGTCTCCACGCTTGCTCAGCTGCACAGCTGTGGGCACAAGGTACCATTCGTTTTGGCAATGCTTCCTTGTTGTGGAGCCTTGATGGAGGCGTTTGAACAGTCCTCCCCAAATTCTTGTCTATATGAAGCCTCAGAAAGTGATCTGACTTGGAAACAAAGTCTTTGCAGATGATGTAATTATGTGAAGGACTGAGATGCGATTGTGCTGGACTAGGGCAGGCCCTTGGTCCACCTAGAGTGGTCTCTGGGAGACAGAGGATAGGAACAGGACGCAGATGCTGAGGGAGGCAGCCCCAGCGCAGGGGATGCTGCAGCCCCCAGCAGCTGGAAGAGGCCAGGAAAGACCCTCCCTTTGAGCCTCTGAAGGAGTCAGACCCCTGGCAAGAGCCACTGTTGGTGTTGTTCTGAGCTGGCGGGTTCGTGGCCACCTCAGGGGCTCAGAGAGGGACATGGCCGCGTCACTGCCACCTGTCATCGACTTGACTCCTCAAGCTGCCAGGGCGCATCCTCGCTTCCTCCCAGAATCATACCTGGATGGCCGCCCACCCCTCCCGGGAAGCACTCCCCACCTCTCCCTCCTTGCCTCTCCTTCCAGATGCCCACCTCTGTTTTAGCTGTTACTTATTTTTCCACTGTGCCCACCCCGTTTGTGTAGGCTCCTAGAGGGGCTCATCTATGCAATGTTTCATCCCCAAACACAGCTCCATCTCCTGTAGGCAAACGCCCATCACTGGATGGTTGGGCGGGTCCATGTGGCTTGTTTGGGAGAAGCAGATGGCTAGGTCCATTCGGAACATGCCGTGTGTCCATCAGACTGTACATGTCCAGACTTCACCGATTTGGACAAGCTAGTTCAATTCATACCAGCAGATGTTTATGCACCCCTGGTTCTGCCAGGCACAGTGCCAGGGGCTGGGAATTCAGGCACAATTCTTGTTCCCGAGCACTGGGGAGAAAAGGCACAGCAGTAAAGCATGCAGAAATTTAACTTTCTAATTCTGGAATTAGCTGGTATTCATTGTTGTTGTTCTGTCGCTAAGTTGGGTCTGATTCTTTGTGACCCCACGGACTGTAGCATGCCAGGCTTCTCTGTCCTTCACTATATCCCGGAGTTTGCTCAAACTTATGTCCATTGAATCGGTGATGCCATCCAACCGTCTCATCCTCTGCCAGCCCCTGCTCTTTCTGCCCTCAATCTTCTCCAGCTTCAGGGTCTTTCCTAATCAGTTGGCTGTTTGCATCACATGGCTAAAATAGTGGAGCTTCAGTATACTCACGGCAGATTCATGTCAATGTATGGCAAAACCAACACGATAATGTTAAAAAAAAAAAAAAGTAGTGGAGCTTCAGTTTTAGCATATGTCCTTTAAACGAAAATTCAGGGTTGGCTTCCTTTTAGGCTGACTGGTTTGATCTTCTTGCTGTCCAAGGGACTCTCAAGAGTCTTCTCCAGAACCACAGTTCAACAGCATCGATTTGTCGGCTCTCAGCCTTCTTTGTGGTCCAGCTCTCACATCTGTACTGGCTCCTGGAGAAACCATAGCTTGACTAGATGGACCTTTATTGACAAAGTGATGTATTCATTGAGGAATGCTTTGACGCAGGAAACAATCACCTGGGAACACAGACCCGGACGTGCTCATACAAGGTCCTGATCACACACTGTGCTCTGCAGCCTGTCTCTTATTCACTTCACATCCTTCGGTGACAATTAAACTAGACCCACATCATTTGTTTCAGGACTGAGTCAGAATGTTCATCTGTCTGCTCTCATTTTAATTCATTCAATCAGTCTCCCATTATAGGATATTTAAGCCTTTCCAGTTTTTAAAAATACCATCATTATTTTGAAATGTAAATTGGTTTTAAATTGCAAAATTACTACTTGTCATGGAAAACGTACTAATGGTGCAGAAGGGCATGTCAAAAAAAAAAATCACCTTTTCCCCCACCTCTGGTCTTGAGAAGTAATAACTGTTAATGGTATCTTTACTGGAAGTTTCCAGGCCCTCACAAGCATAGATGTGTGTATGTATATGTACATATATACACACAAATATATAGAGCTAGATGGATAGATAGAAATACACATCTGTGTGTATGGTACTTAATCTGTATAATTCAAGAAATTCAAGATTTATAGTACACTTCTATGTCTATGTAAATTAATTGGCTGACAATGTCTAGTCAAAGCTATGGTTTCCAGTAGTCATGTATAAATGTGAGAGCTGGAACATGAAGAAGGCTGAGAGCCAATGAAATGATGATTTTGAACTGGGATGCTGGAGAAGACTGTAGAGAGTCACTTGGACTGCAAGGAGATCCAACCTGTCAACCCTAAAGGAGATCAACCCTGAATTTCCACTGGGAAGACTGATGCTAAAGCTGAAGCTCCAATACTTTGGCCACCTGGTGAGAAGAACTGACTCACTGGAAAAAAGCTTGATGCTGGGAAAGACTGAAGGCAGGAGGAGAAGGGGATGATAGAGGATGAGATGGTTGGATGGCGTCACCGACTCAAAGGACATGAGTTTGAGCGAGCTCTGGGAGTTGGTGATGGACAGGGAGGCCTGGCATGCTACAGTCCATGGGGTCACAAAGAGTCGAACAGGACTGAGTGACTGAACTGAACTGAACTGTATGTCTGTGTACCTACCCATCCCTCTTATCTACCTATTATCTCTATGTGTGTGCTAGTTGCTCAGTTGTGTCCAACTCTTTGTAACCCCATGGACTGTAACCCACCAGGTTCTCCTGTCATGGGATTCTCCAGGCAAAAATACTGGAGTGGGTTGCCATTCCCTTCTCCAGGGGATCTTCCTGACTTAGGGATTGAACCTGGGTTTCCTGCATTGCAGGCGGATTCTTTGCCTTTTGAGCCACCAGAGAAGCTATAGTTCATCTATATCTATCTATCCATCTCTCCATCCATCTATCGATCCTGTTGTTGTTGTTTTCATTCAGTTGCTAAGTCATGTCCAACTCTTAGCAACCCCATGGACTGCAGCACACCAGGCTTCCCTGCCCTCCATTATATTCCAGAGTTTACTCAAGTTCGTGTCCATTGAGTCGGTGATACTATCCAACCATATCATCCTCTGCTGTTTCCTTCTCTTCCTTCTCTCAATCTTTCCCAGCACCAGGGTCTTTTCCAGTGAGTCGGCTCTTTGCATCAGGTGGCCAAATTTTGGAGCTTCAGCTTCAGTAAATTCCTTCCAATAAATATTGAGGGTTGATTTCCTTTAAGATTGACTGGTTTGATTTCCATATAGTCAAAGCTATGATTTTTCCAGTAGTCATATACGGATGTGAGAGCTGGACCATAAAGAAGGCTGAATGCCAAAGAATTGATGCTTTCAAACTGTGGTGCAGGAAAAGACTCTTGAGAGTCCCTTGGACTGCAGGGAGATCACCCATCCCACTGTGCGCCTGTTAGCTATGGTGTGTCTGTGTGTCTCTCCATCCATCTTTCTACAGAAAGGAGTCATTTTGTTTATAAAACTCACCTTGCTCATTTCACTTCTTGTGACTTATGTGTTTTCCCACATCAGCACAGAAAAATCTCCATCATTATGTTTTAAGTTCTGTGTAATGGAAATTTCCAAGCATATAGAAAAGTAAGAAGTGTGTTATAATGAACCTCCACACACACATCACCCAGCTTCTATAATTACCGCGGCCTATCTCGCCCACTCTCCACCCTGACAGGGTTGTCGGGAAGCACATTCCAGACATCATCTCCTTTCTTTCATAAATACTTGAGTGTCTGTCTTGAAAATATCCAGGGCTATATTGTATCTGAATCACTTGACAATGATTCCTTAAGGTGATAAAATAACCATTATTCAAATTTCCCTGTTTGCATCATTATTTTTATTTTCCTATTTCTTTGACTTATGAAGCCAAATGAGTACAGATTTTGCATTTGTCAGGATGCCTCCTTATTCCTTTCAGTCTAGATGTTTGCTTTCCCTCTTTTTTCCTACTCTTTATCTATTGCTTGTCCGAGAGATTTCCATATATCTTGAATTTTGCTGAATTCTTTCCTGTGGTGTGTTTACCATGTTCTCTGGATGTATTATGCTTTGCCTGAAATATTTGAGAAAAGGTATAGACTGATGCTCCTTTAGCTTCAAGAACTTCTGTGTGTATTTCCTAAAAACAATAGCAGTTTCTTTCATATTTACAGTTGCAAATGTCAGAATGTCAGCAGTGCAAAAACATGTCTATCTTCTCTGCCGATGTTATGTGGATTTTGCCAAAACCCCCACTGACATCTGTAGAGCAAAACGAAGCCCCTGTTTCTAGGCTGCATTCCGTGGTTCCTCTCACCTGGAGACCTGCCTCTGGGTACCTTAGTCTTTCATGACCTGGGACTCCTGGGTTGTGATTTTTATGGAGGGCTCCTCATTTTTGTATTGTCTAATGTTTCCTAAAGATCCAACTCAGTTTATGCAATTTGGCCAGAAACACACAAGGACAATGTCATGTCCCTCTCAGCTCACAGAACCGGGAGCCTCACAGTGAGGGGGGTGGCCTGTGCCAAGGGAAGTGCATTTTGACCTCCAGGTGAAGATGGGGTCAGCCAGCTTTCTCCATGGGAAGGCTACAGTCCCCTTTGCAGTTCACGAGCACCTTATGGAAAGACACCTTGAGCTCATGTAAATAACCTGTTGTTTCCAAAGTTCGCCCTTTAGCTGTATCATCCATCTGTTAATGACTGTTGCTTGAATCAATTGTTGTTAAATGGTTACCAAGCGAGGATTTTCTATTTATGTAACTCTGCCTGTGCACCCCCTTCATAGATCACTGCCTCATCCTGGAAAAGGGGCTTGAGTAACTCAGTGAAGCTATGAGCCACGCTGTGCAGGACGTGACTTGGCGACTGAACAGCAACGATCTCTGTACCATCTAACTATCAAGACTAATAAATTCATTGAAATAGCTTCTCTCTCTGAGGTTGAGCACAGATTGCAGACACAGTTACATTCTTCATTTCATTTCCTTTAGACTTGGAGGGATTACCTTTTAGTTTGGGTTGGTTTTACAGGCATGAACGTATTCTGTCTCGTCCTTCGCAGTGTCCGCGTGCTTTGCCACTACACACAGCCACCGTAAGGCTTCTCCTAATCAGTCCACACTGGAGGAGAGAACGGCCACCCACTCCAGGATTCAGTCGTCTCCGACTCTTTGCAACCCCATGGACTGCAGCCTGCCAGACTCCTCTGTCCATGGGATGCTCCAGGCAAGAATACTGGAGTGGGTTGCTATTTCCTTCCCCAAAGGATCTTCTCAATTGAGGGATTGAACCCAGGTCTCTTGCATTGCAGGTGGATTCTTTACCAGCTGAGCCACCAGGGAAGTCACTTTTTAGAAAGAAGCTTCTAGAAACCATACTGGGAACCAACGATTCTCCAACAGAGCAGGGCGGTGGAGAGGTCTTACTAGGTTTGGATCATTTGTCATAGCCCATTACACTGAAACGTCTGCTTTAAAAAATCTGAATCTACTTGTTTTTTTCCCACTGGATTAAGGGGAGTACCTACAATCACGTTCTATTATGTGCCTTATGGTGAGTTTTGTCAAACACGTGCTCAGGGAATTTTTGGTCCACCTCTGAAATTAGCTTAAACGTTGAGTTAGTAGAGTCCCCAAATTGTCATTTACTTCTCTCCAGCGATTTAGTTCCAGGTGCTACTCATCCCTTCTTCAGGATGACCCTGCAGTCAGCTGTTGTCTGAAGAAAGAGCCTGCAGGCAGAGTGGGGGCAGAGACCAGAAAGCGCATGCAGCCAGCCACTGCTGCTGAAGGTGTATCATGTTTCGGCGACGGTTTATTATGATTTAGGAGGCAGAGAATTGCATAGCATATGGTCAATAGAAGCTATTTGCTGCTTTCATAAGCCATTTTTCATATCATTAATTTTTTGTATATGTTTCATTAATTTCAGGGTAATCCATATTCCCCTTTCCTATGAAATACATCACTGCAGACTGAGACTCCTTCTGCATGTAGCCCGGGAGGGAGATGCCGTTGGCTGCTCTTGGTGTGACTAGTCGTCCAGGAATCAGGAATCCCAGAGATGTGACCCTCTCTACACTAGCATAGAGCCAAAGCCACCCACCCCCGTGCCCCCTCCCCTGCTGTGTATTTGCTCAGTGCACACTCCCACATTCTTGCTGGGTGCCAGGGTCTGCAGGAGGCGCTGGGCATACAGAGACAAATGGGACGCAGTCCCCACCCCCGTGAGCTCACAGCCATGAAGGAGACAGACAGATCGATTGTAATCCCCTAAGTGCTCTAGCAGAGGGTGGTCTAGAGTGTTTTGGGAACCCAGTGGAGGGGCACTTGAAGGAACTGTTTAATTGCATCTTTCTTTCCTTGGAGGGGAGGTGGGTCATCGATCTCAGCAGGAAGCAGAGACAGGAAAACTCAACCCAGCAGAGCTCTTGGCACTCGGAAGAGTCTGAAACGAGGAATTAGCCTGAAAGGGAAAGTAACCCAGGGTCAAATGTGATGGGCACTGACGTGGAGGGCGGAGAGGAGTTGACAAAGGAAATAGGACAGGGTTGGAGAGTGGTGGGGGGAGCTGCAGCTGGGGTGTGATGAGTGACTGGGCAGGGCGCCAAGCATCCTCTGCCCCCCGGCTGCCCCTCCCCTGCCCTTCTCTCTGTCCTTCACTCTGTTACCACACTGTCTACCGGGTGGGGTGGGTCTGGTCCTCCTTGGGTGGAGTTTCCACACTGCACGTAGAGGCTCTCCACATAGGTATGACCGTACCATTCTTTCCCTATACCTAGAGATGTAGCGGGCTCCCCAGGAGGCTAAGGATGACGTGGAGACCGTGCAGGCGTGAAGCACCATCAGCCTGCCCTCTGCTGCGTCTCCAACACCTGCCTTCCCAGCCTGGCTTCAGCCTCCTCGGCTGTGGGGTCTCCCTGAAGGTGCTGCTTGCTTCCCACTCGGAGGGGAATTCCTTCAACTGATGTGTGCACAGCACTCCTGGGGAAACAGGTGGAGGTTCAGGATGGGAGTACAGAAGGTGAACGAGCAAAACAATCTGACTTCGTGCGGCTTGTGTTCTGTGCGGGGACCTGGGTTGACAACAGTAAGTTTACCAAAACAATAAGTAAATTATAAACGGTGTCTTATTGGACAACAAATGCTAGGGAGAACAATCACACCTCTGGGGGTGAGAGGTTGGGGTGAGGAGGATGGCAGTTTTAAAGAGGAGGCTCCCAGAAGACCCCGCCAGAGGGCACAGGCTGGAAGGAGGGGACCGTGGGGAGAGACCCTGGGGCCACCTGGGGCAGGGAGGGCAACCACAGAGATGCTGAGCTGGGAGCAGTCCAGCGGGCTGGAACAGATGAGGGACCAGGAAGGGAGGGACCAGGTCAGGATGGGGGCGCCGAGTGAGATCCTTCCTGTCTCCTGGAGAGAAGGAGGCACCGAGGAGCTCTGAGCCCCGCTCCATCTCCGCCTGTACTTCAGAAGGATCGGCTTTGGCTCCAGGGCTGAGAATGGGCTGTGGGAGCAGCGGGAGGCAGTGGGGGACCAGCTGGAAGCTTGGCAGCGACCAGGGGGAAGGCTCCGGGCTCTGCTTCTCCCGGAGTCTGCGGGTGGACTGCACATCCAGGGCTTTGGTCTGAAAGCAGGAGTGACAGGGCTGCAATTTCCCGACAGGGAGGACCATGGGGGTCGGGGTTGGGGGGCAGAGATACATGGGTGTGTACACATGGGTGCCCATCAGACATCCCCAGGGATGTGGAGGAGGAGCCGGACAATCCAGGCTCAAGTTCAGGGACGTTCGGACACGGTCAGTTCCCGGTGGCACTTAGAGCTGTGGCTGTAGACAGTGGGGGGAGCAGGCGTGAACATGGAAGGGGCCAGGCCAGGCCATCGTGGGACGGTCTGGCGTCTGGATGGGAGAAGGGGATGGAGAGGAGCTGACAAGCGATGCCCGTCGGCCAGGAAGCACACAGCCAGCAGTGATGCCCAGAGGCAGACCACAGGCTTGGCCCGGGTTCCTGATCTGAGCGAGGTCGACTGGGGTGGATGTCGATCCGCACAGCCAGGGAAAGAAACCAGCACAGACACTCACTAAGCAACTGGGAGAGATGAGTTTCCCTGGTTTGGAGTGCGTATTGAGGGCAAAGACAACCTGGATGCTAAAACTTCCCAGAACTGCTGGATCTTCTAGGAAAAGGGGGCTCTGAGGTGTAGGACGGCATGTTTGGAAGATGAACGTCACTCTATTGGAATCATGCCTGAGGCCAGCTCTGATTTCTGTCTGCGCCCACAGTTGTCACTTTAAGCTGGAGGGAGCCATGACTCCCTTCTGTCTGCAATGAATTCTAAGTCTGCAGGCGGGCGTGCTCGGTGACTGAGAGAGACAGACTGTTTGCAATTGTTGATTTGACACATGTGACTAAGTGTTCAATAAGTTATCTTTCAAATTACCCTGTCAAGCTCATCATGACAGGGGATAATGATAACACAGTTCTCAGAGGAGGGGTGGGTGTTTGCACTGGATAGCTGGCTGCAGCTGGCCTTTGGGGTGTGGCCAGTGGATGCGGAGATGGCTGGGAGAGAGCGTGCCCTCACCATCTGCAGCTAATCCTCGATGTGGACGCTCAGAAAGCACGGGTTCACAGTTGTCCACAGAGAACATGGCCACCAGCCTCATGACACAGGCTGCCCAAGTCTGGATGCTCTGAAAAGAATGGGTCAAGATACTAACAATGTGTACCCGTGTCTATTAACTTGATTGCAGAGGTAGAACCTCAACTTGGGGCCAAGCAACTGAACTCCAGTCTTCCAGCTTTCAAAACCCATGGCTTTGCACCCACCCCTGTGCTGGGTGCTGGGGGAAGAGGGAAAAAGAAATGATTGTAACAGGCGTGAAGTTTGAAGTCTGAGAGCTCTGTTTCCATCCTGTTCTGTACCATCCTGAGTCACCCCTTGTCGCTGACTTTGGCAACCTCATCTGTGAAGTGGGTCATATATTACTATCTCCACCTCCCAGTGGGAAAGGGAGGTCCCTGTCACGGCTCTTGCCTGGTCTCTGGGCCTGAGGATTGGTACTTTGCTCAGGGATGAAGCTCTCTTTGCTTTGCGGACCAGTTCCAAATCCTCTTAGGTGACAGAAGAGCTTCTTAAATCTTCTGATATAAGGATGTGAAAACTGTGATTTTTTAAAAAATAATTTTTTAGGGTCACATGGCATGTGGGATCTTAGTTCCTCAACAAGGGGTGGAACCTATGTCCCCTGCAGTGGGAGCACAGAGTTTTCACCACTGGACTACCAAGGAAGTCCCCAAAACTGTGATTTTTTTTTTTTTTTTTTGTGATTTATAAAACTGAGGCTAATCATTTAGCAAACATGGATGGACATCATGTTATGACCATCTACAGAAGGGTTACCTCTACTTTTCTTTGATATCTGTAAAGGGGTATTTATTTCAGTCATGTCAACTGATGTGTTTTTTTCTCTTTTTATGATGCAAAGCAGGTTTACCTGCGTGCACGATAAGGAGGATTAGGATCCTAGATGAAAAGGAGAGCCGTCTTCTGTCAGGTGGAGACTGATGCCTAGCTCTCAGAAAGTACTTTCCATTTCTCACGTTTTCAGTCCTGCCGGTTGGAATGCAACTTTAAACCTTTTAAGATCTTAACTGAGAAACCACAAATGGAGAAACACATAAAATGATGATCTCATTGTTGTGAAAGTCTCTCAGTCATGTCCGACTCTTTGCGACCCCAAGGACTATACAGTCCATGGAATTCTCCAGACCACAGTACTGGAGTGGGTAGCCTTTCCCTTCTCCAGGGGATCTTCCCAACCCAGGGACTGAATCCAGGTTTCCTGCATTGGAGGCAGATTCTTTACCAGCTGAGCCACAAGGGAAGCCCACAAAGGATGATCTCATTATGAGACATTTATATTTGGGTCTTTCAGATATAACAGTCAATTTATACCCTAAAAAATACAAGAACTTAAAGACAGCTATGTCACAAAATTTGAGTGTGCTTATAATGATATGACAGAAACCCATTCAAATTTGCTTAATTATTATTTTTAATAGAAAGGAAACATTAGCTCTCACACCTCGAATGTCTAGGGGTAGAGTTTTGTTCTGCCTTGCCTGTGTCAGGTCCTCAATGAAAGTCATCAACTCCCAACAGTATATGCAGACACTCCATCTTCAAGAAGTGAAGCTTAATTTTTTTCCCCAATTCCCTTGAGGATGAGCTTAGGGTTTGCTCTCAAAGGACAGAGTGTGGAAGAGAAATCATAGCTTCACAGTGGAGACAATGGGATACCCCGCTTAGCCAAGCAGGGATGGTCATTACCCGTGATGTCAGGTAGACACCGGGTATCTCCAGGTACCAGGTGATGGGAAGGGCACTCTCCTCTGAGCTTTCCAAAAAATCCCTAACCCCAGTTTAATCTTGAGAAAATCATCAGACAAATCCATCCTAATTTGGACACATTCTATGGGATACCTGGGCAGTACTCCTTAAGAATGTCAAGATCATGAAAAAATAGAAGAAGCTGAGACTGTATGGACCAGAGGGGACTGGAGAGGTGTGGCTCAGCGCCGTGTGGCTCCCCAGACTGGATCCTGGGACAGCAAGCACGTAAGCGGGGAAACAGGTGACATCTAGTAGCCAATATTGGTATTGGCTGTGAAAGCCATATCATTAGACATTAACCAGGGGAAACTGGGGGAGGGGCACACAAAGACCCTTTATTACATCTCTGCAGCTTTTCTGTAAACCTAAATTTATTCCCAAACAAAGTGTATTAAAAATGCCATTGGTAATTTGTTTCTTCTCATCTCAGCTCATTTCCAGGCGAGCTTTCCCCCAAAGGGTACCTCCATGCCTCCACCCTCCCCCGAGGCTGCAATTATTCTTCTGTCAATCTGAGGACCCAGGGGACCCGTTTCTCTACAGCTCCAACTGAGGCCCCAGCCTTGCTTCAGATTGACTGCTGGGCGAGGCATCTGTGCTGAGCTAGTTGCAAGGGCTGGGGCTTGTGATGTCTGCTGGGTGGCCAGGCTTCCAACGGGCAGTCACCCCACCACATGGGCCCCTCAGCACCAGGCAGGGAGGGCAGCCCATGAACTGTAAGAGTTCAGAACTGAGGAGGGTCCCCCGGGGGACATCGGGGTGGTGTGACAGGACAGAGAAGGATGAATGATGGGCCCCCGCTGTCCACTCCATCAGGAGGCTGACTGATCAACAGTGACTCCAAGAAGACAAGGGTCAAGCCACGGCCTTCAGGGGAGCGGGGCCCTGAGGGGTGGGGCAGAGGCTGTGCAGTGCTGGGCTCAGGGATGGTTGGGGGTGGCGCAGACAGCCAGGAGAGCCCATGATGCTCTCGGGGCTTGTAGCCAATGGGTAAGATGAGTGTAGCCCTGAAAGCAATGCCTTGCACATGATTGCCACAGGCCGGGTGCTGTTCTGAGCACACTCACCCACGGCCCTAGTAATTCTCACAACAAACCTGCAAGTATAAGTAACGCCATTACCCCCTTTTTCAGGCAAGAAAGCAGAGGCCCCTAGAGGTTCATGGATTTGCCCCGGGATGCTCAGATGGTCAGCAGCAGAGCCCTGAGCCCTGCCTGGTCCATCTGGTGTCCACGTTCACCCTTTAACCTCGGTGCTGCCAGAGGGGAGCCACAAGGGCGCTTATCCAAGATCTCGGGGAAAGTATAAAGGGGAAGGAGAGAGAGGGGGGAGGAGACACAGGATGGGGGAGTGGGGATGCAGGGAAAGGGGGTGTTGGCGAGGAGTGGTTTGCCCTGAGCAGGGTGAGCAGGGCTCTGGGAGGCTCTCGGTGGCCCTTCGGGCCACCTGGTCAGCAGGGTTGAAGGCCAGGCTCCCTGGTCCCCAGGGTCACTGTTTCTTGGCTGCTGAGCCTGGTCTGGGTCCCAAAGGCCCACGAGTGAGGCCCTGCTCTCAGTGCCAGGTCCCGGGATTCTGTCTGGAGGTGACGGCCTTCTCCCGCGTGCTCCAACTGTCCCCAGCGTGTGGGTTCCTGGAGGGAAAAAGTGGTGGGTCCCAGTTCCAGCTCCTCTGTCCCGGGATCCAGCCCTGCCCTGCAGAGCAGCCCCAGCTGGGTTGCACTGGCTCAGGCTCCAGGACCCCCGTAAGGCCGGGCCCTGGTTTTTGGTGTTCAGTGGCTCTGGCGTGTCCGACTCTCCATGACCCCTGAACTGCAGCATGCCTGGCTTCCCTGCTCTTCACTATCTTCTGGAGCTCGCTCAAACTCATGCCCACTGAATCGGTGAGGCCATCCAGCCATCCCATCCTCTGCCGCCCCCTTCTCCTCCTGCCTTCACTCTTTCCCAGCATCAGGGTCTCTTCCGATGGGTTGGCTATTCACATCAGGTGCCAAAGTACTGGAGCTTCAGGTTCAGCAACGGTCCTTCCGATGACATTCTGAGTTGATTTCCTTTAGGACTGACTGCTTTGATCTCGTTGCTGTCCAAGGGACTCTCAAGAGTCTTCTCTAGCACCACAATTCAAAAGCATCGATTTTTTGACCCGTAGCTTTCTTTACGGTCCAACTCTCACATCTGTACATGACTACTGGAAAAATCATAGCTTTGACTATTTGGACCTTTGTCAGCAAAGTGATGTCTCTGCTTTTTAATATGCTGTCTATGTTTGTCATAGCTTTCCTTCCAGGCAACAAGTATCTTATAACTTTATGGCTACAGTCACTGGCTGCAGTGATTTTAAAGCTCAAGAAAATAAAATCCGTCACCTCTTTCACTTTCTATTTGCCGCAATGAGACGGGGCTTAAAGCTCAACATTCAGAAAACTAAGATCATGGCATCTGGTCCCATCACTTCATGGCAGATAGATGGAGAAACAGTGAGAGACTTTATTTTTCTGGGCTCCAAAATCATTGCAGATGGTGATTGCAGCCATGAAATGAAAAGATGCTTACTCCTTGGAAGGAAAGTTATGACCAACCTAGACAGCATATTAAAAAGCAGAGACATTACTTTGCCAACAAAGGTCCATCTAGTCAAGGCTATGGCTTTTCCAGTGGTCATGTATGGATGTGAGAGCTGGACTATAAAGAAAGCCAAGAGCTGAAGAAATGATGCTTTTGAACTGTGGTGTTGGAGAAGACTCTTGAGAGCCCCTTGGACTGCAAGGAGATCCAACCAATCCATCCTAAAGGAGATCAGTCCTGGGTGTTCATTGGAAGGACTGATGTTGAAGCTGAAACTCTAATACTTTGGCCACCTCATGCGAAGAGCTGACTCACTGGAAAGACCCTGATTCTGGGAAAGATTGAGGTCAAGAGGAGAAGGGGATGACAGAGAATGAGATGGCTGGATGGCATCACCGACTGGATGGCCACCGGTTTGGGTGAACTCTGGAAGTTGGTGATGGACAGGGAGGCCTGGCGTGCTGCAGTTCGTGGGGTCACAAAGAGTCGGACATGACTGAATGACTGAACTGAACTGATGGGACCAGATGCCATGATAGTTTTTTGAATGCTGAGTTTTAAGCCAACTTTTTCATTCTCCTCTTTCACTCTCATCAAGAGGCTCTTTAGTTCCTCTTCGCTTTTTGCCGTTAGAGTGGTATCATCTGCATATATGAGGTTGTTGATATTTCTGCTAGAAATCTTGATTCCTGTTTGATCTTCATCCAGCTCAGCATTTTGTATAATGTACTCTGCATAAAAGTTAAATAAGCAGGGCGACATTATACAGCCTTGGAGTAGTCCTCTCCCAATTTTGAACCAGTCCATTGTTTCATGGTGGCTATAGTAGGCTGTATTCTGCTCTCAGGAGTCATGGTAACCTGTCCCAGGCAGAGACGCAGCTCAGCATCACCCACAGGACCTGAATTCTTCCTCACTCCTGACACCCTAGGCTGTTCCTGTGTGGGGTCCCTCAGCTCTGGACCTTCACCAGGTCCAGGAATGACATATATATTCAATGAGCTTGTGCAGCTCCAGGCTGGGGCCCGTGTCCTAGGGCTCACGTGGGGTGTCTTTCCTCCCTGAGGACCCCTCGGTGCTCACTCGGGGTTTGGGGTCCAATGGTGCCGAATCTCATTTTCTGTTGCTTTGAGATGTCAGACTGTGACAGGGACCAGCAAGCTTGGGCCAACAGAGATGACATTTTCCAGCTTGTGGATATTTTTAATGCACATTCTAGGAGCCGTCAATAACGTCTATGGGGCTGACGCCATCCGTCAAAAGCACATAATAAAACAAGCAACGTGACATAAACCACATCAGGAAATCAGCTCACTCACCGCGAATTGCCACTTGCTCCTATGCAAGCACACAACAGCTGTCTGCCAGACAGCTTCCTGAAAATAGGCAAGGCGGGAAGCAGGGACAGAGGGGGAAGGTTCCAGAAAGCCTGGGTGGAAGGCCCAGCGCATTTCAGGTCAGACCCTCCTGGCTCTGGCTCCTGTCTGCATCAGGACCTGGAAGACTTCCTGGAGGAGGTGGGCAAGACCTGCTGGACTGAACCCACCACGTAAGATGTCACACTCAACAAAGCCTCGTAGCCACTGGCTCCTGCTGAGAGCTGGGGTGGGGGGCACACAGGGACTCCCCCTTCCTGGAATCCATCTCCAGCGTGCCCCCCTGTGCCCGGCCTCAGCGCACAGCACACAGGGGACGGCTCCAGGCAGGTGCCTCCTGCTGCAGACTCCCACCTCTGGTGTCACCAGACAGAAGGGCCCTGGCTCAGTCCAGTCTCCTCCTGCGCTGCCACATGCCACCTGCAGGACAGAGGCAGACGTGATGAGAAACCTGTGTCCCTATTCTGGCTCCGGTTCGTTTCCCGCTTTACCAGAAATAGCTGTTTCTATGGGCTGCAGTCCATTCTTCTCCCTGCCCTCGCAAGGCTGGCACAAACTGCCCGCCGACCTTCACACCAGCCTGTGCAGCCGCTGTGCCTCGGATGGCCCACACCCCTGATTATGGAAATCATCTGATGAAATCGCTAATGGGCTGTGAATCTATTCCTCTCACTTGCTCTGCTCTGACATTCTCAAGGGCTGTGTTGTTCAGTTGCTCAGCAGTGTCTGACTCTCTGCGACCCACGGACTGTAGCCCGCCAGGCTCCTCTGTCCGTGAAACTCTCCGGGCAAGAACACTGGAGTGGGTGGCCATTCCCTTCTCCAGGGGCTCTTCCCATCAAGGGACTGAACCTGCGTCTCCGGCACTGCAGGTGGGTTCTTTATCATCTGAAGCACCTGGGAAGCTCTCTAGTGCTTTCGGACCACGACAAAGGCTCGCACTGCCGTCCATCCCAAAAGGACGTCTTGGGGGAGAAGGTGTGACGGGTTTGCTGACACTCGGGAGGGTGGTGGGACGTCTGCTCTGAGCCTAGCCCTCCTTCAGCCAAGGGGCGGTGAAGCACCCGGCATTCTCGCTATGGGGTGACCCCGACGGGAGGCTGTGGTTCGGGGCTTCCCTCGAGAGTGTCTGGGAGGCGTTGTTCTTCCGATGGGAGTGCCCGGTGCTGGAGGGGTTGCCATTCCGCAGAGGCGGCCACCAGACGGGAAGTGACAGTTGGGACTGTCGTCCGCTGAAGCTCCTGGACAGCTCCACCCACCTGGGGATGGGCGATATGGGGGCGGTGCTGGATTTTAGCCACGCGACATGTTGTGTGTGTGTGTTTGACATTTTATAAGTTTGAGAGTGGCTGGTCAAGTATAGCTTATTTTTCCAAAACACAGCCGCAATTTTTCTGAATACAAGGCTTTTAGGGAGTGCTTTTAATGAATGATGGACTATTTCCCCCATCGTGAAGGACTGAAATGTTTGGCTTCAATGGGTGCTGCATGCGGCTTCCATGTGTCTTTAAGTGGATCAGGCTAAGCCGCTTCCCGGCTTCCCCATCTGCGTCCCCGGTGACAGCCTCCTGTCCTGACCCGGTTCCTGGAAGCTGTCATCGCGAGCTGGCCGTCCACCTGCTCTCCCTCTCCTCGCCAGGACCTGCTTGGACGTCGCGTGTGAATGTGAGTGTGTGAAATATTTTTATTCCCTGGCTCTCTTCTTCAGACTTGTCTTTATTCAATTCCCAGCATGCGTTACGGTGTGTGTCTTCTCATTTTATGGTTTTTTGCATTTGAATCGTGTCTCCTGTTTCCTGCAAGGATAAGCCATTTGGGGCCACTTTCATCTCTCCAGATCTGAGTTTGGAAATGAAGCTTTGGGCTGAAGGCTAAGTCTGAGTTTTGTCAGTGCCTCGGACCACTGGGCTCTGAACCCATAAAGAGCCAAGGATCCCAGATACCACTTTTTCTCTCCATATTGCAGGCACTTTTTATATATTGGGCAATTTTGACGACTTGTCATTGGGAAGGTGGCTGCCTTTAATGTGAGTGTGTGTGGTGTGTGTGGTGTATGTGTGTGTACATGCATGTGCATGTCTGTGTACATGTGTGCATGTGTGTACTTTTCCTGCGTGGTGTATTATGACCACAATGCTTCAAGTAGGAGAAGAAAGAAACCGTTAAGCAATTAGTGATGTTTTATAGCAACAAAAAACACAAGCCCCCTTGGAAGACCTCTTTCCTGAGCCTGTCATCAGTGGCTCAGATGGTAAAGAACCTACCTGCAATGCAGGAGACTTGGGTTTGATCCCTGGGTTGGGAAGATCCCCTGGAGGAGGGCCTGGCAAACCACTCAGGTACTCTTGCCTGGAGAATCCCATGGACAGAGGAGCCTGGCGGGCTGCGGCCCGTGGGGTCACAAAGCGTCGACTGTGACTGAGCAACTAAACACAGACAGAGCTCTTGTAAACACCCAAGGCCTCCTGTTCAGAGACTGGCCCAAAGACCATTGTTACTCTAGACACACGTTCTCACGGAGAGTCTGCAGTCACAGGCAGGCTGTGTGCAGGGACCCCGGGGGTTCTGGGATAGAGGCTCATGTTCCTGCTTCCCATTATTGGAAGGCTGCTCAGGGCCTGGGGGTGGGGCAGCAGGGAAGGTCCACGTGCCCTCCCGGGCCCTCCAGACCGTCCGGGCCCTCTACTTCCAGGCACCGGCTCGTCTCATAGCGTCCACAGTGGGTTCCCAGAGGGCAGCTCCTACTGGTGTCTGTCCTGCCCTGCCCCCGACCCACCTCCCGGTACAGGACAGGCTGGGTGGTGCCTGTAGAATGACCGACAAAGCGTAGCATCTGGGGTTCCAAGGGTAGCTGGGAAGTTCGGTTTGAGAGGGTGTAGACTTCCCTGGTGGCTCAGATGGTAAAGCATCTGCCTACAATGCAGGAGGCCTGGGTTCGATCCCTGGGTGGGGGGAGATCTCCTGGAGAAGGAAATGGCAACCCACTCCAGGATTCTTGCCTGGAAAATCCCCTGGATGGAGGAGCCTGGCGGGCTACAGTTCATGGGACCCAGTCGGTTACGACTGAGCGGCTTCACTTTAACTTGATCACCTGCAGGATTTCCTGAGCCCAGAACCTTCAGCGACTCCTTCAGAAGATAAGATGGGATTGTGTAAATAAAAAGGCAGCTTCAGCACCTCTCTCCTTTGCTCCTTGGGGGCCGAGGGAGGTTTGGAGCTTGGAGCTGGAAGAGCTGTTGGGCGGGCGGGCAGGCTCAGGGCTAGCGAGGATGACGGGCCCCTGGGAGCACATCTGGGACTAGAATCCTGGGACAAGGGCGAGGGGCTTCCTTGTGGTCCCAGCTCCCACTTCACAGACATGTGGGACTATGGGTGCCTAGTTCTTTCTTCTCCAGGAACAAGGCCTGGTCCCTCCTCCAGGCAGCCAGGGCCCCTGGGGGGCAGCCCCACCCCCCCAGTGCTGGCCTGAGGGCTGTGCCCCTGCCAGGCTGCCGCTCTGCAAACCCTCTGCGGGACACTGCAGGTCGCTGCTCACCCTGCCTCCCTCCCCAGCTCTACCGGACCTTCAGAGCTCAGGGTGCTCAGGCCCTTTGGCCTCCCAGTGTGTCAACATTAACCTTGACGTATGACACTCCCAGTGGACACTGTCAGGGGATTCTGACCGCCCCGGAAGTGGGGTGCCTCGCCATTCTGGGTAAGCAGCCAGGATGGCATCACAATTATGTGTGTTTGACTGCATTATTGTGGGTTTTGTTTATCATTTTCATTTGGATCATTCTCATTGGCCTTTATTTGCGTGACTCTTGGTGTGTGATTTCTCTGACACAAACCAGTCCTGAGTTTGCCAGCTCCAGCTGGCTGTCCTTTGATTCCATTCAATTCTGATACTAAGTGTGCAGACCCACAGATTAAGGTCTCAGGCCCACAGGTCAGCCCCCACTTCAGAGACCAGCCCCAGAGGGCTGTCCAGGCTGCCGACTGCGAACTGGGGGCTCCCCCGACTCCTTTCTCAGGTTCAATGAGTCGCTAGAATGACAGAGAGAACTTAGAGAACACTTCACTTTTACTAGCTAATGATAAAGGGTCCAGTTTGCGAACAGCTGAGTGGAAGAGAGGCCGAGGACGGGTGGGTGGAGGAGAGGGCAGGGAGGGTACAGGCCCTCTGGGATGGGCACACCACCCTCCCAGCAGCTCTGGGCGTCTGCTGACCCCAAAGCTCATCATGTCTTGTTGTCCAAGAATGTCTGTGGTCAGTCTCCAGCCTCCTCCCCATCCTGGAGGTTGCTGGGTGGGGCTCAAACTTCCAACCCTTAATCACCTGTTAAGGATCTTCCTGTTAACCAGTCCCATCTTCATACTATCGAGGGGACTCCATTTGAGTTACCCTGTTAGCATCAACTCAGGGGTGATACGGAGGGGCTTCTTATGAAAAACAAAAGATGCCTCCATCACTCAAGACACTCCAAGGGTTTTAGAAGCTCTGTCTGGAACCCAGGACAAAGACCAAATATACATATATATATATACATAGATAGATAAATAGATAGATAGATGTATATATAGTTGTTGCTCAGTCATTCAGTTGTGTCCGACTCTTTGTGACCCCATGGACCATAAGCACGCCAGGCCTCCCTATCCATCACCAACTCCCAGAGTTTGCTCAAATTCATCTCCATTGAGTCGGTGATGACTGCCAACCATCTCTTCCTCTGTCGTCCCCTTCTCCTCCTGCCCTCAATCTTTCCCAGCATCAGGGTCTTTTCCAGTGAGTCAGCTCTTCGCATCAGGTGGCCAAAGTATTGGAGCTTCAGCTTCAGCATCAGCCCCTTCTAATAAATATTCAGGACTGATCTCCTTTAGGATGGACTGGTTTGATCTCCTTGCAGTCCAAGAGGCTCTCAAGAGTCTTCTCCAACACCACAGTCCAAAAGAATCTATTCTCCAACATTCAGCCTTCTTTATGGTCTAATTCTCACATCCATACATGACTACTGGAAAAACCATAGCTTTGACTAGACAGATTATATATATATAACGAGCACTTTTATTAAAGTTTTTACCGAATTTGTTACAGTATTGTTTCTGTTTTATATTTTGGCTTTTTGTCCATGAAGCATGTGGGATCTGAGCTCCCTGACCAGAGAGCAAGCCCACCTCCCTGCATTGGAAGGCAAAGTCTTAACTAGTGGACCTCCAGGGAGGTTCCCCAAATATGTTTTCTAATATGCACAGTAAAACCTCTCTAAAATGTTGCCGTGAGTTATGTGTTGGTTGTAAAGCGAGGTGCCCTCCTGGGACTGAGGTTTATCTGTACAGAAGACAAGATATATTTGGACTTGCCTTCCCCACCTCCTTGCCAGGAACACACATTTCAGCTCCCGAATCAACATCAGCCCTGAGATCCCTTCCGATTCCCTAGGATCCTGGTGCCAAATGGCCCCATTTGTCAACCAGTCCTGAGAAATCGATAGTGAAAACGCTCGGTGAGATCTCCAGGCTCCCGCCAACCCTCTCCTCCTGTTGACGAATGAGAGTGGCTGTTGGGGAATATCAAGCGTCACGCGAGTCACGTTGAGGGGGCACAAACCATTTGCCCAAGTGATCTAAAAAAAACTGCTTCGCAACCAACCGCCCTCAGCTGGTCTCCTCTGACTGTTCTGCTCAGTCAGTGAAACTGCTTTAAATTACACCATGGTGGGGCTCAATGGGCCTGCTTCTCCCCCGAAGTTTTTCTCCAAGTCCTTCTGCTTAAATCACAATCAGGCCGTAAAAGGAACGAAGGAGGGAGCCTACGGCCGTGAGCCTGCCTTGAGGGCGACTGCCTCAGTTCTGCGGGAGGAAGGCTCTGCACAGACCCCACTGTGGCTGGCCATGACCTGGACCTACCTTCTTCAGGCCCCACGTCCTCGGTCATTTTGCTTCTCTTGAAAAAAGCGAGGTGTTAGACTCCCAGTCCTGACCAGCTCTTGCGACCCACGGACTCTAGTCCACCAGGCTCCTCTGTCCATAGGATTTCCCAGGCCAGTGTACTGGAGTGGGTAGCCATTCCCTTTTCCATGGGGGTCTTCCTGACCTGGGGGTCGAACCCGGGTCTCCTGCCCTGCAGGCGGAGTCTTCACCATCCAAGCCGCCAGGGCTCTCTCTCAGACAGATTATAAATGTGGCTTTGAGAGTCCCCGAAGCAGGGGCCTGGTCACCGTTCCCACAGGGAGGCTGTTGAGGGTGGCGTGGGCAGCCCCCCAGCTCCAAGCTTTCCTGAGAACACTCCTGGCTTGAAGCCCATCCCCCACTCCCTCCTTGACCATCTACACCAGGGTCTAGAATGTTCCAGGGTCTGGGAAACCAGGTCTCCTGCCCTCTCGGGTCTCAGCCGGTGAGCAGCTAGCCCTCTGGGGCACTGACATGGGAGTCACGGGAGCCCGAGGTCTTCTGTCCCCAGTCCTGGCGTTTCTCAGGTCAGCCGTACCTCTTGCCCTGTGGGTTACTCTCCAGAAAACCCTCCACTCCAGGGCTGACTGTCCCAGGGTAACCCTCAGCACTCATCATTAAGGCCAGTCAGCATGATGTCTATGAGATTTTATCTTGAGGATCCCTCTGTAAGAACAATGGTTCAAATGTTTCCAAAATAAAAATGGGACTCAAAAGGACCTAGATATTCCTACCACTCAAAAGAGCTGGTGGAAGTTTGGAAATTCAATTATACTTGGTCCTATATCAAGGGGCAGATGAAAACTTAATTTGCTTCAACATTTCATATGGTTCCTATAACCTTCTTCTCTGCACCAAGGGAAGGAATATAACAGTAACAGTTCATATTTGCCAAGGGTTTTATCGTCACCAAAATGCTGTGGCCACCTTTGAGGTCATGATGTCTGTGACGCCGCTGAAGGCAGGTTTAGGGGCTTGTCTTACAGAGGAGTGGGGTGGGGAGAAGGTGACATGGGACAGGTCTCCCAGACCCAGGCAGATCCAGGGTTTAAGTTGTGACTTCCAGACTGTTTATCTCCTTGGTCTCAAGGAAGTTAAAAGATCTGTTGATAAGTCATTGGGTGCCCCCATTTTAAAAGCAGGAGACAGAAGGAGACGCGTGCTTCATCACAAAGCTGGGGAGGGCTGAGCTCTATGGAAAGACGTTGGGGGAAGCTGACTCCATGCTCGTGGGTGGGGCTTCCTGAAGCCACACCCCTGTACACCCACACCATGCTCTCCCTTCTCCACCCGCGGGGCTACGCAGCCTGCCAACTCTGGACATCGGTGCCTGGGCTCAGAGGTCTTCCGTCTTCTCCAGTGACCACCTGCTTAGACCCACTCCAGTCACCCCCCAGGCATCACTCCAACCCTCGCCCCTTCCTGATTGTAGCGTTCACACCCTGGGAGAGTTTGTCAAGGGCAGGGCGGCCTGGGTAGTGGCGGAACCTCCAGTGATGGCACCCCAGAATGGCTGTAAATCCAGGGGTGAGCCCTCCCAGGCTTCAGGCTCTGAGGGCATCACTGAGAGATGGTGAAGGCCGCCCCGCCGTGTGGACTTCACGGATGTGAGAAACCCGTGTTGCTGTGTTGAGTCAGTTCTGCACTGGCTCTGCCTCGTGGGGGCAGGCTCAGTGTGGCCTGCACCCGGGTCAGTCCGTACAACGGCCTCGTGCAGGTGGACTCTGCTGTCCATCCAAGGGAAGTGTTGCGTCCTCAAGAACATGAGCTCCAGAGGCTGGGATGCCCACGTCCGCCCCATCCCTGGGCTCTACTAGTGTTCACTGGGTGAACGGGTTTTTCAGCCAAGGAGACCCAGACGGACAAAGGTTAACCAGCGAGGGGGTCTTGGACCTTAGTGCTTGAAGGCGCTGTGTCCTCATCAGCAAATTTGGGATCATAAACCCCTGGTTATAGTGTAAACTGTGTCAACCCCCAGATTCCCATGTTGGAGCCCTAACCCCAAAGACGCCAAATGTGACTATGTTTGGAGAAAGGTCTACATTAAAATGAGGTTTTTAGGGCGTCCCCAGTCCAATGTGCCTGGTGTCCTTGTAAGCAGAGGAGATCGGGACACAGACCCATGACCACATGAGGACTAGGAGACGGCTGCCCACAAGTCCAGGAGAAAGGCCTCGATGGAGCGGCTCTGCTGACCCCTGGGTCTCCAGTCCCCGGAGTCAGGAGAACATGTGTCTGCAGTCTGAGCAGCGCGTCTGTGTGGTGCATTAGAGCAACCCTGAGACGCGAGGCCAGCGCCTGACAGGGCGATGGTGACGGTTCAGCGATGTCACCTGGTACCACGTGAACCGTGGTTGCCCTTGACGGGGGGTTGGAGGTGGTGATCACAGCGTGTCCCCACCTCCACCCCAGGCTCCAGCTCCCCGGGAATGGCGTCTGTCTCTGGGCCCTCCGTCCAGATCATCTGACTGCCCCGGTGCTGCCTCTGGTGGGAGGAGGCTCTTCAGCAAGAAAACCATCAACGTCCTCCTAGGGGACCTCTGAAGTCCTGTTCTTTGCAAACGCTGTCAAGTCCTAGAATATTCATTTACTTCAAGTCAGTGCCATGATTTCCAGAAGTTAAACGCTGACGTCAAATGCACTGACCCCCCCACGGCCAGCCTGGCTCCAATGCCAACAGAAGAGGGGGCGGGGGCACTGCGTGGGCTCCCGGCACCACCCTCTGTGTGGGCTCCTTCGATGACGCTGCGAGGATGCTGATGTCTGTCATTCTTGCCGCACTCGGGCACCGGGCCCATGTGTCTCGCACCCTCTTGGGTAATCCTTGCCATGATCGTAGGTGCTGTTTCCCTCTGACCTGTCCTCCAAGGGAGGGGCTCTCCAAGGTCGCACAGCTTGGAGGGAGCCCTGCAGGACCAGGGCCACTTCGCCCGGCCCCAGAGCCTCTGCCCTTCCTCCAATGTCACCAGATGCTGGCTTCTCATTAATTCGCTAATTAAGCTCTGCTAGTCGGCGTGTTTTCATGTAGCATCAGCCTGCTGAATGGGAGGATCCACACCGTTAGGGCCATCTGCTTCTGAAATCTGTCCCGTTAGCTTTCCTTCAACTCTGCATCCACTTCCACTGGTGGGGGCAGCAGCTGGGGGGAGAGTGGGGAGTGGAACCCAGCCTGTGTCCCTGATGGCCAGCCCCTCCCCTTGGAGAAGACCTCAGGGCTCAGGCCAGGCCTGCTTGGTTGTTGGGGACAGAAAGTGGCTGTCGGCTCAGGAGGGGGTGGTTTGGAAGGGTCCGAGTCCAGGGTCAAGGAGCAGCTCCTGGGGCCCAGGGCTGGGCCGGGGGCTCCCTCTCCTCACCGGCCACCCTCTTTGCTTGTGTCTGTGGGTCAGCTTCTGCCTCCTGTGCTGACGTCCTCATCCAGGCCGGAGACCAGCACCGGGGGCAGGGGTCCCAGGCTCCGGCCTCTGCAGCAGGGGCAGGGCTGTGGGAGTGCCCTGGGAGGCCCTGCACGGGGTCCCTATGCGCCTGCTTGGCCAGGGCCTCCTCAGTCAGGGCCTCCCCGGTCAGCTGCCCCCAGGCCCTTGGCCATCTCACCACAGTTTGTCCCGGGGGCCAGGGCCACGTCAGCTCCAGGTCACCTCTCTTGTTCTTGCAGAGGCCTCCCCTCCATACACTGGTCCCAGGGTGTCTGGGTGGGGGTGGGCACAACCAAAACAGGCAGCTGGGCACCCTGACCTGTGACCTCTATCCTGGCAGGTGTTCCCGAATGTGTCTAATCTCAGCCTCCAAGAATGCTCTAGCATCTATCCCCCAGGACGCCTCCCGGTCCCCGCGCTCAAAGTTGGAGCCTTTCCTAATCTGCTCTCTCTTAGGCCAGCCAGTCACTCCCAACTCGGGGCGCCCATGGACCAGGGTGCATCTGGCAACCCTGGAGCCGTCCTGAGGGTCACGCCTGGGGAGCTGCTCCCGGAGCAGTGGGGAGGGACTGGCGGCGGGCCAGCTCTCCAGAGCGCCCAGGATGGGCCCTGTGTGGGAATCACTGGGGTGGATATGCCCAGGAGGACCCCCCGGGGCTCCCTGGTCCCCACAGGCCCAGGCAGGTGCCGGGAGAGACATGAGCTCTCGTTTGGATTTTTTGTGCATTTCTGTTTTTTATCCTGAAGACGCTTTATCTTTATAATGAAAACACTGATGTTATTTTAGAAATTAGGGGAAGATGTAAACACCATTTGCTTATCATGCTGAGACCCAGGCGTGTTGTTACTACTCCAGAGCCCATGCCTGAGCGGGCAAAGCCCGGGGGGCAGAGCGACTCTCTTGACCCCGGAGTGAGGAGGTCCCTGTCAGCAGGCAATGGACGGGGCCCCAGGCCCGCCGCCCTCTCCCCCATCTCTTCCGATGGAGGCCTCAGGTCCTCTCGCAGCCCTGCTGACCCACAGCCTAGTGACCTGGAGGAGCCCGGCCGGTCCCACCAGGCGCTGCCCTTGGGGCTCACCCCTGTGTCGGGTGTTGAGGACGTGACCTCACCCTGAGGATGATGTGGACAGGACAGCTGCCAGGCGTTGGGAGCCAACACTGCCCCAGGACACCGAGATCTGCACCGCCCCCCCCGCCGGAGGACACGGGACAGCCCCCGTGTCCACACTGCCCCAGGACACTGAGATCCTCCCCCGGAGGACACAGGACAGCCCCCATGTCCACACTGACCCTGGTGCCCCGGTAACGGCCCTGTGCTCTGTGACTCCAGAGAATAGTGTTAGGTGGAAGGCGCTTTCACCCCTAATCCGCTCACATGGATAGTTTCTCCGAACCCTGAGGCCAAGGTCCTCTCTGCTAAAAACTTACCAGGAGGACAGGCCTGCGGATGACTTGGTGTCCTGATAGCAGACAGGCAGCAGACCTCTTTCCTCCATGAGACTATTTGCTATTGGTCCCACGGGGTTGGCTTCCCACCTTGTTCCCATGGTTATGTTGTGATTGACGGGCTGATGTAAGCTTGAAACACTCCCAGACTCACACTAGGGCTAGCCTCGGGGCATAAGATGGCTCAGAAACTCCCTGTCTGCAACACAGTCTATTTTAACTTCCTGCTGCTGACATGCCTCCTGCAAATGGCACTGGAGGCTGGGAGGGTGGTTTGTCTTCAAGGCTGGTGCGGAGAAAGACGTTTGACCACGAGGCTGAGGCTGTCCCCCCATTGCACGAGCTGGTCCACCTTCTCTGTTCCCCCCAGGGCAGTGGCTTTCAGGACCACCCCCAGCAGAGTGAAGGACTCCCAGACCACCTCCATTTCTGCACAGGCTGTGCCTGCAGATGTGCCCACCCCTTTCGCCACAGAGGAGCCGCGGTCCCGCTCACTCATCCACTGTACGTGCCTGCTCAGTCGTTCAGCTGTGTCTGACTTTTTGTGACCCCATGGCTGGTAGCCGGCAGGGCTTCTCTATCCATGGGATTTCCCAGGCAAGAATACTGGACTGGGTTGCTGTTTCCTCCTCCAGGGGATCTTCCCAACCCTGGGATCGAACCCGAGTCTCCTGCATCTCTTGCATTGGCAGGTGACTCTTTACCACTTGAGCCACCTGGGAAGCCCCAGTTACTCACTGGCCGGAGGCCAAATGCATGATGAGCTCCTGCAGGGCACTGGGTACCCTCCAGGCTCCGAGGCTCAGAGACGCAGAGGCGGGACCTGCTCCCGGAGGTCACGGTTGTGAAGGGAAACCCAGGTGTGAGGCCTGGATCCTTCCTTGTGCTCTGTCTCCTGTTAGGGAGCACGGATTATCTGCCTGCCTCATTCCCAAAGGCTTTGCTTTTCTTTAAAGTCATAAGATGGTCATTAACCATCAATAACTCAAGCCTGGATCTCGACGAGATGTCTGCAGCGCCATGTTCATTGCCAAGACAGGGAAGTGACCTCAGTGCCCAACGAGGGATGCGTGGACCAGGAAGATGTGATATATACATGCAGAGGAATGTTCTTTACCCATAAGAAGGAAGCCCTGCCATTTTTTATAACATGGATGAACCTGGAGGATGACACGATGCTGAGTGAAACAGATACTGCGTGACCTCATTTATGTGTGGAATCTAACGTGGTCAGACTCACAAAGGTGAGGCGCAGAATGGTGGGGGGTGGGGCTGAGCAAGGGTGGGGGTTGGGGGGTGGGGAACCAGAAGGCTCTGGGAAATTCCAGTGCTCAGATGAGCAAGACGAGTGAACTCCGGGAACTGGGGGTGGACTACAGAACCTGCTGCTTTTGGTTAATATGCTGTTTCATTAACTGAAAACTTTGCTCAGAATGCAGATCTTACGTTAAGTGTTCCTCTCTCACACACACACATGAACATAATAAACAGGCTGGGAGGAAAATTTGGGAGGTGATGACTATGCTTACAGTGTAGATTGTGGTGATGGCTTCAGGGTGAACATATCTCCAGATTCCATGGGTTGTTCACATAAAATACGAACTGTTTTGTACGCCAGTCATACCTTAGTAAAGGGTTGAAGCCATTTAAACCCTTTGTCTGTGATTTCTGACGCAGAAGAACTGGGGTCTGCTAAACCTTGTTAAGATGGGAGTGGGCCGCTGTGAGCACCCTGAGGAAGCGGGGTCCACCCGGCCTGGGGTCCCCACAGGGGCTTCCTGGAGACCCAACACCCAGGCTGGGTCTTGGAGGAGTAATGGGGTCAGTCTCTGCTTCAGTTTCCATTTGATTTGCGGAGACCCCTCTTCCAATTCCATCAGGGCTTCTGTATTGAGGACGAGCTTGGGGATGGGACACGCCTGCTTCATTTTCAAGATTGGCTGCTCCACGAATTCCCGAGAGTCCACCCCGTGTCCTGGACCCAGTCAAGTCCTCACTCTGTACCTCCACAGCCCTGGGCATCTTTCCCTTAATCACTGGGCTCACATCCATTTTCCTTCTAACATCTAAACTGCAGCGGGTGGGGAGGGGGCCCAGGGCCCAGGACAGAGCCCACCCAGCTGCTCATAGACCTGCTACCACCTGAGGACAGGAACTTCTAGGCCCTGAGGCTTCGTGCGCCCTGTTCTTGACATTCATCAGCTTGAGAGAGAGGGCTGGATGTGGTCAGGCAGCAGGAGTGGAGAGACCAGAGTGGGTAGGTGGGGGTTTGGGGCCAGGGGCCGGGGGCAGGCAGCAGGCCTCTGCTCCTCCTGGGCCCTCACGGGCGCCGTCTGGAAGGGTGCACACTCAGGACTTCCCACCTGCCTTTAATTGCGCCCATGCTTTCAGCATCTCGAATGATATTTGTCAATTAAAAGTGATGTTTTTTTTTTTCCAGCAAAGCTTACACTCTGAAGAGTGTCCTTTTTGCAAAAATTGTAACTAGATTTTGTGCATCTTTGTGTTTTTGATGTTAACTGGAAGTTGTTTATGAAAGTGACAGCTCCGGAATCTCTGCTCAACAGAAACGACGGAGGGGAGGCCCAGGAGGTTTAGGAAGAGGGGAGCAGGGGTCCTGGTGCCTGGTCACTGGCCCTGCCAGCCGGGGGCCCCTCCCTGGGCCCCCACATAGGCACCTGCCTCTGTGAGCCCCTCCTTGACCCCCCCC